>CM068360.1:62500-180000 GCA_034769755.1 Odontamblyopus lacepedii
AATCAGTTGAATCGCTTAAAATCAGCAAAATTCTTTTTCACAATCACCACATTTCATCCTTTAATTGTTCTAAAAACAACTGCAAAATACTTTTCCCTCTTATTTTTTCAGTACATTTTTAAACAGGTTCCTTAAAGTTTCACTCCGGCACGTTTGAAGCTAAAGTCCGTTTCTAGAGGAGGTCGAATTCTGTCAGAAGCCAAAAAACGGCACAGATCAGTGTTTCCTCGGTGGAGATCTCACTGTGCTCGCGAGCCTGTCAAGGCATTTATTTACGAGTGAATTCTACTTTTTGAAAAACACTGTGGTTAATTATTTAAATCATCACCACAATATTGCAGAGCCTGTAACAACATGGAGAGGCACTGGGAAGTGCTTTCGAGCTTTTGCAGTTTATTTATAGTTTTCTAACATTTCCAGACACTAATGAGTGAACCAGGCAGAGCGTTTGGTTTGTTAGACTCGTGGCTGTTGTCAGATGGGTTAAAGTGGAGTTAAGCTTCTTCAGTTTTACGTGGAAGTTCAGAACTTGCCCCCATCACTGCACTAGTTTGTTGCCTTGACAGACTCACTGCCACAGTGAGATCTCCACCGAGGAAACACTGATCTGTGCCGTTTTTTGGCTTCTGACAGAATTCGACCTCCTCTAGAAACGGACTTGAGCTTCAAACGTGCCGGAGTGAAACTTTAATGGTAGAAGGTTGAATTCATCACTTCTCGGACTCATTACAGATGCAAAGTACTAAAGTGTTTCTTTCTGCTGTTTATTTGTTGCAGCTCAGGTTTTTTTTCACAATATTGTAGATTTAGAATAGTTTTTGTGGTTTAAATCTGCTCTTGGGTTTTTGTGTCAGAGGCATAAATGTGTCTCAATATTATCGTTTATCGTCTCTATTTTCTTCAGCGATATATCGTACTTCAAAATGTGTTATGGTCACAGGCCTCCATAGAAATATAGATGGTGCTTATAGAGACATTGTGAATAATCAAATAAAGACATGATAATATAGCATTAATAATAATACAAACATATGAAATAATGTTTAAAGTCTTTTCTGCTTTTAAGGACAAATAAATACACAACACATTTCTTTACATGTAATAGTTGAGTTCTTCATGAGTGCGCTTTAATTAAACTTATCTATCGCCATGGAGACAAGCAGCTAACACCACCAGGCCAAATAACAAGTCAGATCTGTGGAGAGGCGAGCCCACTCACAGTAAGAATACATGTTTTTAAAGGTATTTTTAGCAATAAAACTCCAATAACTGAATAAATGTGTGATAAATATGTTTAAGCCTAAACTGTGGAACATTCTAGACAACACAACAGCATCTCCATGGAGACGAGCAGGTGGCAGAACCCCACCAGAAAAGTTACAGTGAACTTTGTTTGAATATAATTATTGTCCACCTCTGAGTCCAAGTCCAGAGTAAATCCTAGAGCTTATTATGGCCGAGCTCTTTAGTGAAACACGACACAAATAAGAGACAGAACTGACCTGAGAGTCTCCAGTCGACAGTCTGGACTCTGCAGAAACCCACACAGATCAGACACTCCTGAACCACACAGTTCGTTACGGTCCAGCTCCAGGTATGTGAGATGTGAGGGGTTGGACTTCAGAGCTGAGGCCAGAGAGGAACAGCTCCTCTCTGACAAACCACAGCCCCTCAATCTGAATAAAGAACAAATGATGTGGTTAAACATCTTATATGACAGGTTTTCTCCACTGTTTACACATTATTTGTCATTCACTGCACCAGGTCCCCACAACTTCAGCTCATTTCTCTTTAGACTCTTTAGACTTTAGTTCAAACCTTAAACCAGTGGTGGAAGGTAGTGAAGTATGAAAGTAAAAGTACAATACTTAAGTACAGATTTTAGGTATCTGTACTTTACTTGAGTACATTTTGCAGTACATTTTTAACTTTATTTCAGTACATTTGAGAGCAGGTATCTGTACTTCCTACTCCACTACATTTATACAAATACAGAAAAACACAAAAGCGGTTTGAAAAATTAAGAAATCAGTTGAATCGCTTAAAATCAGCAAAATTCTTTTTCACAATCACCACATTTCATCCTTTAATTGTTCTAAAAACAACTACAAAATACTTTTCCCTCTTATTTTTTCAGTACATTTTTAAACAGGTTCCTTAAAGTTTCACTCCGGCACGTTTGAAGCTCAAGTCCGTTTCTAGAGGAGGTCGAATTCTGTCAGAAGCCAAAAAACGGCACAGATCAGTGTTTCCTCGGTGGAGATCTCACTGTGGCAGTGAGTCTGTCAAGGCATTTATTTACGAGTGAATTCTACTTTTTGAAAAACACTGTGGTTAATTATTTAAATCATCACCACAATATTGCAGAGCCTGTAACAACATGGAGAGGCACTGGGAAGTGCTTTCGAGCTTTTGCAGTTTATTTATAGTTTTCTAACATTTCCAGACACTAATGAGTGAACCAGGCAGAGCGTTTGGTTTGTTAGACTCGTGGCTGTTGTCAGATGGGTTAAAGTGGAGTTAAGCTTCTTCAGTTTTACGTGGAAGTTCAGAACTTGCCCCCATCACTGCACTAGTTTGTTGCCTTGACAGAGTCACTGCCACAGTGAGATCTGCACCGAGGAAACACTGATCTGTGCCGTTTTTTGGCTTCTGACAGAATTGGACCTCCTCTAGAAACGGACTTGAGCTTCAAACGTGCTGGAGTGAAACTTTAATGGTAGAAGGTTGAATTCATCACTTCTCGGACTCATTACAGATGCAAAGTACTAAAGTGTTTCTTTCTGCTGTTTATTTGTTGCAGCTCAGGTTTTTTTTAACAATATTGTAGATTTAGAATAGTTTTTGTGGTTTAAATCTGCTCTTGGGTTTTTGTGTCAGAGGCATAAATGTGTCTCAATATTATCGTTTATCGTCTCTATTTTCTTCAGCGATATATCGTACTTCAAAATGTGTTATGGTCACAGGCCTCCATAGAAATATAGATGGTGCTTATAGAGACATTGTGAATAATCAAATAAAGACATGATAATATAGCATTAATAATAATACAAACATATGAAATAATGTTTAAAGTCTTTTCTGCTTTTAAGGACAAATAAATACACAACACATTTCTTTTCATGTAATAGTTGAGTTCTTCATGAGTGCGCTTTAATTAAACTTATCTATCGCCATGGAGACAAGCAGCTAACACCACCAGGCCAAATAACAAGTCAGATCTGTGGAGAGGCGAGCCCACTCACAGTAAGAATACATGTTTTTAAAGGTATTTTTAGCAATGAAACACCAATAACTGAATAAATGTGTGATAAATATGTTTAAGCCTAAACTGTGGAACATTCTAGACAACACAACAGCATCTCCATGGAGACGAGCAGGTGGCAGAACCCCACCAGAAAAGTTACAGTGAACTTTGTTTGAATATAATTATTGTCCACCTCTGAGTCCAAGTCCAGAGTAAATCCTAGAGCTTATTATGGCCGAGCTCTTTAGTGAAACACGACACAAATAAGAGACAGAACTGACCTGAGAGTCTCCAGTCGACAGTCTGGACTCTGCAGAAACCCACACAGATCAGACACTCCTGAATCACACAGGTTTGAGTTACCGCCCAGCTCCAGTTCTGTGAGATGTGAGGGGTTGGACTTCAGAGCTGAGGCCAGAGAGGAACAGCTCCTCTCTGACAAACCACAGCCCCTCAATCTGAATAAAGAACAAATGATGTGGTTAAACATCTTATATGACAGGTTTTCTCCACTGTTTACACATTATTTGTCATTCACTGCACCAGGTCCCCACAACTTCAACTCATTTCTCTTTAGACTCTTTAGACTTTAGTTCAAACCTTAAACCAGTGGTGGAAGGTAGTGAAGTATGAAAGTAAAAGTACAATACTGAAGTACAGATTTTAGGTTTCTGTACTTTACTTGAGTACATTTTACAGTCGATATTTTTTTTCTTTATTTCAGTACATTTGAGAGCAGGTATCTGTGCTTCCTACTCCACTACATTTTAGACATGGACTGACGAGTAAAAAGTACTTTTCTTTACAGTGTGAGACCTGCTGAAATGGCAGAGACTTTATGTTTTAACACGTTTAGTTTGTGTTAACAGCCCAACTGTCAAGTGTTATCTGGATTTCTGCGCTTGTGCCCCCACACTTGAAGAGGGTCGTGTACCCACTGTTGAAGATTTGACCATTTTACTCAGACGAAGCCTTTAATTAGTCTTCCATTCTTTATTTAGTTCCAATTTTCACGCCAGGTAAAAACCTTTAAAAACACACAACAATAATCCCCATGAATATTCACATAACTTCCAGTGTAAACAATAAACTAGCATTCACATTAAAATAGCAGGTAAATATGACTAATTAATTATTTTAATTCAATTCATAAACATTTTTCCCAAATAGACTAAAGTCAATGGTGAGAAGCGTGTCCGAGCGCGCTTGAACGCCTCACAACAAGCCGATAGTCAGATGTTTCCAGTGGCGGCTCAGCAACTCAATATAGGCCGAAATAGCATCAGATCTTACCGGCTGCCTCTTCAGTGATTGTCAGTGGATACTTGGTTCCGCGCAGGCAAGAAAGCACGAGTTTGACGCTTACTCGCGCTGCCACTACCAGTTTTGCGTTTGTAACTTGTGTTTTTCGGAACAGAAGTGTCCGTCGCCATTAAATGTCCGCCGGGCGCGCGCAACCGCTCGATAGTTCCGCCCTAGGCGATCGCCAACCCGGTCGACTAGCGCGACACCAACACTGAGCAAAACAAATACACACAAACACAAAAGCGGTTTGAAAAATTAAGAAATCAATTGAATCGCTTAAAATCAGCAAACTTCTTTTTCACAATCACCACATTTCATCCTTTAATTGTTCTAAAAACAACTGCAAAATACTTTTCCCTCTTATTTTTTCAGTACATTTTTAAACAGGTTCCTTAAAGTTTCACTCCGGCACGTTTGAAGCTCAAGTCCGTTTCTAGAGGAGGTCGAATTCTGTCAGAAGCCAAAAAACGGCACAGATCAGTGTTTCCTCGGTGGAGATCTCACCGTGCTCGCGAGCCTGTCAAGGCATTTATTTACGAGTGAATTCTACTTTTTGAAAAACACTGTGGTTAATTATTTAAATCATCACCACAATATTGCAGAGCCTGTAACAACATGGAGAGGCACTGGGAAGTGCTTTCGAGCTTTTGCAGTTTATTTATAGTTTTCTAACGTTTCCAGACACTAATGAGTGAACCAGGCAGAGCGTTTGGTTTGTTAGACTCGTGGCTGTTGTCAGATGGGTTAAAGTGGAGTTAAGCTTCTTCAGTTTTACGTGGAAGTTCAGAACTTGTCCCCATCACTGCAATAGTTTGTTGCCTTGACAGACTCACTGCCACAGTGAGATCTCCACCGAGGAAACACTGATCTGTGCCGTTTTTTGGCTTCTGACAGAATTCGACCTCCTCTAGAAACGGACTTGAGCTTCAAACGTGCTGGAGTGAAACTTTAATGGTAGAAGGTTGAATTCATCACTTCTCGGACTCATTACAGATGCAAAGTACTAAAGTGTTTCTTTCTGCTGTTTATTTGTTGCAGCTCAGGTTTTTTTCACAATATTGTAGATTTAGAATAGTTTCTGTGGTTTAAATCTGCTCTTGGGTTTTTGTGTCAGAGGCATAAATGTGTCTCAATATTATCGTTTATCGTCTCTATTTTCTTCAGCGATATATCGTACTTCAAAATGTGTTATGGTCACAGGCCTCCATAGAAATATAGATGGTGCTTATAGAGACATTGTGAATAATCAAATAAAGACATGATAATATAGCATTAATAATAATACAAACATATGAAATAATGTTTAAAGTCTTTTCTGCTTTTAAGGACAAATAAACACACAACACATTTCTTTACATGTAATAGTTGAGTTCTTCATGAGTGCGCTTTAATTAAACTTATCTATCGCCATGGAGACAAGCAGCTAACACCACCAGGCCAAATAACAAGTCAGATCTGTGGAGAGGCGAGCCCACTCACAGTAAGAATACATGTTTTTAAAGGTATTTTTAGCAATAAAACTCCAATAACTGAATAAATGTGTGATAAATATGTTTAAGCCTAAACTGTGGAACATTCTAGACAACACAACAGCATCTCCATGGAGACGAGCAGGTGGCAGAATCCCACCAGAAAAGTTACAGTGAACTTTGTTTGAATATAATTATTGTCCACCTCTGAGTCCAAGTCCAGAGTAAATCCTAGAGCTTATTATGGCCGAGCTCTTTAGTGAAACACGACACAAATAAGAGACAGAACTGACCCGAGAGTCTCCAGTCGACAGTCTGGACTCTGCAGAAACCCACACAGATCAGACACTCCTGAATCACACAGTTTGTTATAGCCCAGCTCCAGGTGTGTGAGATGTGATGGGTTGGACTTCAGAGCTGAGGCCAGAGAGGAACAGCTCCTCTCTGACAAACCACAGAGCCCCAATCTGAATAAAGAACAAATGATGTGGTTAAACATCTTATATGACAGGTTTTCTCCACTGTTTACACATTATTTGTCATTCACTGCACCAGGTCCCCACAACTTCAACTCATTTCTCTTTAGACTCTTTAGACTTTAGTTCAAACCTTAAACCAGTGGTGGAAGGTAGTGAAGTATGAAAGTAAAAGTACAATACTTAAGTACAGATTTTAGGTATCTGTACTTTACTTGAGTACATTTTGCAGTACATTTTTTTCTTTATTTCAGTACATTTGAGAGCAGGTATCTGTGCTTCCTACTCCACTACATTTATACAAATACAGAAAAACACAAAAGCGGTTTGAGAAATTAAGAAATCAGTTGAATCGCTTAAAATCAGCAAAATTCTTTTTCACAATCACCACATTTCATCCTTTAATTGTTCTAAAAACAACTGCAAAATACTTTTCCCTCTTATTTTTTCAGTACATTTTTAAACAGGTTCCTTAAAGTTTCACTCCGGCACGTTTGAAGCTAAAGTCCGTTTCTAGAGGTGGTCGAATTCTGTCAGAAGCCAAAAAACGGCACAGATCAGTGTTTCCTCGGTGGAGATCTCACTGTGCTCGCGAGCCTGTCAAGGCATTTATTTACGAGTGAATTCTACTTTTTGAAAAACACTGTGGTTAATTATTTAAATCATCACCACAATATTGCAGAGCCTGTAACAACATGGAGAGGCACTGGGAAGTGCTTTCGAGCTTTTGCAGTTTATTTATAGTTTTCTAACATTTCCAGACACTAATGAGTGAACCAGGCAGAGCGTTTGGTTTGTTAGACTCGTGGCTGTTGTCAGATGGGTTAAAGTGGAGTTAAGCTTCTTCAGTTTTAAGTGGAAGTTCAGAACTTGCCCCCATCACTGCACTAGTTTGTTGCCTTGACAGAGTCACTGCCACAGTGAGATCTCCACCGAGGAAACACTGATCTGTGCCGTTTTTTGGCTTCTGACAGAATTCGACCTCCTCTAGAAACGGACTTGAGCTTCAAACGTGCCGGAGTGAAACTTTAATGGTAGAAGGTTGAATTCATCACTTCTCGGACTCATTACAGATGCAAAGTACTAAAGTGTTTCTTTCTGCTGTTTATTTGTTGCAGCTCAGGTTTTTTTTAACAATATTGTAGATTTAGAATAGTTTCTGTGGTTTAAATCTGCTCTTGGGTTTTTGTGTCAGAGGCATAAATGTGTCTCAATATTATCGTTTATCGTCTCTATTTTCTTCAGCGATATATCGTACTTCAAAATGTGTTATGGTCACAGGCCTCCATAGAAATATAGATGGTGCTTATAGAGACATTGTGAATAATCAAATAAAGACATGATAATATAGCATTAATAATAATACAAACATATGAAATAATGTTTAAAGTCTTTTCTGCTTTTAAGGACAAATAAACACACAACACATTTCTTTTCATGTAATAGTTGAGTTCTTCATGAGTGCGCTTTAATTAAACTTATCTATCGCCATGGAGACAAGCAGCTAACACCACCAGGCCAAATAACAAGTCAGATCTGTGGAGAGGCGAGCCCACTCACAGTAAGAATACATGTTTTTAAAGGTATTTTTAGCAATAAAACTCCAATAACTGAATAAATGTGTGATAAATATGTTTAAGCCTAAACTGTGGAACATTCTAGACAACACAACAGCATCTCCATGGAGACGAGCAGGTGGCAGAACCCCACCAGAAAAGTTACAGTGAACTTTGTTTGAATATAATTATTGTCCACCTCTGAGTCCAAGTCCAGAGTAAATCCTAGAGCTTATTATGGCCGAGCTCTTTAGTGAAACACGACACAAATAAGAGACAGAACTGACCCGAGAGTCTCCAGTCGACAGTCTGGACTCTGCAGAAACCCACACAGATCAGACACTCCTGAATCACACAGTTTGTTATCGCCCAGCTCCAGTTCTGTGAGATGTGAGGGGTTGGACTTCAGAGCTGAGGCCAGAGAGGAACAGCTCCTCTCTGACATATGACAGTACCTCAATCTGAATAAAGAACAAATGATGTGGTTAAACATCTTATATGACAGGTTTTCTCCACTGTTTACACATTATTTGTCATTCACTGCACCAGGTCCCCACAACTTCAACTCATTTCTCTTTAGACTCTTTAGACTTTAGTTCAAACCTTAAACCAGTGGTGGAAGGTAGTGAAGTATGAAAGTAAAAGTACAATACTTAAGTACAGATTTTAGGTATCTGTACTTTACTTGAGTACATTTTACAGTTGATATTTTTTAACTTTATTTCAGTACATTTGAGAGCAGGTATCTGTGCTTCCTACTCCACTACATTTATACAAATACAGAAAAACACAAAAGCGGTTTGAGAAATGAAGAAATCAGTTGAATCGCTTAAAATCAGCAAAATTCTTTTTCACATTCACCACATTTCATCCTTTAATTGTTCTAAAAACAACTGCAAAATACTTTTCCCTCTTATTTTTTCAGTACATTTTTAAACAGGTTCCTTAAAGTTTCACTCCGGCACGTTTGAAGCTAAAGTCCGTTTCTAGAGGAGGTCGAATTCTGTCAGAAGCCAAAAAACGGCACAGATCAGTGTTTCCTCGGTGGAGATCTCACCGCGCTCGCGAGCCTGTCAAGGCATTTATTTACGAGTGAATTCTACTTTTTGAAAAACACTGTGGTTAATTATTTAAATCATCAGCACAATATTGCAGAGCCTGTAACAACATGGAGAGGCACTGGGAAGTGCTTTCGAGCTTTTGCAGTTTATTTATAGTTTTCTAACATTTCCAGACACTAATGAGTGAACCAGGCAGAGCGTTTGGTTTGTTAGACTCGTGGCTGTTGTCAGATGGGTTAAAGTGGAGTTAAGCTTCTTCAGTTTTACGTGGAAGTTCAGAACTTGTCCCCATCACTGCAATAGTTTGTTGCCTTGACAGAGTCACTGCCACAGTGAGATCTCCACCGAGGAAACACTGATCTGTGCCGTTTTTTGGCTTCTGACAGAATTCGACCTCCTCTAGAAACGGACTTGAGCTTCAAACGTGCCGGAGTGAAACTTTAATGGTAGAAGGTTGAATTCATCACTTCTCGGACTCATTACAGATGCAAAGTACTAAAGTGTTTCTTTCTGCTGTTTATTTGTTGCAGCTCAGGTTTTTTTTAACAATATTGTAGATTTAGAATAGTTTTTGTGGTTTAAATCTGCTCTTGGGTTTTTGTGTCAGAGGCATAAATGTGTCTCAATATTATCGTTTATCGTCTCTATTTTCTTCAGCGATATATCGTACTTCAAAATGTGTTATGGTCACAGGCCTCCATAGAAATATAGATGGTGCTTATAGAGACATTGTGAATAATCAAATAAAGACATGATAATATAGCATTAATAATAATACAAACATATGAAATAATGTTTAAAGTCTTTTCTGCTTTTAAGGACAAATAAATACACAACACATTTCTTTTCATGTAATAGTTGAGTTCTTCATGAGTGCGCTTTAATTAAACTTATCTATCGCCATGGAGACAAGCAGCTAACACCACCAGGCCAAATAACAAGTCAGATCTGTGGAGAGGCGAGCCCACTCACAGTAAGAATACATGTTTTTAAAGGTATTTTTAGCAATAAAACACCAATAACTGAATAAATGTGTGATAAATATGTTTAAGCCTAAACTGTGGAACATTCTAGACAACACAACAGCATCTCCATGGAGACGAGCAGGTGGCAGAACCCCACCAGAAAAGTTACAGTGAACTTTGTTTGAATATAATTATTGTCCACCTCTGAGTCCAAGTCCAGAGTAAATCCTAGAGCTTATTATGGCCGAGCTCTTTAGTGAAACACGACACAAATAAGAGACAGAACTGACCTGAGAGTCTCCAGTCGACAGTCTGGACTCTGCAGAAACCCACACAGATCAGACACTCCTGAATCACACAGTTTGTTATTGCCCAGCTCCAGGTATGTGAGATGTGAGGGGTTGGACTTCAGAGCTGAGGCCAGAGAGGAACAGCTCCTCTTTGACAAATCACAGTCCAACAATCTGAATAAAGAACAAATGATGTGGTTAAACATCTTATATGACAGGTTTTCTCCACTGTTTACACATTATTTGTCATTCACTGCACCAAGTCCCCACAACTTCAACTCATTTCTAGAAATATAGATTTATTCCGAGACATTCTGAAAAATAAAGACATGATAATATGGCATCAATAATAATTAAAAATATGGCTCGACACGTTAACGTATTTTATCTCTTTTACTCAAAAAATAATTCATCACAATGAATTATTCTGTCGCCTGTTAACACAGGTCAAGTGTATCAGTCAAAAAACCTGGATCAAAGAGCCTCGCTCCGGTCTGAGAGTCTCTCAGCACAAACACACACATTAGTCTCTCAGCACAAACACACACATTAGTCTCTCAGCACAAACACACACATTAGTCTCTCAGCACAAACACACACATTAGTCTCTCAGCACAAACACACACATTAGTCTCTCAGCACAAACACACACATTAGTCTCTCAGCACAAACACACACATTAGTCTCTCAGCACAAACACACACATTAGTCTCTCAGCACAAACACACACATTAGTCTCTCAGCACAAACACACACATTAGTCTCTCAGCACAAACACACACATTAGTCTCTCAGCACAAACACACACATTAGTCTCTCAGCACAAACACACACATTAGTCTCTCAGCACAAACACACACATTAGTCTCTCAGCACAAACACACACATTAGTCTCTCAGCACAAACACACACATTAGTCTCTCAGCACAAACACACATTAGTCTCTCAGCACAAACACACACATTAGTCTCTCAGCACAAACACACACATTAGTCTCTCAGCACAAACACACACATTAGTCTCTCAGCACAAACACACACATTAGTCTCTCAGCACAAACACACACATTAGTCTCTCAGCACAAACACACACACATTAGTCTCTCAGCACAAACACACACATTAGTCTCTCAGCACAAACACACACATTAGTCTCTCAGCACAAACACACACATTAGTCTCTCAGCACAAACACACACATTAGTCTCTCAGCACAAACACACACATTAGTCTCTCAGCACAAACACACACATTAGTCTCTCAGCACAAACACACACATTAGTCTCTCAGCACAAACACACACATTAGTCTCTCAGCACAAACACACACATTAGTCTCTCAGCACAAACACACACATTAGTCTCTCAGCACAAACACACACATTAGTCTCTCAGCACAAACACACACATTAGTCTCTCAGCACAAACACACACATTAGTCTCTCAGCACAAACACACACATTAGTCTCTCAGCACAAACACACATTAGTCTCTCAGTACAAACACACACATTAGTCTCTCAGCACAAACACACACATTAGTCTCTCAGCACAAACACACACATTAGTCTCTCAGCACAAACACACACATTAGTCTCTCAGCACAAACACACACATTAGTCTCTCAGCACAAACACACACATTAGTCTCTCAGCACAAACACACACATTAGTCTCTCAGCACAAACACACACATTAGTCTCTCAGCACAAACACACACATTAGTCTCTCAGCACAAACACACACATTAGTCTCTCAGCACAAACACACACATTAGTCTCTCAGCACAAACACACACATTAGTCTCTCAGCACAAACACACAGTCTCTCAGCACAAACACACACATTAGTCTCTCAGCACAAACACACACACATTAGTCTCTCAGCACAAACACACACACATTAGTCTCTCAGCACAAACACACACACATTAGTCTCTCAGCACAAACACACACACATTAGTCTCTCAGCACAAACACACACACATTAGTCTCTCAGCACAAACACACACATTAGTCTCTCAGCACAAACACACACATTAGTCTCTCAGCACAAACACACACATTAGTCTCTCAGCACAAACACACACATTAGTCTCTCAGCACAAACACACACATTAGTCTCTCAGCACAAACACACACATTAGTCTCTCAGCACAAACACACACATTAGTCTCTCAGCACAAACACACACATTAGTCTCTCAGCACAAACACACAGTCTCTCAGCACAAACACACACATTAGTCTCTCAGCACAAACACACACATTAGTCTCTCAGCACAAACACACACATTAGTCTCTCAGCACAAACACACACATTAGTCTCTCAGCACAAACACACACATTAGTCTCTCAGCACAAACACACACATTAGTCTCTCAGCACAAACACACACATTAGTCTCTCAGCACAAACACACACATTAGTCTCTCAGCACAAACACACACATTAGTCTCTCAGCACAAACACACACATTAGTCTCTCAGCACAAACACACACATTAGTCTCTCAGCACAAACACACACATTAGTCTCTCAGCACAAACACACACATTAGTCTCTCAGCACAAACACACACATTAGTCTCTCAGCACAAACACACACATTAGTGTCTCAGCACAAACACACACATTAGTCTCTCAGCACATACACACACATTAGTCTCTCAGCACAAACACACATTAGTCTCTCAGTACAAACACACACATTAGTCTCTCAGCACAAACACACACATTAGTCTCTCAGCACAAACACACACATTAGTCTCTCAGCACAAACACACACATTAGTCTCTCAGCACAAACACACACATTAGTCTCTCAGCACAAACACACACATTAGTCTCTCAGCACAAACACACACATTAGTCTCTCAGCACAAACACACACATTAGTCTCTCAGCACAAACACACACATTAGTCTCTCAGCACAAACACACACATTAGTCTCTCAGCACAAACACACACATTAGTCTCTCAGCACAAACACACACATTAGTCTCTCAGCACAAACACACACATTAGTCTCTCAGCACAAACACACACATTAGTCTCTCAGCACAAACACACACATTAGTCTCTCAGCACAAACACACACATTAGTCTCTCAGCACAAACACACACATTAGTCTCTCAGCACAAACACACACATTAGTCTCTCAGCACAAACACACACATTAGTCTCTCAGCACAAACACACACATTAGTCTCTCAGCACAAACACACACATTAGTCTCTCAGCACAAACACACACATTAGTCTCTCAGCACAAACACACACATTAGTCTCTCAGTACAAACACACACATTAGTCTCTCAGCACAAACACACACATTAGTCTCTCAGCACAAACACACACATTAGTCTCTCAGCACAAACACACACATTAGTCTCTCAGCACAAACACACACATTAGTCTCTCAGCACAAACACACACATTAGTCTCTCAGCACAAACACACACATTAGTCTCTCAGCACAAACACACACATTAGTCTCTCAGCACAAACACACACATTAGTCTCTCAGCACAAACACACACATTAGTCTCTCAGCACAAACACACACATTAGTCTCTCAGCACAAACACACACATTAGTCTCTCAGCACAAACACACACATTAGTCTCTCAGCACAAACACACACATTAGTCTCTCAGCACAAACACACACATTAGTCTCTCAGCACAAACACACACATTAGTCTCTCAGCACAAACACACACATTAGTCTCTCAGCACAAACACACACATTAGTCTCTCAGCACAAACACACACATTAGTCTCTCAGCACAAACACACACATTAGTCTCTCAGCACAAACACACACATTAGTCTCTCAGCACAAACACACACATTAGTCTCTCAGCACAAACACACACATTAGTCTCTCAGCACAAACACACACATTAGTCTCTCAGCACAAACACACACATTAGTCTCTCAGCACAAACACACATTAGTCTCTCAGCACAAACACACACATTAGTCTCTCAGCACAAACACACACATTAGTCTCTCAGCACAAACACACACATTAGTCTCTCAGCACAAACACACACATTAGTCTCTCAGCACAAACACACACATTAGTCTCTCAGCACAAACACACACATTAGTCTCTCAGCACAAACACACACATTAGTCTCTCAGCACAAACACACACATTAGTCTCTCAGCACAAACACACACATTAGTCTCTCAGCACAAACACACACATTAGTCTCTCAGCACAAACACACACATTAGTCTCTCAGCACAAACACACACATTAGTCTCTCAGCACAAACACACACATTAGTCTCTCAGCACAAACACACACATTAGTCTCTCAGCACAAACACACACATTAGTCTCTCAGCACAAACACACACATTAGTCTCTCAGCACAAACACACACATTAGTCTCTCAGCACAAACACACACATTAGTCTCTCAGTACAAACACACACATTAGTCTCTCAGCACAAACACACACATTAGTCTCTCAGCACAAACACACACATTAGTCTCTCAGCACAAACACACACATTAGTCTCTCAGCACAAACACACACATTAGTCTCTCAGCACAAACACACACATTAGTCTCTCAGCACAAACACACACATTAGTCTCTCAGCACAAACACACACATTAGTCTCTCAGCACAAACACACACATTAGTCTCTCAGCACAAACACACACATTAGTCTCTCAGCACAAACACACACATTAGTGTGTGTTTTAGCCTTGAACATAATTCTGTCTCCATCAATGAACTTCAATGTTCATATCTTATATAATCCCCCTTCTCATAATGTATCTTTTTATGATGAACTAAGTCACGTAGTTAAACAACTGGAGGTATACAGAGAAACTATATGGTATGGTGATTACAATATCAACTGGTCTGATAAAAGCTCTAAGCAAAAACTGAAAATAATAATGACTAAATTCAACTATCAACAAATGATTAAAGGACCTACTAGGATCACCAGACAGACTAAGACTCTTATTGATATGGCCTTTACCAACAAACCTGAACGTATTACAAGGACTTATAATCTAAGAACGGGGCTATCAGACCACAACATGACTTTGACGGTCAGAAAACGAACTAAAAAAAGACTACAATATTTTAGGCAAACTGTATGACAAGGACAGTGATATAAAATATGCAATTCCTAAATCCAAAACTGCTCACTTTGAAAGGGAACTAAAAAATGTAAGTTGGGAGCAGATCATGACCATGGAAGATGTGGATGAATGTTGTGATTCTATAACAACAACTATAACAACAATTGTGGATACATTTACTGAGCCAAAAAAGAACAAACAAAAAGAAAGTACTCTTCCATGGTTAAATGATGAAATAAAAAAACTAATGAGGAAGCGTGACTTAGCCTTAAAGAAAGCATTAAATTCAAAACTTAATACTGATCATTTAGCCTTTAAAAGTCTAAGAAATAAAGTGATACAAGAACTAAGAAAAGCACAAGCCTCATACTACACTAAACTTATCGGCAATGCAAAAGGCAACACCAGTTCCCTATGGAAACATCTAAATTATCTGACTAACAAAACGACTAAGCCTAGTAGAATTAGGGAACTCATCATAAATGGCGATGTTACTAATAACAGGCCATTATGGCTGAGAGCTTTAATACCTACTTTGTGCAATCAGAAGAATTGGCAAAATGTTTCGAGTCTGATTATGTTAACATACCACCTTTAATACCCTCTGCTAATAGTTTTTGTATTGAAGAGGTGAATGAGACAGAAGTCACAAAGACAATCCAAATGTTGTCTAATTCCAGATCAAATAATATATATAATATGAATTGTTGTTTTCTCAAACATTACAGTAATGTGATAGTTAAACCTCTGACACACCTTGTCAATCTGTCTATACAAAATTGTAAATTTCCCTTAGATTGGATTAAGGCTGTGATTGTCCCAATTTTTAAATCAGGGAGCCAGGATTCTATGTGCAATTACAGACCAATATCAATTCTACCTATACTGTCCAAAGTGATTGAGAAAATTGTAGCAACACAACTGACTGACCACTTAGAGGCCAACCAGCTCCTCCACCCACAGCAGTTTGGTTTTAGGCCAGGATACTCAACCGAAATAGCAAACTGCTGCTTCATTGAAAACATAAAGAAGTCCCTGGATAGAGGTGAGGTGGTAGGAGCTGTTTCTCCATCTAAAAAAAGCCTTCGAAACAGTCAGTCACAGTTTACTTTTAGCATCACAGTTTACTTTTCTCCAGGGTAGGGAACAGTGTGTTAAAGTGGCTGGAAATAGGTCTTCATTTGTAAATGCTCGAATAGGCAAACCCCAAGGTTCCATATTGGGACCACTTCTGTTTAGTCTCTTTATAAGTGACTTGCCTTTGATCTGCCCAGGTGTCGCTGCCAACTTTATGCAGATGATGCAGTTTTTTATGCACCCGCCAAGACCCCGGAGCAGGCTGCGGATGTTTTGTCCATATGCATGGCTGAGGTTAGTCAGTGGCTTATTCAAAATAAGCTCACTTTAAACCTCACTAAAACAGTTGCTATGTGTTTTTCTATCAAAAAACTAAAGCTGGACCAAAAATTTAAAATACATTTGCAAAATGATAAAATACAAACAGTAAATAAATTTAAATATCTTGGGTTGGTCCGAGACCCCCAACTAAAATTTGATAATCACATTAAGAAAATATCCAAAACAATACAAAGAAATCTAAATTGCTTTAAATTAATCAGACACTATATTCCAAATCAGGCGGCCCTGCTGTACATGCCTGGGATGATCTTTTCTCATATTTCATACTGCATGACAGCAGGGCCCAGGCAGCTCCCTTAGCCACAAAGCGCATTGGTTCACTCTACAACCAAGCAATAAAAATTATGGATCAAAAACCAGTTCGCTTTCATCACTGCCATATTCTTAAGAATTATAATTTGTTAAATTTTGAAAGCTTTAGTAATTTATGTTTTCTCAAATTATGTTTCAAATGTCTCAATAATCTGGCCCCAGAACCACTCAGTACATTTATCCAGAGACCAAACAGCAGCAGAATGACAAGAGGCGTCTCAAACAGAAACTGTAAAATCCCTCAGTGCAGAACATCATTTGGACAGTCGGCCTTTTCATATAAGAGCTGCAAACAGTGGAACTCACTGCCCACCGAGATAAAGGGCATCTCTGAATTCAAACTGTTCACCTCCAGTGTTAAGCAGTGGCTGAAAACAAATCAAAACTGTACCCACCAAGAAATAAATTGTATGAAAGTTGTGAGCGAGGGAAAGAGTGAGTGTTATATATGTTAATTATATAATGGAAACATATTTTAATGTATTTTTTTATGATTGTAGTGTAATTCTAGAAAAGCCCAGACGGGGACTGGAGTTGAAAATTAGCATTTGCTAACACTCTGTATGCTTCACATCTGCTGCAAACTATGTTTTGTATCTATGTCTGACTGCATTGTCCCTGCCAAATAAATCAATAAATAAAATAAAATAAAATAGTCTCTCAGCACAAACACATTAGTCTCCCTCAGATCTCGGTGAAAAGGCCGTTAAAATCTGCAAACTGAGTGACACTAAATACATGATTCAAAATGCACATGGAGGATTAGCATCTATCAGCGCAGTTTTCCCACTTGTGTCCATCGTGTTTACTCTGAGAACTACAGAGATATTAACATCCCACATGTTTAGTAAGCAGAGAGCTGGTCTGAACTAGAACTACACCAGGACTAAACAAGGATTACGAGGAGTCTGATGACCAAATCTGAACCAGGACTGAAGTTAGACTAAGCCAGGACTCGGCCTTCTTCCAGGCTCTTAGTGAGCAGAAAGGAGCAGCACTCTACACAGGACAGCATCAGGAGACTTCATCTGAAAAACAGGTTCAGCTTCAAAAGGTCAAATAACATTATTTGAATTTAACATTAGAAGAATCAAACAGGCGAATACTGAGCGTTTTCATATTATTGGGACTTGATTTTGAAATAACTTGGTCCCAGATACATTGAAAAACATATCCAGGTCAAATAGCAAAGCACTGGGTGATTTGTATATTTGTATATTTAGGCCTAAATTGTCATATAAAGAGGTATTTAGCAGCTTAAAAAACTTTTTTTTTTGACCATTTTGCACATTTTTTCTCGTACTCGTTTTCTTGTTTGGTTTGACAGTTTTTATTATTATTGGATGAAGACTTGTGGATCATAACAGAGAAATCCCTGTGTTTTGTTGTTTATTCTGATTCTATGAGCAGCATTTGATTTAAATGCTTTTTGATGTAAAAGACGTTTAAGAATAGACTCTGCTGTAATTCTGTGAAAACCATTTCACCAGCTTCAGATCCTGGTCCAGGTCCATATCCAGAGTTTCCCAAACACTGAAGAGACGATGATGCTCTTAATGAGGAATGATAATGACACTAGAATAATGCTTTGGTGATTCCATATGACATTTATCCCACTAAACACTTTACACTGTGTTTAATAGTGTGATTTGTGCTTAAACGGAGGAGACTGACCTGAGAGAGGAGAGTTCACAGTGAGGACTCTGCAGTCCAGCACACAGCACAGACACTGCTGAGTCTGTCAGGGTATTCTCACTCAGATCGAGCTCTTTCAGGTGGGAGGGGCTGGACTTCAGCGCTGAGGCCACCACTTCACAGTGAGTCTCTGAGAGTTCACAGCCAACAAGCCTGTAAGCAGATGTTTCATTTAAATGTGTTTGATTAGTCCTAACACAGGTCTGTGAAGCTGCTGTTTGTGAGTGAGGACTGACCGAGCCTTCCTGCAGTTCCCCACCGCTGGGATCAGTCTCTGTCGACCCTCTTCAGACGTGTTGTACTTCTCTAGGTCCAGTTCCTCCAGGACCTGCTCTGACATCTGCAGCATGTAGGCCAGAGCCGAGCACTGGAACTCAGACAGTTCCTCCTGTGATCCTCCTGTAGACTTCAGGAGGTCCTGGATCTGCTGCAGGAGAGACTGGTCCTTCATTTCCATCAGACAGTGGAAGATGTGGATATTCTGGTCTAGAGAGGCTTCCCCTGAGCTCATCTCTTTCAAGTTTTTAATGACTTTGGGGATTTCTGATTGGTTTACTGGACTCAGCAGACCTCTTAAAAGTCTCTGGTTGGAGTCCAGACTGAGGCCATGAAGGAAGCGCACAAACAGGTTCAGGTGGCCATTTGAACTCTTCAGGGATTTGTCAAGAGATCTTTTGAGAAACTCACTTTCACTTAATGTTTTGTTTGTCTCTTCACCAAGAAACTTCTGAACAACATCTGTGTCACTTCCAAAGCAGTGGAGCAGGTAAAGCGCTGCCATAAACTCCTGGACGCTCAGGTGGATGAAGCAGTAGACTGATTTGTTGAAGAGGACACTCTCTTGTCTGAAGATCTCTGTACAGAGTCCTGAGTAGACCGAGGCCTCGGTCAGGTCCAGACCCACCTGCTTCAGGTCTTCCTGGTAGAACATGATGTTTCCTTTCTGCAGATGTTCAAAGGCCAGTCTGCCCAGCTTCAGGAGCAGCTCACAGTCGTCTGTGCTCAGCTCTGGACCGCTGCTCTGTGCTCTGTACTTCCTCTTCCTGTTGGTCTGCACTAACAGGAAGTGGGCGTACATGTCGCTGAGTGTCTGGGGCAGCGCTCCGCTCTGATTGGTTCTCATCATGTGGTCCAGGACTGTGGCTGTGATCCAGCAGAAGACTGGGATCTGGCACATGATGTGGAGGCTGCGGGAGGTTCTGATGTGGGACAGGACTGTGTTACACTGCTCTTCATCTGTGAACCTCTTCCTGAAGTACTGCTCCTTCTGATGGTCAGTGATGAAGCCCCTGACCTCTGTCACCCTGTTCACGCACTGCGCTGGGATCCGATTGGCTGCTGCTGGTCTGGAGGTGATCCATATAAGGGCAGTAGGAAGCAGAGTGCCTCTGATGAGGTTCACTAACAGCACGCTGACCTCTGACCTCTGTGTGACCTCAGAGATGACCTCACAGTCAAAGTCCAGAGACAGTCTGCTCTCGTCGAGGCCGTCGAAGATGAACAGGAGTTTAGAGACGGACAGAGTGTGAGCTGTGAGCGTCTGTGGACACAACAAGAACATGGAACAAGAGGAGACTTTTCAATGTCATCAGGTTTATCCAAGTAGAAGAAGTAGAAGAGCAGATAAAGGAGCGTCACCTGTTTTACCAGCGCTGGATGGAACACTTGTATCAGCTCCATCAGACTGTAGCGCCCCCCTCTGACCAGGTTCAGCTCTCTGAAGGACAGCGGCAGCACCAGGTCCAGCTCCTGGTTCTCTGAGCCCTGGGCCCAGTCCAGAGAGAACTTCAGGGCTAAGAAAGTTTTCCCCACTCCAGCTACGCCACAGGTCAGCACCGCTCTGATGGACCTCTGCTTCTTCTGCTTCTTCTGCGGTGGCGCCCCCTGCTGCTCCTCTGTGGGCAGTGCTTTAAAGATGTCCTGACACCTGATGGAGGTTTCCTGGACAGTCTTCTTGGAGAGAGTCTTCTTGGAGAGTTTCTCCAGCCTCCTCTCCTCATGTTGGGCTGTGGCCTCTTCACTGAGGCCCTCGGTGATGTACAGCTCAGTGTAGATGCTGTTCAGAGGAGTTCTACTTCCTGCTCCTTCAGTTCCCTCTGTCACACTCCCACATCTGCTGCTCAGGCTCAGCTTATGGTCCTGCAGAACCTTCTGGAGCTCTTCATCTGCTGTGAGAGGAACGCAGATGCATCATGTAACATGTGTTTTGTGTGTCCTCATAAACAGTGTAATATAGACTCACCTTGTGTTGTGCTGAGGACCTGCTTTTCATTTGTCACATCAGTGTGTTGAGCCCTGGGCCTGAAACATTGAACTCATTTAATTTAAACTGATGAAGATTTGGATCAGTTTTATTATTTAGGTGTTATCCTCACTGTGAGTCTGAAGGAGCAGGTTCAGGGCTGAAGGCTGGAGGTTGAAATTTAGACATGTCACTCTTCATAGACACAGCACTGGACACTGAGGCTGTGGATCTGTGTGTGGAGAGAAAACATCGTTGTTAGTTAGAAGACTTTGTTACTGTCACCTTTGTTTCAGAGACTTTGATGTTCTGAAGTTTTAAATTCCACTGACACAGTTTTTTAGTGCAGAGCTTTGATTCTTGGCCATGGCCAAAGTTGGTCTGCAGAACTACTGTTACTCAGTGGTGTAGTGGGGATTTTCTAAGTGGGGCCACACGATTCATGACGTCATCGATGTGATGAATCCCGCCCACCTGCCCCCCATACACTATATACTCAACTTGACATGGTGAAATACACACAGGTGTCATATAGAGTGTTTACCAAAAAAAAAAATTCAGTGCAAATATAAAAGCGCCAGCCCAGTAAAAATCTGTAATATTTGATGTTTTTTACTCAAAGTGATGCAGAACCATGTCATTAACAAACACCATGGTGGACAGGAGGAGACACGGTCTGTGCAGAAAGGTTTAGTCCTGGTTAAATCCTGTTTTAGTCCTGGTTCAGTCCTAGTTTTAATTCTGGTTTAGAGGCGCACGGGAGGACGCACAGAGACACTCTAATTTGGACTCTATTTACTTTCACTACATTTCCTGTTACACTCGCTGTGAAACACACAGTTTTGTCTTTATGTAACATAAAAATGACATAAACTAAACTCATCTAATCTTATTGGCCATTTTCGGTTAAGAACTTTAGAAGGATAAATGCATTTTGTACAAATCTTGTTACAGAAATTACTGAGTTGACAAACACTTCAATAATGGAGAGATGAACAATATTATTTGGAGCTCATTATTCAGATGTATCTTTTTATGCCTCGTCTGTAGTGGTTCAAATACTTCACATAATTATGATGCATTTTGGATACTTACCAAAATGTTTCATTATGTTATTTATCTATTCTAGTTTTATTCACAATATGGTTCATTTAGAAAAGGTTTTCGCTGTGATTCTCCTGCTGTAGGGGCACTGTCTGTGCCATAAAGTGATCTTCAATATTATTGTTCATTCTAATATCTCCTGACAGGCCCAGATAGGTCATAGAAAGACATTAGACCCAATAGTCACATGATAACACTGGCTGTGTAATTGTAAAATATTTCAGATAGTTTCATGTGATTTCATGTGTCCTAACCCCACCCCCTCGTATGTAGTCTAGATATATTTTATAATGACTTTGTTTTATTTTATTTGTACATCTACAAATCTGTATAATGATGCTTGTTAGGAGAAACACAGAGCCCTTCCTGAAGTGTGAGGAACATCTCCAGATCATCACACGTAGAAAAGGTGCCATTTCTCTGGAGGTTCTGTGATAGTGGTGAACTCTTCATCACACATCTGTAATTCAACACTCAGACTTTGAGGAGCTTCTCATCGTTCTCTTCTAGTCACAGTATTTTATACTGGTGCTGCACTGAACTGCTCCCTCTTCTGTCTTCAACAACACTTTAGCCTTTAGTATTACTGAACACACAACTGTAATGCTCATTTGTCTTTATATGACATGTTATTTTAGTGTGACATTTGTTCTTACAGTGAGTCTGAAGGAGCACGTTCAGGGCTGAAGACTGGAGGTTCACCTCTAGACATGTCACTCTTCATGGACACAGCAGCACTGGACACTGAGGCTGTGGATCTGTGTGTGGAGAGAAAACATCATGTGTTGTTACTTAGAAGACTTTGTTACATCAGCTTGGATCAGTGTGACAAAGGCACATGTAACTTGGAGCTCATGATGGTCATGACCGTGGCTCTCATGTCTTTATATTTCTCTACTTCATACAAGTGACAGTTTTTTGACATGAAAAAAAATCTATACAAATAAGGACAGGGTAATGTCTTAGGAACAAAAGGAAGCTCCTCTTTTAATGGAAATGAACAACAGGTGCAGTAGAGCAGCAACAATGAGACAAACTAAAACACGACTGGTTTTGCATGTGGAGGTCATTTCAAGTTTCTCTCTCTTGGTGTTTTTTGGCTGGTTTTCCTCTAGTGCTGCTTTGGCTGGAGTGATTATCACTACTGGGAGTATGAGGCCATTCCTGAACCCCACAGAAGTTGTCCAACTTCTCCAGGATGCCACATCTGGATGTGCCATTGCAAGAAAATTTAATGTGTCTCCAGTACAATCCCCAGAACACGGAGGAGATTTCAGGAAACAGGCAGTAACTTTAGGAGAGCTGGACAGGGCTGTAGAAGGTCCTCAACCCGTCAGCAGGACTCATATCTGCTTCTTTGTGCAAGGAGGAACAGGTTGAGCACTGTTCAGGCAGGAGACAGAGAGGAGAGAAGCTAACTCGTCACTTTGGAGAAGAACTTCAACGCTTACAGCCAAAGCAAACGGACAATCAGACACTGTTCACAACTAAAAGCTTGAAGTTGTCACCTGTCACAAAAGACTGCCGGGGAAGAAGTGACTGAAACTAAACTTTTTCTCCCAGGATAGCCCCCAGGCTCCTGGCCATGGCAACAGGCCGACCAGGCGTATCAGGTGTGGCAGTCACTTTGCTGCTTTATGCACTCTCTCTCAAGTTTTTACCACCTGCTGATATTTGCCCATCGACTGATTGGCAACATCGTGTGTAAGGATGGATTAAATCCGCACATCCACTGGTTTGCACAAACAACCAAGATCTACAGCCCCCTGGGATATGGAGTGTATGCTGTTCTTACCATACTTCAACGCCGCTACAATCGAAAGGGGAAACAAGCTGTCACAGCATGCAAACAACAAATCAGCAATGCTATAATAATATCCATCAGTTTGCTCCTGTCGGGTGATATTCATCAATGCCCAGGTCCAACTGAATCAGGGCTCTACACTAACTTTTTTTTTCAGGAGCACACCTGCCCCTAAGTTAAAAATTTTAGGAGCACAGAAAAAAAAATGGGGGCACAAGTAAGTTTTCGTTTTGAACGTTTATTTCAGTGCAGAACTTGCACACACCAACACCAACTTATATGAATGAATTTTATACAAAAAAAAACAAAACAAAAGAATTATGACTGTACTTTTCCTGTATGATCGAAGTGTTTTTAATCAGTCTATCTCCATTTTATCTGATTAATATTTATTTAGACTTAAAATAAGCCAAGCAAACTGTACTGCACTTAAACATTGCGCCCCTTTTTGGACCCTCACCCACAGTTTAAGAACCTCTTCTTTGAGAGAACTTCCACTGGCACTTTACACAAAACTGCTTCAAAGTGAAAAAAGTGGGTAGAATTTTTAAACCTGTGTTGATATTGGGTTTTTGAAGGCACTTGAACAAAAATTCAGAAGGCATAATGCGGTCCACAGGAAGATCTTTATTCTTGGTTTGAGTAGTACAGGCCTCGAATCAACTGGTCCTAAACCCCCGTCTCTGAAAAGCCCTTTCTGCGAGACCCTTTTTATAGCTGGACACAACACTTGCTGATGCAGGTGTAATTCTATCCTTGTTGCTTACGTAAAATTGCCGAAATTGAGCGTCTAGCCCAACGTGTAGGCCATCGTTTAAAGCAGGCCCTTGCAGAGACAGCACATTTATTTAAATAGACAAGGGTCACGAGGTTAACATGCTCCTATGGCATTTGAAGTTGAGCATATGTTATACAGTCAGAATAGGAAAGAAGCACATATGTACTCGTTTAATCATTCCTTAATATTAACACAAAGAGAATAATTCACAATTTCCCCCTTTTGATCATTTTTATGATCACAAAATCAGAGGAGCAAAAAGCTATCTTCACATAATGTTCTATTTTAACTTTAAACTCTGATACATGAATAAAATAAATTTAGCCTTAGCTGTTTTCCATAATAACACATCCCAGCCCATATGCAAATAGAACACATGAATTAATATATGACACTCGGACAGCAAAATAAGAAACAAGGAACGCTTACTGGGACCTTAGAATTATTAATTTTACCTTCTTTAAGTCAGAAGGTCAAATAGTGCAGTTTAATCAATACTTAGGGACTTTAAGACTCTATAGAGAGTAACAAAATCTGAGACGTAGGAGTTTCCTGTGTATTACAGTTAATATTGTAGTAACTACAGACATTACAGCCTCGATCCAAGATCCAAATATTCTATAAAGCCAGTTTGACCAAGTATTTTCAAATACACCAGAGTTCCTAAGAAATTTTGTGTAGAACAACTTAAGTTTGTTTAAAGCTTTAGCAATACTTCTGTCAATACTAGTTATACTCTGGCAGTCTCTATAACTGTATGTCCATAGGCATCTGTTTTTGACAGACAAGTATCCTTACAGACAATTTGTACATTTAGCACATAATCTATAGCAGGTATATTTAGCATACAATCTAGTACTTCACATACATCAAAAAGTATGTTACAAGTTTGTCCCTCATAGCAATATTTTACAATCTTTGGGGTGTGTCTAATGTCCCTTTTTTGTCCGAGGCCAGTCTCAATACTTCTATGGATATGTGAAATGTACCACCACACTAGAACAATAGGAAGTATAATTAGCATGGTCAAAAATACACATTGAGAATTTTTCAAAAACATGGCCTATACTCTCCTTTTCCTTCTCCTTCTCCCCCTTTTCCCCTGGAGCTCCTGTGGAGGAGGATGGTCGGTTGTTCTTCTGGTGTACTGTTATCAGCGATGTTGGATTTGGTCAGCTGTCTTCATCCTTGGTATTTCTGCAACCGCAATTTCATAGCAGCCAGTTCCAACGCTTGTTTGTTTTCTTCAGTTTCCTTCTTATTTTTCTGCCATTTGTTTATTTGATGATTGCAATGTGCATCAAATTCTTCTTCCGATTTATTATACAGTCCCATTACACTCTGTAAAGCATCTTGAACCAGACCAGGCATACCTTTAATCAAAGTGGACCTGAGCAATACAGCCATACCAGTACCAGCCTCAATTTGTTCTCCAGTCACATCATGATATAAATTAGTGGCACGTTGTTTGTAGCTGTAATAATCTTCTTTGTCTCTCATCTGCATAGACAACAATTCATCAGTGACAATACATGGAAATCTTGTCCTGAGTTCTTCTTCTAGAGTGTCACGGAAAGTATGAAGAGCGGGATTGTTCCGTAGCTGTATCCTTAATCTCCTTTCCACAGCTCTTTTGATATTTTCGGCAATTGTTTCATCAGTGGCTTTGGTTATGGCAGCTTGTATGTCTCCCCAACACAATTTATCTCCGGCAGTCTGTTTTATCAGGGCTCTCATCCATGGGACACCCTTTGTTAACCTCGGAAGTGTGAGCATTAAAGCACTCCAGTCCTTCAGTGAAAATGGCTGATATACTACTTGTTGGCCATCCATTCTTATTGGGTAAACAGTTGCATGGTCTTCTTGATCAAAGTCTATTTCTTGCCTCCTCATGTGTCTCACCATATCACTTTTCCTCATCTCTTTCTCGGTTTCCACAATATGAGTCAGAAAAGTCACTTGTTTTTGAATTGCTTCTATTTTCTCTTCCAGTTCTCTCGAACGTGTTTCAACAGATGTTAATGCCAACTCTCCTCCAATTACCTTATGAGTCGTCTTTGGGGTTGGACATACATCGATATCTGATAGCATCTGAGAAGCAGGGGATATGCTGTGTTTCTGAGCTTTACTGGTGGTTCCGGTATATGGTGGGGGATCATTTTTTCTTGACACATCATAGTCGCATCCTTCATCTTCTGGGGGTGGGCTTGTTGCATATCGTAATGTACTCTCCAGTCGGGGAACATCTTCTTCTTCTGATTTTTCAGATTCTTCCCAGGAATTTCTGTCTTTAGAGCATGTGAAATATTTATGTGGTAGTTTATCTTCTCCAAGCTTTGGGAGCTTTGGATATATTGGATATATTTTCACAGCAGGTTCTCTTAAAGTGTCTCTCTGGAGCTCCTCCTTTAGAGTCACACCCTCCTCTTTTTGTTTGAGAACAAAGATGGAGGACAAATTTCTTGTCTCTTGCATTACATTCATTTCTTTTGCCCATTGGTACATTTTTTTTGGCCATATTCATCTCATTCTCGTACTTCTGTATTTTTGATTGGTTCATCTTCCTCATTATAGCATTTCTGGTGGACTTCAGTTTATATTGCTTAATCTTCTCCTTGTAGTAATTCTTGATTTTTCCCCATTGTCTCTCTGTAGGAACAATGGCCATTTTGCCCCCATGGATTAGCTTTTTCTTGATATATTTCTTGACCATATCTTGAATTGCAGACTGATTTTTTCGCGCCTTCTTCGGGTCTGCCTCTTCTTCAAGTGCCTTGCTATTCCGAAACTCCATTAATTGACTTAATGTGGTGAATTGGGACATTTGTGGTATATTAATATTTACCCTCTCAGCTACTGTTTATTATAAATTGGGTACTATTTTTATTTGATTGGGTCACTGTTTAAATGAACTGTCTATTTCCTGCAATATACCTGTAGGCACTAAGAGTTTTAAATCCCAAAAAGCTTCTCTCCTGTTCCCACTTCCTGTCCTTAGACTGATTTCTAAAAAGAGCAGAAATTTAACTTTAGATAGTATTTGAAATCTATTTAAGAGTCAACATTAAATTAGTTTGAACAATTTTAATATTCTCCCTTAATAACAGTTTTTTTTTTCATTACTTAATTAATTATTCATAGGGTAAAGTCAGGTTGAGTGGGACATCAGGTTGACTAAGACACAAACTTATCTGTTATATAAAAAATATTTTATTGGCCAATCACAACAATTGTCACTGTTTTATTGCTGAATGTCGACTGGATATGAAACAAGGATTGTGATTGGTCAAGTTGACCTCTGGAACTATGTTATGTGTAGAATAACTCTGTTAATTATATTATAGCAATATATATTTTAGCTTTTTAACACATTATACTTTCAGTGTCTTTATAAATTACTATTAATTAATTGAATGAAATATACATTATACATTTATGAAAATTAGATTTTTAGCACTGTCCCACTTTACCTGATTTCAGCCTATACCTTCTACTATCATTTAACAACAACTACTGTTTTCCAAATTCTTATCTAGTTAATTCATTATACTAATACTTTAATAATGTCTACACTCCACCTAACCTCATGAACAAACACCCAACCAGGAGTCACACAAAACCCAGTAACCACCTCGCTATCTCAAGCAGCACTCAAAACTATCCTGAGCGTCTACAGCACAGACCAGACAGGTGCACATTTAAGCACTAATTTAAGACCACAACCACGCAGCCACTGGCCTCTGAACGGCTCCTGACCAGACTCACTACTCCTGTCTCCTGCTTCGCAGGGTTATCTTATGTTTATGTTGCGCAACTCACAGGTTCTATCTCTTGGAGCTCCCTTTATTTCTAAAAAAACTAGTAGTATTACATATAGTATTTTCTAGGGTCACATTCTAGATCTGTTTTTATTCTTTTTTATATGTATATGTAGGGCCTGTATTTTTATATAAACTTAATTAAAAGTTTCTGTTTTAATTTTTTTTTTATAAAACCGTTGCTTTCTCTCTTTTAACGTGCCAGGTAGCATAATACACGATACAAAAATTAATCTACTAAGCCTAAATACGGCACTACACTGTTTTCTTTTCTTTCACGTGATAAACATAAACACGGCTCATTTTCATAGTTCAAAATGATCACTTAATATTACACAAAGTCCCCAAAAATTCACCACATTTGTAATTTAGCATTAAGTCAATTGACAGGAATTTTAGAACAAAAGGAACTGTCGTACCGTATCGTTTCTGAAGCGCGCGTCTGCGATGTCTTCTCAGGGGGTTTGCGGAGAGACGATAAGAGATGATGAGGCCTGACTTCCAAGATTACGGATCATTGATCATCACGTCGGCGGTCACCATCTGTTGATATTGGGTTTTTGAAGGCACTTGAACAAAAATTCAGAAGGCATAATGCGGTCCACAGGAAGATCTTTATTCTTGGTTTGAGTAGTACAGGCCTCGAATCAACTGGTCCTAAACCCCCGTCTCTGAAAAGCCCTTTCTGCGAGACCCTTTTTATAGCTGGACACAACACTCGCTGATGCAGGTGTAATTCTATCCTTGTTGCTTACGTAAAATTGCCGAAATTGAGCGTCTAGCCCAACGTCTAGGCCATCGTTTAAAGCAGGCCCTTGCAGAGACTGCACATCTATTTAAATAGACAAGGGTCACGAGGTTAACATGCTCCTATGGCATTTGAAGTTGAGCATATGTTAGACAGTCAGAATAGGAAAGAAGCACATATGTACTCGTTTAATCATTCCTTAATATTAACACAAAGAGAATAATTCACACCTGTATTTTCAAATTCCTGGAGTTAGATTCTCTCACTGGTTTTACAGTGGTTTTTAGCCTCTGCACGTTTACTAAACCAAACGCACATTGTGACAAACAGATTAATTTGGCATTTTCTTAGGCAAAATTCAGTCCACACGTCACCTGCTCTGTGCTGTAGCTCTGCTCTGTGTGGACACTGACAGAAAATTACTTTTTGCTTTGCGTTTGCTCCTGCTCTTCTAATCAGCGCTTATTGAGGGGGAGCCTCAGTGCTCTACGTGGGGAGGAGAGAGCGTGAAAAGGCGAAGAGCGCCGCACTGATGTATAGACAGGTAGGATGTTTAACCTGCCCTGTGACGCACGCTGGTACACGAGGGTGCGCGCTGTGGACAAGCCGCGTGCTGGTGGTGCCGCGCGGTGTCCCCGGGCTCCAGCGCACAGGTCCCACACACCAGTACAAGTTTAGTGTCGACAGCAGCGGCCGTAATGAAATATGATGCACTCAGTATTCAGACCAGTACTCCCGCATGAACGACGTGGTCATCAGCGGCATTAAGATCAAGCCCCGCTCGTACGCTCGCGCCGTGGCCCCGGACAGCGAGGAGCCCAGTGAGCAGGAGACACGCTCGGTGGAGCAACAGGTGGCATCCTACCTCCGGGTAGGGGGATAGAGATGGACCTGGAGCACATCGAGGCCTGCCACCCACTGCCCACTCGGAGTGGGAGACCAGCAGACATCATCATGCGGTTTGTCAATCGTAAAAACAAGTTGGCACTTCTTAAACAAGTACGCAAATTGAAAGGAACGGACATTTTCATAAATGAGCATCTGACACGGAAAAATGCTGAAATTGCAAAAAAGGCAAGGTGGCTTAAAAAGGAACACAAAATCCAGCAAACTTGGGTAACAAACTGTAAAATCTTCATTAAACTAAACGGGACACCTGAGGAAGCTAAAGTTTTGGTGGTGAGAGAAAAAGAAGATCTGGATAAATACTGACAATGTTCCCAATGATATTAAGGTACTGTAACTTTTGACTCTACACATCACATGCACAATACACCAATTAGACAGACTGCATTAAGGAGAAATAACGACATGGACATGCTGCAGAAAATTCTTAACTACACACAAGTGGAACTGGACGATTTTGCACACAATGAATATAACACAACAGACCCAGCCGCAGAGATAGACCCAGATACAAACTTTCTTTCTTCTATTGTTAACAGTTGTAATTATATTACACAAGAATAATTTGAAAACAGTGTGAGATTAGAGGGGAAACTGTCAATAACACATTTTAACAGTAGAAGTATGTGCACTAATTTCAGCTCTATCAAGGAGTATTTGCAACATTTCACTCACCCCTTCAGTATCAGAGCTATTACTGAAACCTGGTTCAATGATGACAAAGGGATAGATTTTGGTCTTGAAGATTAGGAATTAATATATAAAAATAGAGAAAATAAAACAGGGGGAGGGGTTGCTTTTTATATTCATAATTCCATAAACTTTATGGTCTTAGCCAACCTGTCGCTTGCTATTAATGAAACGATGGAATGTTTAACAGTTGAAATCCAAAATGGGAAAAAAGAAAACGTAATTATACGCTGTGTTTATCGATCACCTGGCTCTGATGTGGAAGTTTTCAATGAATGGATGGAGAGACTGTTTTCCACCGTGAATCACAAAACATTATTTATCTGTGGAGATTTTAACATTGACCTGCTAAATCCAGCCAAACTAAAAATAATAGACGACTTCTCAGATACATTGTTCAGTATGTCCCTCTATCCCACGATAACTAAACCAACCAGAGTCACACACACAGTGCTACGATTATTGAGAATATCTTTACTAACTTTATGGGGAATCAATTAATCAGTGGCCTATTTTTATGTGATATTTCTGACCATTTACCAGTTTTCATTGCTCTTGACTATGATCTCGAAAAAATCGAGAAGGGAAGAAAATTAATCTATAAACGAATACAAACTGAAGAAACTATTAACTCTCTTAACAACAGTCTAATATCTCAGGACTGGAGTACAGTCTATAGAGAAACAGATGTGGACCAAGCATATAATAACTTTTTAGATATATTCTTGTCTTTATATAATAAACACTGTCCAGTCATAGAACTCAGACTAAATAGAAAATGTACAAATAGTCCTTGGCTAACAAAAGGAATAATTAATGCTTGTAAAAAGAAAAATAATCTGTATAAAAAATTCATAAAGTCTAAAACTAAAGAAGCAGAACAAAGATATAAGAAGTACAAAAATAAATTAACGGACATAATTAGAGCGAGCGAGCAGCTATACTATAAGAAAATATTATATGAAAATAGAAACAATATAAAGAGAACTTGGGAAACACTGAATAAACTCATTAAACAACGATCTATAAAAGTAACATATCCTGACTATTTCATTGACAAAAATGATAAAATTCAAAACACCAATGACACAGTAAATCGTTTCAATAATTTCTTTGTAAATGTTGGCCCAGAGTTGGCAGCAATAATTCCAGACCAGGGAACTTTACAGTCTCACCATAATTTTGAAAGAATTCCGCATTCAATCTTTATATCTGCAGCAAATGAATAAGATAAGATATCCTTTATTTGTCCCACAATGGGGAAATTTCAGTGTTGCAACGCACAGTAAAGAGAACAGCAAGAAACAGTAGCAGCAATAGAAGTACAGTTAAGTTAAAAATAGACAAACACTATAAGAATCTAAAAAGATAAGGATTATAAAACTATGTATCATATAAATTGGTATCTAAAAACTATATATACAATAAATTACTATCTTACATTATTGCACAGGGTCCCAGTACTGCACAGGCAGCAGAGTTAGCAGTGTTCATTGTAAAGTCTGACAGCAGCAGGAAGGAAAGACCTGCGGAACCTCTCCCTTCACACAGCGAGGGTGGATCAGTCTGTCACTGAAGCTGCTCTCCAGAGCAGACAGGGCCCTGAAGAGGGTGAGACTCCAGGTCCAGCATAGAAGTGAATCTGGCCAGGACCCTTCTGTCCCCCACCTCCTGCACCGAATCCAAGGCACAGCCCAGGACAGAGCTGGACTTCCTGATGACTTTGTCCAGTCTCCTCTTGTCCCTCTCTGTGATGCTGCTGCTCCAGCAGACCACACCGTACAGGATGGCTGATGCCACCACAGAGTCGTAGAAGGTCCTCAGGAGGGGCCCCTTCACTCCATAGGACCTGAGTCTCCTCAGGAGTTGGAGCTCTGACCCTTCCTGTACAGTGCATCTGTGTGGTGAGTCCAGTCCAGTTTGTTGTTCAGATGAACACCCAGGTACTTGTATGAGTCACTCTCTCAATGTCCCTTCCCTGGATGTTCACTGGTGGGGCAGTGGAGGCGGCGCTCTGCGAAGTCCACCACCATCTCCTTGGTCTTCCCGGCGTTGATGAGAAGGTGGTTCCGCTGACACCAGTCCACAAAGTCCTGCGTTAGTCCCCTGTACTCTGCGTCATCGTCGTCCGTGATGAGTCCGATAATGCCAGAGTCATCAGAGAACTTCTGCAGGACGCAGCTGTCCGTGTTGTGCCTGAAATCTGCAGTGTAGAGGGTGAAGAGGAAGGGCGCCAGGACAGTGCCCTGGGGCGCCCCTACACTGCAGGTCTGAACATCAGACACACAGTTCCGGTCCTCACAACTGGGGCCGGTTTGTGAGGTAGTCCAGGATCCAGTCTGCCAGGTCCGCAATCCACCGGCTGCCTCCAGCTTGTCCCCAGAAGCAGCAGCTGGATGGTGTTGAAGGCACTGGAGAAGTCAAAGAACAGAATCCTCACAGTGCTGCCGGGCTTCTCCAAGTGAGAGAGGAGAGCGGTGTAACAGGAAGATGACGGCGTCCTCCACTCCGATGCCAGGCCGGGTATGCAAACTGCAGCGGGTCCATTGCTGAGCTCACGGTGGAGCGGAGGTGGCCCAGGACCAGTCTCTCCAGTGTCTTCATCAGATGTGATGTGAGAGCCACCGGCCTGAAGCTGCTGAGGTCCTTGAAGTGCGGTGTCTTTGGCACCGGTACCACACAGGAGGTCTTCCACAGCTGTGGTACCGTCCTCAGCCTTAGGCTCATGTTGAAGACATGCCCCATGACTCCACACAGCTCATCTGCGCAGGATCTCAGGAGCCTGGAGCTAATGTTGTCTGGTCCCGCTGCCTTCCTCGCCTTGATCTTCTTCAGCTCTCCCCTCACCTGGGCTGTAGTGAAGGACAGAGCTGGGCAGGGGGGTGATGTGCTGGGGGGAGGGGTGCCTCCCTCTGCAGTAGTGGAGAGTCTCAGAGCTGGAGCAGAGGTGTGAAGAGGTGCAGAGGTGTGAACAGTAGCAGCTGTCTGTCCATTCATGGAGGTGGTGGTGTGCAACTGTGCGGGGGGAGGGGTGGATGCTTGATCAAACCTCAGAAAGTGTTGGTTCAAATCATTAGCCCATTGCAGGTCACCCTCCGCCTGGACAGGGGGCGTTTTGAAGCCTGAGATGGTTTTCAGGCTTCTCCACACCCCCTGGATGTTCTGATTCTGGAGTTGCAGCTCCATCTTCCTCCGATACTGGGCCTTGGCTTTCCTGATCTTCCTCCTCAGCCTCTTCTGTGCAGACCTCAGCTCCTCTTTGTTCCTTGACCTAAAAGCCCTCTTCTTGTCCTTTAGCAGGGCTTTTATGTCAGTGTTAATCCACGGCTTGTTGTTAGGAAAACACCGCACCGTGCGAGATGGTACAGTGTTCTCGTAGCAGAAGTTGATGTAGTCCGTGATGCACTCTGTCATTGCATTAATGTCCTCCCCATGCGGGTCACAGAGCTCTGCCCACACAGTGGTGTCAAAGCAGTCTCTCAGAGCCTCCTCGCTCTCAGGAGTCCACCTTTTCACCACACGTGGCACAACAGGCTGCCTGTGTACAATGGGAATGTACACAGGTCGCAGATGGACAATGTTGTGGTCCGCTCTTCCTGGTGGGGCAGTGCAGATGCAGAGTAAGCCTCCTTGGCATTTGCAAAAAACAGGTCCAGAGTTTTATTGTCCCTTGTGTGGCATTTAATGTACTGGGTGAACGTGGGCAGAACCGTCTTGGGGGAGCTGTGGTTGAAGTCTCCTGACACTAGGAAGAGAGCCTGGGGATGCTGGGTCTGTAGTCGGCTGGTGCAGGAGAGCAGCGCTTCACAAGCATTATCAGCGTTAGCAGAGGGGGGCACATACACAGCTATCACAATAACATGTGAAAACTCCCTCGGCAGGTAGTAGGGCCTCATGCTAACCGCCAGCAGTTCAATGTCCTTGTTACACATCTGCTCCTTCACTGTACAGTGTCCAGGTTTGCACCACGCTCCATTCACAAACACAGCCAGGCCCCCTCCTCTCCTCTTACCGCACTCAGCCGTCCGATCCGCGCGAATCAGGTGAAAGTTCTCCATAGCGATGGCTGAGTCAGTAATGTTCGGGGTTAGCCATGTCTCCGTGAACAGCATGATGCAGCTGTCCCTGTACTCCCGCTGGAACCGCGTGAGCGCGGTCAATTCATCCGCCTTGTTCTGAATTGACCGCGTTCCCCGTGATGACAGAGGGAGGACGGGCGAGCGCGTCGCTTCTTTTCGGTGTTTTAGTCCGCGGCATCCTCGGCGCGTCTTCCTGAGAATCTCCGCAGGGATCTCGTGTCGGTCTCTGGGGAGAACCGCCGCGCTGCGGAGGGCAATCAGCTGATCCTTAGTGTAGACAATGGGCGCTCTCGGACCCACGCACATTGTCGCAAAAATGTCCCGTAAAGTCCACAAAGGTGTCCAATTAAAGTGCAAACTGCTGCATTCGTGCGCCCTATTTTTTACACACCTATATTTACAAAAGTGTTCACAAAACTAGCAGTATAGACAGCAAAAAGTAAGAAAAGTACGAAAAGAGTGGAGCGTTGCAAACCAGCTGCTGACTCGCGCCTGCGCCGGAAGTTAATAATATGATATGATAATAATATGAGGTAACAAACATAGTCCTGAAATGCAAAAGTAAATTATCCAAAGATTGTCACGGCATAGATATGGTACTAGTCAAGAAAGTAATAAAAAACATTGCTAAGCCCTTCACCCATATCTGTAATTTATCCTTTCTGTCAGGGCATTTCCCAAATAAAATGAAAATAGCAAAAGTAATACCAATACTCAAGAGTGAGAACAAACATTGTTTTACAAACTACAGGCCAATCTCCCTACTACCACAGTTTTCAAAAATCCTCGAAAAGCTCTTCAACTCACGCCTCGGAAAGTTTCTCAACAAACATCAAATAATTAATGCAGGGCAATATGGATTTAGGACGCAAAGAACCACCTCAATGGCAATAATCGACGCAGTAGAGGGTATTACAAATGCACTAGAGAATATATATATATATATATAAAAATATGCTGCCGGTATTTTTATTGATCTTAAGAAAGCCTTTGACACTATCAATCATTCAATATTATTACAGAAACTTGAACAATATGGAATTAGAGGGATAGCTGGGAACTGGTTGAAAAGTTATCTTACAGAAAGGCTGCAATATGTTCAAATGGGACAATATACATCAAAAAACCTTGGCATTGTTTGTGGGGTCCCCCAGGGGTCTGTTCTGGGACCAAAATTGTTCAATATATATATAAATGATATATTTACTGTATCACAGTCACTAAAGCATATACCTTTTGCAGATGACACCAGCATATTTTATAGTCGTCATAATTATAATGAACTCATAAGTACTCTAAACGAGGAACTTAATAAAATAAAAAAGTGGATGGATATTAATAAGTTGTCATTAAACTTGAATAAGACCAAGGCAATGATGTTTGGCAATCACAAGATTAACACAGAGTTACCAATCATGATTGAAGGTGTCCAAATAGAAATTGTAAATGAATATAAATTCCTGGGAGTTATAATAGACAGTAAATTATCATGGAAAGCCCACATTAGACGTATAAAAACAAAAACTTCCAAAAGTTTTGCTATAGTAAACAAAGTGAAATATTATCTTGATCAAAATGCCTTGCGTACATTATACTGTTCATTGGTTCTCCCTTATTTCACATATTGTATCGAAGTATGGGGGAACACTTACCAATGTACAGTGAATCCATTGATTATATTACAGAAACGTGCTTTGCAAATTATCCATAAAGTTGGTTTTCTAGAACGCACCCATAATCTTTTTATTCAATCCAAGCCCCTAAAGATTTCTGACCTTGTAAAATATTATACGCTTGTAATTGTATTTCGAGCATTCAACAATTTACTACCAACTAATCTACAAAGCTTGTTCAAAATGAGAGAGAGAACTCATAATTTAAGAGGATATGGACATTTTAAATTGCCCAATGTTCGAACTACTCGTAAAAGTTTCTGTGTGTCTATATGTGGTGTAAAACTCTGGAAACGTCTGGATACACGTCTCAAACAATACCAAAATATCCGTAAATTCAAGTTGTTATATAAACATATGGTCTGGTCACAGTGTACAGAGAGCGGGTCCTAATATCAGAACAATCGTGCCTTTTGTAGAGCTGGTTTATCCTTGTTGTTTCCTGACCATTGCTGAATGTGCTGCTCTTTACTGTTACTTATATTTGTTGTCTGTTCCCATTGTTGGGATCTTTAAAATTCTTACTATTGCTGGTGTCCTCATGTATTATTATTGCAATATGATGATAATTATGTTATCAAGCTAGAACAGTTTTTCACTGTCTGCACTTGTAAATAGTTCCTATAGTTAATAATGGAAAAGAAGCTCATTGCATTAGATTAAAAGAGGGGGGTGGGATTAAATAAATTATCTTCTTCACACTCCTTTTTGGGCAAAATATTTTGTTGTTGTTTTGCTCTTGTTTTTGTCTTGTTTGTTTGTTTATTTGTTATTTCTATCATGATTTCTCTAATGTTATATATTCCATTGTAAAAGAAGGTAAACTTCTTAATTGCCCAAAATAAAAAAATAAATAAAAATAAAACAGACCTTGAGTCCGTGAGTCCAAATGCGCTCGAGTCCAGCGGTCCAGCGGCACGGGGGAATCTATTGAGTGGAGGGACAGTTGTGGGTCCTGCTGCGGTGCGCGCTCCTCGGTTAATATGGGCGTGGGTGTGTTTTGAAGCGAAGTTTGTTCATATGAGTGATATCGGCCACACGCGGAGCTCTTATGCTGGGGTCGTGTGCAGTCGGAGGTGTTGTGCCCGGGCACGGTTTGGTTCGGTCGCGCTCGCGCTGGGCCTGCGTGCCGCGCTTTAGGGGAGATCCCTGCTTGGGCACGATTCTGAAGTCCTGTTGTGAGTTTGTCCCTAATGTTTGATACATTTAGAACGTTTAACTCGTCGCGTTACGTCTGTGCGCAGCTCCTTATTGTGCTGCAGATGCACTCGCATGTGCGACTGTTTTGTTTTCCTCGCTCGCACGACGAAATATTTGCTCGCAAATGCGAGTGAAATGGGCGCACTGTAGAGCCCTGGTTAGAAGACTTTGTTACTGTCACCTTTGTTTCAGAGACTTTGATATTCTGAAGTTTTAAATTCCACTGACAGTTCTTTTAGTGCAGAGCTTTGATTCTTGGCCATGGCCAAAGTTGGTCTGCAGAACTACTGTTACTCAGTGGTGTAGTGGGGATTTTCTAAGTGGGGCCACACGATTCATGACGTCATCGATGTGATGAATCCCGCCCACCTGCCCCCCATACACTATATACTCAACTTGACATGGTGAAATACACACAGGTGTCATACAGATTGTTTGTTTATCAAAAAAAATAAATCTGTAGTATCCCAGTAAAAGTCTGTAATATTTTATGTTTTTTTACTCAAAGTGATGCAGAACCATGTCATTAACAAACACCATGGTGGACAGGAGGAGACACGGTCTGTGCAGAAAGGTTTAGTCCTGGTTAAATCCTGTTTTAGTCCTGGTTAAATCCTGTTTTAGTCCTGGTTCAGTCCTAGTTTTAATTCTGGTTTAGAGGCGCACGGGAGGACGCACAGAGACACTCTAATTTGGACTCTATTTACTTTCACTACATTTCCTGTTACACTCGCTGTGAAACACACAGTTTTGTCTTTATGTAACATAAAAATGACATAAACTAAACTCATCTAATCTTATTGGCCATTTTCGGTTAAGAACTTTAGAAGGATAAATGCATTTTGTACAAATCTTGTTACAGAAATTACTGAGTTGACAAACACTTCAATAATGGAGAGATGAACAATATTATTTGGAGCTCATTATTCAGATGTATCTTTTTATGCCTCGTCTGTAGTGGTTCAAATACTTCACATAATTATGATGCATTTTAGATACTTACCAAAATGTTTCATTATGTTATTTATCTATTCTAGTTTTATTCACAATATGGTTCATTTAGAAAAGGTTTTTGCTGTGATTCTCCTGCTGTAGGGGCACTGTCTGTGCCATAAAGTGATCTTCAATATTATTGTTCATTCTAATATCTCCTGACAGGCCCAGACAGGTCATAGAAAGACATTAGGCCCAATAGTCACATGATAACACTGGCTGTGTAATTGTAAAATATTTCAGATAGTTTCATGTGATTTCATGTGTCCTAACCCCACCCCCTCGTATGTAGTCTAGATATATTTAATAATGACTTTGTTTTATTTAATTTGTACATCTACAAATCTGTATAATGATGCTTGTTAGGAGAAACACAGAGCCCTTCCTGAAGTGTGAGGAACATCTCCAGATCATCACACGTAGAAAAGGTGCCATTTCTCTGGAGGTTCTGTGATAGTGGTGAACTCTTCATCACACGTCTGTAATTCAACACTCAGACTTTGAGGAGCTTCTCATCGTTCTCTTCTAGTCACAGTATTTTATACTGGTGCTGCACTGAACTGCTCCCTCTTCTGTCTTCAACAACACTTTAGCCTTTAGTATTACTGAACACACAACTGTAATGCTCATTTGTCTTTATATGACATGTTATTTTAGTGTGACATTTGTACTTACAGTGAGTCTAAAGGAGCAGGTTCAGGGCTGAAGAATGGAGGTTCATCATTAGACCGGTCACTCTTCATGGACACAGCAGCACTGGACACTGAGGCTGTGGATCTGTGTGTGGAGAGAAAACATCATGTGTTGTTACTTAGAAGACTTTGTTACATCAGCTTGGATCAGTGTGACAAAGGCACATGTAACTTGGTGCTCATGATGGTCATGACCGTGGCTCTCATGTCTTTATATTTCTCTACTTCATACAAGTGAAGGTTTGATGGGAAAAAAATGACATGAAAAAAAATCTGTTGTACGTCTATACAAATAAGGACAGGGCAACGTCTTAGGAACAAAAGGAAGCTCCTTTTTTAATGGAAATGAACAACAGGTGCAGCAGAGCGGAAACAATGAGACAAACTAAAACACGACTGGTTTTGCATGTGGAGGTCATTTCAAGCTTCATTTCAAGTTTCTCTCTCAGTGTTTTTTGGCTGGTTTTCCACTAGTGCTGCTTTGATAGTGGATTATCACTACTGGGAGTATGAGGCCATTCCTGAACCCCACAACTTCTCCAGGATGCCACATCTGGATGTGCCATTGCAAGAAAATTTAATGTGTCTCCAGCACAATCTCCAGAACACGGAGGAGATTTCAGGAAACAGGCAGTAACTTTAGGAGAGCTGGACAGGGCTGTAGAAGGTCCTCAACCCATCAGCAGGACCCATATCTGCTCCTTTGTGCAAGGAGGAACAGGTTGAGCACTGCTCATGCCCTACAGAATGACCTCCAGCAGACTTCTGGTGTGAACGTCTCTGTCCAAAACATCAGAAACACACTTCATGAAGTTGGCTTGAAGGCACCACATCCTGTCGTGGGCCCTCTGCCCATCGCCCAGCACCTCAGAGCTCCATTGGCGTTTAAAGACAACACCAGAATTGGCAAGACCTCCACTGATGCCCTGTGTTTTTCACAGATGAGAGCAGGTTCACCCTGAGCACCTGTGACAGACGTCAAAAGGTCTGGAGTAAACAAGGAAAACTGCTGCTGCAACATGGTTCAGCATGAGCGGTTTGGTGGTGGGTCAGTGATCAGTGGTCTGCATACATGGAGATACAGAACTCTACTGGCTAGAAAACAGCAGTCTGACTGCCATTAGGTATCGGGGTGAAATCCCTGAACCCACTGTCAGACCTACGCTGGTGCAGTAGGTCCTGGGCTCCTCCTGATGAATGGCCGGCCTCATGTGGCAGAACCTGGAGGATGAAGGGATTGACACAACTGAATGACCCTCACGATCACCTGACTTAAACCCGATAGAACACCTCTGGGACATTATGTTTGGGTCCATCAGACGCTGCCAGGTTCCTCCTACATCCCACAAGACTCAATCCATCGTCTCATCAGGAGCGGCCACGATGTTGTCAAACATGTGCACAAGCACGTGGGGATCACACAAGATAATGAGAAAGATTTTGAGTTGCAGAAATTAGTTTGTCAAAATGGACAAACTGCCACATCAGTATTTCACTTTGATTTTCAGGGTGTCTATAAAAGAAAGCCCTCTGTACCTGAAAAACTGTGTATGTTATATTATTGTACTTCTGTTATTTCACACATAGTAAAAAAGATGGTCTCCACTGTTGTGAGTGTAATTGTTCTCTGAGGTGTGTCTCTGTTGGACTGTGTAAATACTAACAGTAAAATATGTAAACAGTGTCAATAAATATAAGCCTACTGCTGTATTGGATCCTTTTTTGGTTTTAGGCTCTGTCCCCAAAATAAATCAGTACATAAGCTGATGGGTTTAACAGTGAATGTCAAATGACTGGACTCACTTTGTCCCACAGAGATCCGGCTCAGTGCTGCCCCCTGGAGCTTCTTTTCTGATGGGACGTCCTTTTGTCTGCTCAGCCCCCATTTCCCCGCTCGCTCAGCCTGGAGGAGAATCCACAGAGAGACATGTTTCCCTCTTTACATTTAACTCTGCTCCATTTGAAACAGGCTTTAGTCATTTTAACAGCACTTCTACTAAAGTGACAGTAGCTCTGGTCACGACTTTAGGGGAACCTGTGACCCAGTTCTGCTGGACCAAAGTGAGTATTAGTAGTACTTAGGCCTGTCATGATAACACATTATACTGATATATTACTACAGAGAAATATGATGATAATCCTGAAACTACTTTAACAAACACATAAACAAACAATAAAACTGGATAATCCCAGTGAACCATTATTAAAATAGACAGTATCATTTAAAGGCAGAGAACCAAAAACTCACCTTGTCTCAGACGACGTCTCTGCTCCAAACACTTTGATTAAACGGCTCAGTCACGTCACCCGCCTCTGTGGACTGTGGACCATGGAACCTTTTATTATTATCCCTGCTGTAAAAAGGTAAAAACACTTGCCGCATCCACAAGACATGCATTTAATACCTCTGCTTGTGATCTCTGTGTGAGAAAATGCACTTATGAAGCTCTATAATTATTTAGGTTGGCACAATTGCTGTGAAAAGGGACATAAGAGTCACATTTGAGTTCAGCTGGAAACAAAATATGACTTTTTGTAAAACCCCAGTTATGGAGCTCAGCAGTAACAGCCTGCTCTGACTCTGGAAGAAAAATGTCCATTAATTTTTGTATTTTTGTAAATGTAAAATATTCAGAGTTCAAAGACATGGTGAAGACTAAACAGCCACGCAATAAGTTCAAAAGGACGTTTAAAACACAAGATTCTGCAAAATACACTTGAATCAAAAAGAGATCCATATTTTAATGATCCATAACCTATACCTAATATATATATACTATCATATAACTGCTATAATAGAAGATCTTTGAGGAGGTAACAACATTCTGACATGGATTTAAAATCTGAAGCATCAATTCTGCATAATGTACGACTTTTAAACTGCCACTGAATGTCCTCCAGCTCAGTTTGAACCCACTTTTAGAATCGCCATAGTGATTAACAATTTATAACCAAACAATATCTTTTGAAAGGGAAATAAAAGTCCTCCTCAAGTTGCATTCAAAAGTTGCATGAAACACAAAGCTGAAACCCACCAGTAGAGACAGACTGGAGCGATGTCCCGTGAATCTTTCTCGTTCTCCGTTTCTCTGTGAAAATGTGGGACAGTGAAAGTGAAAGTATAATGACCCTACAAGGACGTTTTAACTGTGACGATATAAATGAACAGGTAGAGGTAATATCCGACTATATAAATTTTTGCACAGACTCTATCATACCTACAAAAAACAAAAAAGTGTTTCCCAATGATAAACCGTGGGTGTCCAACAAACTAAAGCACCTTATAATGGTGCACTGAGAGCTCTCAAGATGGCGGCGCAGTAGTTGCAGCTCTGTTTATCTATGCACTACTCACAAGTAATGTTAGTATTTCTGATACTGGCCAACTCCTTAAAGACTCTAAAGAATACATCAAGCCATCACCTCTGCACAAGCTGTCGACGACTCAAGCAAGGAAACACTTTGGATTTGGATTTGGGAAACACGCCCTGGCTGCAGCATTCCTTCATCCACATCTCTTCAGTCATTTATCAACACACTCTAAAACCGTCCTAAAACCACAACAAAGTTTGGTCTTCATTATCACCGCCAAAAATATTCATTTTGTCTTATTAATGCATTAACTTCTTAGGTTCCTTTCTAAGACAATGTAGCCAAGTGTATTTTTACCTTGTTGACATGTTTCGGCTGCTGCTGCGAGCCATCTTCAGAACTGTCACCGGTGTTGGTGGTGACGTGTCGTATATCAGCTGTTGTTACTTCCTGTAGGCGTGGTCAGCCTGATGGGACCTGCAGGTCGCCCAGACTGACCACGCCTCCTGTCGCCCGGTGGTCTCTGGAGGAGGGTGTCCCAGGTGTGTGAAAGGAGGAACGCGCCCGTCGTCCGCCACGGTTGATGCTGTCAGTGCCTCGTTTCCTGATCTCAATGGCCTCCCTGATCCAGCGTTTGAACTTGTTGTTCTCCGATCCAATGACCCGAGCCCCGTCCCAATCCATAATGTGGTTATTTCTTTTGCAGTGGTCTGATATGGCAGACATCACACAAGCACTCAAACAATGTCAATATCCCAACTGGGCCATCAACAAAGGCAGACAACAAGTTCTCAATAAAACCAAAGAAATCCGGAAGAAAACACAGCAAACCAATAGAGGGCAGCAGGAACACCAAAATACAGTCACACTACCGTACGTCAGAGGAATCACAGAACCCATCCAGAGAGCCATGAAAAAACACAACATAAGCACAGCAGTCAAACCACACACAAAACTCCGCCAACAGTTAGTACACCCCAAAGATAAAATACCACCAGAACAAAAATGCAATGCCATCTACGAAATCCAGTGCAAATCGTGCAATAAATCTTACATAGGGGAAACAGGCCGGGCATTTCACATCCGAAAAAAGGAACACCAAAAAGAATGCGAAAAAGAAACAGCAGGGAGACTCACCAGAACACAAAGAGACAAAGTCTGCCATATCAGACCACTGCAAAAGAAATAACCACATTATGGATTGGGACGGGGCTCGGGTCATTGGATCGGAGAACAACAAGTTCAAACGCTGGATCAGGGAGGCCATTGAGATCAGGAAACGAGGCAATGACAGCATCAACCGTGACGACGGCGCGTTCCTCCTTTCACACACCTGGGACACCCTCCTCCAGAGACCACCGGGCGACAGGAGGCGTGGTCAGTCTGGGCGACCTGCAGGTCCCATCAGGCTGACCACGCCTACCGGAAGTAACAACAGCTGATATACGACACGTCACCACCAACACCGGTGACAGTTCTGAAGATGGCTCGCAGCTAGCAGCCGAAACATGTCAACAAGGTAAAAATACACTTGGCTACATTGTCTTAGAAAGGAACCTAAGAAGTTAATTCATTATCACCATCTGCCTTTTGCTATCTGGGGATATCCACCAGTGTCCCGGCCCACTCAATAGTCCAGCAAAGGAGAGACCCCTCATCACAACCGCTAACAGCAGGAGCACCGCCGATAACTTACAGGTCGCTCACTATGCACTTTCTACACAACAAAGCAACACACTTACCTGGATTGTTCTATCCCTTCGGCGAGCGCCGTGGCGGTACCAGTGACCACAACCGATGATGGGGAAAACGGAGCAGAGGCATCGGGAGTCGGCAGGAGGGTGTTTACGTGGGACGAGCCGCTAACTCTCCAACAACCGCACCCAAAGCCCCAACAGATTCCAGTACACCTCTCTTCGGCTGACGTGGCTGGTGCGAGGACGCGAGGACTCCTTTATGAGGCAAGATTCCTTTCAAAAGTAACACGCGCATAGAAACTCTATGCGAGGTGCAGGAACTGTTCAGAAACTGCTCGCGGGCGCCGAAACTACCTCGTGCCTGCCGGAACTGTGCGCGCGAGCAAAGAAACACGCTCGCGCGAGACGGAGAACTGCGCGCGTGAGCAAAGAAACACGCTCGCGAGAGTAGAAGCAGCTCTTGCGCGAGCAGAGAAACTCCCCTCTTATGGAAAGCCAAGACTGCAACAATTCGCACATACTAACTCACGTTGAACTCACGTTTTGCGCGTTTTTTACGCGCGTTTTGTGCATCAAGACGCGCGTTTTTTACGCGCGTTTTGTGTGTCCACCAAGACACGCGTTTTTTACGCGCGTGTTGTGCATCAAGACGCCCGTTTTTTACGCGCGTCTTGATGCACAACACGCGCCCAATGGCTGATCAAGACAGGCAGACAAAAACAGTTCGGCACAGATCACCTATGTGGCAAAGATTGCTCTAACTGAACAGCATTATATTTTCACATTGGCTGATTTTTGTGGTTGACAGAAAAATAACCCATAAATGAACCTCATTGTTAATTTGAATCCCTATTTCATGATACGTTTCATCTAAAATTAGATTTTTTTTTTAAATGCTGTGTCATGAATTTAATTCTTTTAGTTCTCTCTTTAAATTAGTCTGTAGATTGTGGTGCAGTGGTTAGAGCACCTGCCTAGCAAGACATGTAGTGTGGAAATTCAGGTTCAAATCTTGCAAGACACGAAGTTATTTTCTTCTCTCTCCCATGTTGCTACTTTGTTGTGCATTTTTAGATAGATATCCACTTACTTGGGGTGGGGTTGTGTATTTTGTTGTGTGTATTTTGTTTGGATAGACTGATTTTGCAGGCTTGTGTTATTACTAAACAAAATTACAGTAATGTGCCTGCTGTCCATCTGCAATTAAGATATGAAATTACCAGCCTGTAGATGGCGTCACACAACCAGTACTTCTCTGACGCACGCATTTCATTATCTATGTGAAATTTCCAGCAAAGTTGCAGGTTCGAATCCCGACAGGAGCATGCAAAATATGTGTGAAGGGTTTTGAAAATAAAAAGGTATATATAGTTTTATTGCAATTGTAACGTAAGATATACATTATTTACAATTACTTACCATAGCATTCTGAAATATTTCCATCATAATGGCTGTAACTACGTAGCCATTAAAAATCTTTTCTATGGTTATTATTGTTTTCTATTGCTTTTATCTTTGACTGTTGGTCCAATAAAGCCATTCCACTAAAAAAGACAGTTTGTTTAAGGAGCGCGTCCTGGACTCAAAGAAAGTTCGGTTGAGGTGCTCTTTGGAAGGGAAAAACTGAAGATGCAAAACTCTGAAGGAAATCCAAGGCACTCTCTTATAGTAAAAATTAAAAAGCCTTTATTGTGATGGCTTGGTCATACTAGGTCATACTACGCGTTGGAGTCGTTTTAATGTCTAGTTTGAAAAAGCCATCACAACAAAACTTTGTTTCCCACTATAAGTGCCTTCCTTCAGGAATTCTAAAAACCATTCCACTATGGCTGTGTCATGAAGCTGTGAAATGTGTACATTATTTTATGCGGGGGAAAAAAACAGCAGGGTTCATTTGCCAATTTATTTAGAAGTCATTGTTTCCAAATGATGTAATGTTTTTAATGAAATTTATATTGGCCTTTAAGCTATGTCTTGCTCTATTAATCCAGAACAGGTTGTGTGACACCATCTACAGGCTGGTAATTTCATATCTTAATTGCAGATGGACAGCAGGCACATAACTGTAATTTTGTTTAGTAACACAAGCCTGCAAAATCAGTCTATCCAAACAAAATACACACAACAAAATACACCCCCCACCCCCCACCCCAAGTAAGTGGATTTCTATCACAGCATTTTAAAAAAAAATCTAATTTTAGATGAAACGTATCATGAAATAGGGATTGAAATTAACAATGAGGTTCATTTATGGGTTATTTTTCTGTCAACCACAAAAATCAGCCAATGTGAAAATATAAGGCCGGTCAGTTCGAGCAATCTTTGCCACATAGGTGATCTGTGCGAACTGTTTTTGTCTGCCTGTCTTGATCAGCCATTGAAGCGCAAACACTTCAAAGTCATTGGCTGTCAGACAAGAAGGCTGGATACCATTATCATAATGAAACTCGCGCGTTTTCACTGGCGTGTTGTCTATCAAGGCAGCGTAAAAAACGGGCGTCTTGATGCACAACTTCTGTAAAAGCGCGTGTCTTGGTGGACACACAAAGCGGCGTAAAAGCGGCGTTTTGTGCATCAAACAGCAGCGTTTTTCTGTAGCGTTTTAAAAAACGCGCAAAACGTGAGTTCAACGTGAGTTAGTATGTGCGAATTGTTGCAGTCTTGGCTTTCCATACCCTCTTGCGCAATATCGTCGGTAAAACCACTCTGCTCGCGCGGAGTTGACTTCTGCTCGCGCGGAGAATGTGGACTAATGGGGGAGGCTAACCTGAGGATGACGGCTGTTGTGATTGGTCTGTCCTGAGACACAGGACTTTGACAGACCGCCCAAAATGTCCAAACACTGCATGACATGTGCGTTGGCCGCCACTAGGGGGAAACGCTACATTACAGAATCTCTGTGAATACATGGGTAGAGCCAGAACCATAGATGAGACAGCGGAGTTTGACAGGTTTAATAATAATAATAATAATAATAATAATACATTTTATTTAATAAGCGCCTTTCAAGGTACTCAAGGACACTGTACAGTAAACATAAAGCACAAACATAAATTATAGAAATAGAATATAGGTTAAAACAAAATCAAAGGAAATAGTAATAATGTTGGTAATAATAATAAAAGATGATGATAATAATATTAATATGAACAATAATTTGGCAATAAGATTATAACACAAAATAACAGGACCATTCATAGAATAGATTTAAAATAATAAATGAATAATGAATAAATAATACATTTTTAAAATAAATAAATACAATAAAATAAAATAAATAATGAATAAAATAATATAAAAAATGAGAAAGAAACAATGAATTTGGATTCAGGAATTGGGATAAGCCAGGGTAAAAAGGGCTTTTAATTCTTTTTTGAATGTGGACAAATTTGAGCACTGACGAGTGAAATGGGGCATTCCATAGTTTAGGACCAGCAACAGTGAAAGCCCTAAACCCATGAGTCCAGACTGAGGGATGGTCCACAGATGTGCATCAGTGGAGAAGACTACAGACAGGCTGGTATGGAGTTAGGAGGTTAGATAGAGAGGGAGGGGCCAGAGGAGGGATTTAAAAACAAGGACGATAATTTAAAATTGGATACGAAAATGAACTGGGAGCCAGTTCAGTTTATGGAGTATACAGTCATGTGAAAAAGTTTGGACCCTGATCATTTTCAAGATTTTCCTTTATAAATCATTGGTTGTTCGGATCAGCAATTTCAGTTAAATATATCATATAGCAGACAAACAGTGATATTTGAGAAGTTAAAAGAACTTTATAGGATTTACAGAAAGTGCAATAATTACTTAAACAAAAGTAGGCATGTGCATAAATTAGGACACCCTTGTTGTTTTATTGATGTTAATACCTTTAGCACTAATTATTGGAACACAAAATTAGTTTGTTCAGCTCATTGACCCTTGGCCTACAGACACAGGTGAAGCCGATCATGAGAAAGGGGATTTAAAGTGGCCAGTTGCAAGTTGTTCTCCTCTTTGCATCTTCTCTGAACAGTGGCAACATGGGAGCCTCAAAACAACTATGACCTGAAAACAAAGACTGTTCAACATCATGGTTTAGGGGAAGGATACAAAAAACTAGCTCAGAGATTTCAGCTGTCAGTTTCCACTGTGAGGAACATAGTGAGGAAATGGAAGACCACAGGCACAGTTCTAGTTCAGGCCAAGAAACACCTCAGATAAGCAGAGGTGAAGGAAACAGTCAAACTCACCCCACAGACCAGCTCCACACACGTACAACATGATCCTGCTGCATATGGTGTCACGGTGCATCGATCAACTATTCAGCACTTTGCACAAGGAGATGCTGTATGGGAGAGAAATGTGACAGAAGTTTTTTCTGCACACACGCCACAGACAGAGTCACTTGAGCTCTGCTAAAGCACATTTGGACAAACCAGGTTCATTTTGGAATAAGGTGCTGTGGACTGATGAAACTAAAATTGAGTTATTTGGACATAACAAAGGGTGATGTGTAGGGCGAAAGAAGAGCACAGCATTCCAAGACAAACACTTGTTACCCACAGTAAAATGTGGTGGTGGTTCCATCAGGCTGTGGGCCTGTGGCCAGTGCAGGGACTGGAAATCTTGTTAAAGTTGAAAGTCGCATGGATTCCAGTCAGTATCAGCAGATTCTTGCGAATAATGTTCAAGAAGACAAGACAAGACAACAACCCTAAACACTGCTCAAATTCTACTAAGGCATTTATGCAGAGGAACAAGTACAATGTTCTGGAATGGCCGACTCAGACCTGAATATTACTGAAAATCTGTGGTGCGAGTTAAAGCGGGCTGTCCATGCTCGGGCTCCATCAAACTTGACTGAACTGGAGATGTTTGTAAAGAAGAATGGTCAAAAATACCTTCAACCAGAATCCAGAGCCTCACTGGAAGCTACAGGAAGAGTTTAGAGGCTGTTATTTCTGCAAAAGGAGGATCTACTAAATATTTATGTAATTTTTCTGTTGGGGTGCCCAAATTTATGCACCCGCCTACTTTTGTTTAAGTAATTATTACACTTTCTGTAAATCCTATAAAGTTCTTTTAACTTCTCAAATATCACTGTTTGTCTGCTATATGATAGATTTAACTGAAATTGCTGATCCGAACAACCAATGATTTATAAAGGAAAATCTTGAAAATGATCAGGGTCCAAACTTGTATAGTAACTGTATACTCCATAAACTGAACTGGCTCCCAGTTCATTTTCGTATCCAATTTTAAATTATCGTCCTTGTTTTTAAATCCCTCCTCTGGCCCCTCCCTCTCTATCTAACCTCCTAACTCCATACCAGCCTGTCTGTAGTCTTCTCCACTGATGCACATCTGTGGACCGTCCCTCAGTCTGGACTCATGGGTTTAGGGCTTTCACTGTTGCTGGTCCTAAACTATGGAATGCCCCATTTCACTCGTCAATGCTCAAATTTGTCCACATTCAAAAAAGAATTAAAAGCCCTTTTTACCCTGGCTTATCCCAATTCCTGAATCCAAATTCATTGTTTCTTTCTCATTTTTTATATTATTTTATTTATTATTTATTTTATTTTATTTTATTTATTTATTTTAAAAATGTATTATTTATTCATTATTCATTTATTATTTTAAATCTATTCTATGAATGGTCCTGTTATTTTGTGTTATAATCTTATTGCCAAATTATTGTTCATATTAATATTATTATCATCATCTTTTATTATTATTACCAACATTATTACTATTTCCTTTGATTTTGTTTTAACCTATATTCTATTTCTATAATTTATGTTTGTGCTTTATGTTTACTGTACAGTGTCCTTGAGAACCTTGAAAGGCGCTTATTAAATAAAATGTATTATTATTATTATTATTATTATTATTAAACCTGTCAAACTCAGCTGTCTCATCTATGGTTCTGGCTCTACCCATGTATTCACAGAGATTCTGTAATGTAGCGTTTCCCCCTAGTGGCGGCCAACGCACATGTCATGCAGTGTTTGGACATTTTGGGCGGTCTGTCAAAGTCCTGTGTCTCAGGACAGACCAATCACAACAGCCGTCATCCTCAGGTTCCCTCCCCCATTAGTCCACATTCTCCGCGCGAGCAGAAGTCAACTCCGCGCGAGCAGAGTGGTTTTGTCCCACGTAAGAGGGGAGTTTCTCTGCTCGCGCAAGAGCTTCTTCTACTCTCGCGAGCGTGTTTCTTTGCTCGCGCGCACAGTTCCGGCAGCACGAGGTAGTTTCGGCGCCCGCGAGCAGTTTCTGAACAGTTCCTGAACAGTTCCTGCACCTCGCATAGAGTTTCTATGCGCGTGTTACTTTTGACAGGAATCTTGCCTCATACTCCTTCGCCTGTCAGATTACGCCAATAGACCAGATTTATCTCACAAAAAGTGGAGCTTCACCACTCCTGCGTCCACACCTAAATTTCACCGGCTTTACGGCGCTAATCCAGCACGTAAGTGGTTGCTACGTCATCAGAACACGACTACCACAACGTCCTATAATGGATTACGTCAGGATCGGGGCCATGTGAGACGTGGAAAACGTGGAGTGGATTTTAGTTTACTACGTCCTCTCCTACGACTTAAGCCCCTCTCCAACATAAAAATAGAACTCTTTAATGCTCAGTCATTAACAAATAAAGCCAGTCTTATACAGGACCATATCCTTGATAGTAAAATAGATCTTATGTGCCTCACAGAAACTTGGCATTAACATGAGTCATTTCTAGCTCTAAATGAAGCATGTCCCCCAGGATACACATACCTTGAAAAAGCTAGGACTATAGGCCGCGGCGGAGGCCTGGCAGTCTTATACTGCAAAGACCTGCACCTGTCACCACTCCCACTCCCAGGTTTGTCTACATTTGAATGTCTCCTATTCAAATATAGATCAAAATCAACAACTACAACAATAATCCTCATCTATCGCCCACCAAAATCAAACCCTGACTTTATCACTGAACTACAAGACCTGTTGACATCGCTCTGTGCCACATCCTCCAGTACACTAATACTTGGAGACTTCAACTTGCATGTGGACTCCTCCACTAATCACTCTGCTGCTGAGTTCCTGGAACTCCTTGACTGTTTACACCTGACTCAACACATTGAAGTACCTACACACACTAAAGGGCATACTCTTGATCTGGTCATTACTGACACTGCTCCCATTAACAACATAAAAGTGTATGACTTAGGTGTGTCTGACCATAAGGCCATTTCTTTTGATCTGTCATTAGCATGCCCACATCACAAACCAAAACGCCAAATGCAGTTTAGAAACTTAAAAAAGATAGATCCTGTCTCCTTGAACCACGACATACAGTCACTCTCAGATTCATTACTGCTGTCTACACAATCCGCATCGGTTAGTGAATCAGTTGATTATTATAATTCTGGTTTACACAAGATCCTCGAGGTTCATGCACCTTTAAAAACAAGAACAGTCTCCTTTTCTAAATCAGCTCCCTGGTACACAGATGAGCTGAGGAGGATGAAAACGGCAGGTCGCACACTGGAGCGGAAATACGTTGTTAGTGGCTTGGTAGTGCACAAACAGGCGTACCGCGACCATCAAAAATCCTACTCTAAAGCTCTTTCACTAGCCAGATCTATATTCTATTCGCATAGAATCACCAATACTACTGGTAATTCCAAACAATTATTTTCTACAATAAACTTCCTACTCAAACCCCCCACCTACATTCACAGTGACACCACCAGTGATGCTCAGTGCAACAAACACATGGACTTTTTCACAAACAAGGTAGCTTCCATACGGTCATCGCTTCCTGCTGCAGTACGTCCTCTGTCTGTAAACATGTCCTTGAAGCCAGAGAATATCTTCTCTGAGTTTACAATGACCACACACAATGAGGTTGAGAACATTTTAAAAGGCATGAGAAGCTCTTCATGCCCGCTGGACCCTCTCCCAACACCACTGATAAAATCTAGCACTGCAGTTATCAAACCACTTATTACTGCAGTCATAAACACATCATTGCAAACTGGTGAAGTGCCCCCTGCCCTCAAGACTGCTGTCATCCACCCCGTCTGAAAAAGCCCTCATTAGATCCTGAAAACCTGGCAAACTATCGGCCCATCTCCAACTTACCTTTTTTATCCAAGGTCCTAGAAAAAGTTGTGGCAGCACAACTTAATAACCACCTTCTCACTCATAGCCTGTATGAAAAATTTCAGTCGGGCTTCAGATCAGCCCACAGTACAGAGACAGCCCTGGTCCGGGTCATAAATGACTTACTCGTGACCGCGGATCGGGGCTCACCATCTCTCCTCATCCTTCTGGACTTGTCAGCTGCTTTTGACACGGTTGATCATAACACTCTGCTCCACCGACTCCAGACTGTGGTTGGTCTCTCTGACACCACACTCCGCTGGTTCCAATCCTATCTTGCGGGTAGAACAGAGTATGTGGCTTTAGGGCAGGCCAAATCACTCCCCCACACTGTCACCTGTGGAGTGCCACAAGGGTCGGTCCTAGGTCCGCCCCTTTTTACAATTTACATGCTCCCGCTGGGTCAGATCATCCGCAAACATGGACTTTCATTCCACTGTTATGCTGATGACACTCAGCTTTATATGAAAATGGACCCCACCTCCTCCTCAGCCCTACCATCTGTCCTCCACACTTGCCTCGAGGAGATAAAGGCATGGATGGCAGATAACCACCTCCAACTAAACAGCAATAAAACTGAAGCTATGGTATTTGGAACTCCACATCAAACCCAGTCATTCTCTAATTCCAGTATTCTTCTCTCTGGTCACAACATCCCCTTTTCTTCATCTGTCACAAACCTTGGAGTCAAACTCGACCCACATCTTTCATTTGACAGTCACATACACCACCTTTCCAAAGTGTCTTTCTTCCATCTTAAAAACATTTCTAAACTCCGTCCCTTCCTTTCCCAATCTGATTCTGAAAAACTGATCCATGCCTTTGTCTCCTCGCGACTTGACTATTGCAACGCCCTCCTCGTTGGGATCTCTGGCAGGAGCCTACAGAAGCTCCAGCACATCCAGAACTGTGCTGCCAGGATCCTGACGAGGAGGCGTAAATACGACCACATCACCCCTGTTCTCCGCTCACTTCACTGCTGCCCATTCAACATCGGATTCATTACAAGCTCTGCCTCCTCACCTATCAGTGTATACACGGAACTGCCCCAGCCTCTCAGAGTTTCTCACGCCTTACACCACCTCACGACACCTTCGCTCATCCTCCACCTACTGTCTCCATCAGCCAAGGACCAAACTCTCCACTATGGGAGATAGAGCTTTTCAGGCTGCAGCCCCACGCCTGTGGAATGCCCTCCCAGAGTCCCTGAGGATGCCTCAGAGTCTGGAGGCTTTTAAGAAAGGACTTAAGACATTTCTGTTTAAAAAGGCCTACTAGGTTTTTGCCTTGTTTACCTTGTGCTAGGATGTTTTAAATGTACTTTGTAAGTGTTTTTTTTTTCTTTTATCATCTTTTTATGCTTTCACTGTAGCACTTTGAGATTTCATTGAAATGTAAAGTGCATTACAAATAAAATGTATTATTATTATTATTATAATGGAAAAGAAAAAAGCATACTGGGCTCACGATGACATAGGCAGGAGGGACATACAGAGACAAATTAAAAAACAAATACAGTTGGACAAATACAGTTATACACAGAAGATCGAAGCCACCCTGGAGTCAGGCAACTCCCGGGAAGCATGGCAGGGAATTAAGGCCATGACCAATGTCCCACACAAGGGCAGGGGGAAATCATCTCTGGACTGGAAAAATTGCTTGGACATTCTTGGAGGTGAGGGCAGAGAGGGTGTTAATCAGCGGAACCACTTCTTCTGCCGCTTTGAAAGCGGCAACAATGACACCGTTGGCTCCCCATCACTGCCCTCTCCCCCCTCTGCATCTGAGTGGAATATCAGACAGTCTGATGTTCTTAGGATGTTTAGGCACAGTAACCCTCGGAAGAGCCCTGGTCCAGACAACATCTGTGGCAGTGTGCTAAAGAACTGTGCCGAACAACTGGCCCCTGTTTTTACTGACATTTTTAACACGTCTCTCAACCTTTGTAAAGTCCCTACCCTGTGGAAGACATCTACAATCGTACCTGTTCCAAAAAAACCCAGACCTTCAGAACCCAATGACTTCCGGCCAATAGCACTGACCTCCCTGGTCATGAAGTGCTTGGAGCGTCTGGTAAAGCAGCACATTATCTCCCAAACCTACAAGCTCATGGAGCCCCTGCAGTTTGCATATCAAGCCTCCAGGGGGGTGGAGGATGCCATTTTAACACTAATGCACCTTTTGCACATGCACTTGGAAAAACCTAAGGCCCATGCTAAGATTTTATTTGTGGACTTTTCCTCTGCTTTTAACACTCTGCTCCCAAAGACTCTTGCAGGGACACTTGCTAATGATTTTAACCTTAATACTGGTCTTATTCTTTGGATTATGGACTTCCTGACTGGCAGAGCTCAGCGTGTCAGAGTTGCTCTCTCATCTCTGACACTATGACCACATCCATGGGCTTCCCACAAGGTTGTGTTTTATCTCCCCTGCTTTTTATTTTATATACAAATGCATGCACTAGCACTTTCCCCAACAGGCACTTTATTAAATATGCAGATGATACAGCTCTAGTGAGCCTCCTAGAGGATGGAGAAAATGATCACGGCCCAGTTTTAGATTACTTTTTAGCATGGTGTAAAAGGTCAAACTTAATTTTAAACACAAAAAAGACAAAGGAAATGTCCATTGATTTTAGAAGATCACAATCATCCTCTGCCACCGCTGTGATGGGAGAGACCATTCAGTCTGTCCCTACTTACAAATACCTTGGCGTCGTACTTGACAATAAGCTGAAATGGGACTCATGGACTGATCTACTGCAGACCAAGACACAGCAAAGAATGTACTGTACTTTTTAAAGAAACTGCTTGTTTTTAATGTTGACAAACGGATGCTTCATATGTTTTATACTGCTTTTATTGAAAGTGTTTTAACCTTCTGTATTATTTGCTGGTTTGGCAACGCCACTGAGGCACAGAAAAAAGTGGTTAGAAAGACAGTCACTACTGCTAGCAAGCTGCTTGGGACCACTCTGCCAAGTATGGAGAGTATCTATAGAGACAGACTTGTTAAAAAGGCTGATAATATCATTGAACAAAGCTCACATCCGTTGTCTTCTTCATTTCAACTCCTGCCATCTGGACGTCGTTTTTGCCTCCCCCTGCTGTCCAAAAATAGGTCAAGGTTTTCTTTTGTACCCCAAGCAATAAAAGCACTAAACGAAGTGGTAAACCATCCAGTGTAGTGTGTGCTAGTGTGAATAGCAATTTTTTATTTTTTTTTTGCTGTGTATGTGTTCTTTCGTATGCCTGTCTGTGTCTCATGTCTTGTGCCAGCGACTGTACTGCAAATACAATTGCCCCATGGGGATCAATAAAGCTCTAACTAACTAACTTCTCCACATTTTCAGTCTGCATCAAACCAAAAACATTCAGGGACATTTTTTTAAAGAGTTTAGTCTACAGACATAGCGGCAGAAACAGGACATCTCTTTAGTCTGTGTGAATATGTGAAACCGGGAACAGATGCACAGACAAGGGACGGTGTTCTGTCGAAATGAACTACCTTATGTTTTTGTACAGAGCCAATAAAGTGAATTTTTACAACGTATTTGTTTGGATTTGAGACAGCGGGTTTGATGCTGTTTGCACTTTATCCCATAGTTATGTCAAATTTCACCTCATTAATACGAATATGCGTAGGTAGTTCATTTCGACAGTTGTATTACACTAACAAACAGGGCTCTGACCATAGACCGTTTATATGAGTGGACAAAGCTAACCCGTTAGCCGCCGGGAGCCAAACAGGAAGTGCTCCAGGAGGCTCTTCCGGTTCCTTCGCTCCCTTTTTCTCATTGACTTACATTGAGATCTTCTCGCCCCTCGCTGGACCCGCTGCTGTGGCCTCGTCATTTTGGTCTTAAAATGTTCGTGTCAAGCCTCCCTACATGATCATGAATTTTTCATTTTGCTATTTTGTTCCTAAATCAAGATATGAACGTAAATAACGGACCAATCGGACGCCTTCGTTCCCCGAGGTCGCTGCCGACTAGCGTTAGCAACAGGTTTGATTGACAGCTAATTGTCGTTCGTACATCACAGAACATATAACATAAATCAGTGACTTAAACTTACTATTTGATGAGAAAAGCTAAAAGTTTCCTTATTATTCTCAAGAATCACTGAAAAACGAATGAACGAGAAAAAAATCAGTGTATGGTCCGTGTACTTTTTCGTTCATTCATTATTCTATTTTGGGAGTGGCACGAGAAATGAAAAAGGACTTGATTTTTTTATGAAGTAACTTGTGAAATGGAATCCAGCCCCATGTTTTGACATTTTTTTGTTATTGAAAATGAATTATTGAACTGTATAAAAAGGGAAAAAGCAATTTGTAAAAATGGTGTTCTGAATTGCGTTTTAGTTTATTTGCGGTTTAGGTTTGGTGTGGCCTGGAAGTAGATCGCCTACCCGTAAGCTTTTGGGCAGGTTAGGCGCAGTTTGTAGGCTGTAGGCTCATCAGTGACATGGCGTCTTTGGAGGCACATTATAGCCGTGTCCCAATTTAGGAGGCTGCAGCCTCCTGAAGCCGCATAGGCCGCAGCCTCCTGAAGCCGTATAGGCCGCAGCCTCCTGAAGCCGCATAGGCCGCAGCCTCCTGAAGCCGCATAGGCCGCAGCCTCCTGAAGCCGCATAGGCCGCAGCCTCCTGAAGCCGCATAGGCCGCAGCCTCCTGAAGCCGCATAGGCCGCAGCCTCCTGAAGCCGCATAGGCCGCATAGGCCGCAGCCTCCTGAAGCCGCATAGGCCGCAGCCTCCTGAAGCCGCATAGGCCGCCTCCTGAAGCCGCAGCCTCCTGAAGCCGCATAGGCCGCAGCCTCCTGAAGCCGCATAGGCCGCAGCCTCCTGAAGCCGCATAGGCCGTAGCCTCCTGAAGCCGCATAGGCCGCAGCCTCCTGAACACACCTCCGCGGACCGCATGGCTGTGTCGAAACGGGACAGGTCCAGCCCACGGAGCCGCGCCCGTCACCCAGCAACTGAGACATGCTGCTAATGCTAATGCTAATGCTAACAACACGCACCTGCAGATTATGCACACAGATCATTAACAAAGATTACGCACAGGTAATCAAACTCACATTTTGAGAACAAGTTATTCTAATAATTCCAAAACACATTTTATGGCTAAAATATTGCTGCTTCTCCAATACATCTAAAATAGGCCAAATTACCTTAAAGTTTCAAAAACAGTGATGAGATGTGCATTAAGTATTTTTAAATTGATAAGGGATTACATGTGTACAGGGAATGCATTTAAGTCATTTTATAAAGACTCTCCTTTGAGAAAAAATGGTTTATTAAACAATCAAATAAACTTCTCCAAATACTTTGTCATAATATGAATAGTCAAACATTAAACCCGTCACACACACACACACGATGCATTAATAGGTTAATATTAAATAAATAAAACTTGTCAGTGCACTCCCATTGTGTAACTTTTTTTTTTTTTTACAGAAGCAGGTGCCAATCCAAAATGAACAAATTATCTTAGCCAAATATGATCAGATTGAATACTGCTTCACTGCAGTACAATAGTACATTCTTATAGTACATGTAATTATAGTTACTATTAAAAGACACATCAGATAACTGGGACATCTCACCACGAATCAAATGTCACAGTGAAAAACGTTCAGATAAACTTATTCTGAACCTAAACTGCCTGGAGACATCACTATGAGGACACATTCAGGACAGCAGCAGACAGCGGTGCAGGAAGCCAGATGCACCCAGAGGCCCCACAGGTCTTCTGCAGGTTGTGACTCTGCAGGTTGTGACTCTGCAGGTCGTGGCTCTGCAGGTCGTGGCTCTGCGGGTCGTGACTCTGCGGGTCGTGACTCTGCAGGTCGTGACTCTGCAGGTCGTGGCTCTGCAGGTTGTGACTCTGCGAGTCGTGACTCTGCAGGTCGTGACTCTGCAGGTTGTGACTCTGCAGGTCGTGACTCTGCAGAAGTCCTCAGTGACTCTGGACATGGACAGTGGAGACATCTTGTATCTTCTGAAGGAGGAAGAGCAGAATGAACCTTACATCTGATTGGTTCTGTTGGTTCAAAGTCCTGTCCTGCAGAGTGAAAACCTGTAATGACACCGGTTCCGGTTCCGGTGGCGCGGCACGGCTGCGACACGGGCACAGGGGTATTTCATGTCTTTAAATGTTTATGTGGGGTTGAATGAATGTTAACAGTGGTATACATTGAGCAGTTGTTTAATGGCTACTAAACTGACCGCGAGCGAGCAACCCAGACTTGTTTTGAAGAAAGCAGCCACCACAGGCCGGCTGCTGGCGCTGCTAGTGCTAGCTAACATGTTGTGCGAGCGCCAGGACTCTAACACCGGAGTTCCCGAGGGGGGTGATCAGTCCTCGCGGGTGTACGAACAGGAACTACTGCTGGCACTCCGAGACAGAGCTGCACCAGGACCGGGTCTGCTAGATGACGTCCCGGGAGAACTCGTATGCCAACAGCGAACCCGGAGGCCGCAGAGAAGGGGGAGAAGGGGCGGCATTCGCCGCCGACTTCGCCGTAGGAGTAACAGGCCACCGCTACCATCTATGCTGCTTATCAATGCCCGTTCTTTGGGGAACAAATTAGATGAACTGCGCCTCAACGCCAGAGTCTGCTACAAGTACCGTGAGTCTTGCCTAATTATTGTCTCTGAGACATGGTTTCAAGAAGACTATCCAGCTGAATTGTCTCAGGTGCAAGGCTTCCTAACTGTTCGCAAGGATCGTAACAGTGACTCGGGAAAAAGTAAGGGCGGAGGAATATGTGTTTTTATAAACAAATCTTGGTGCAATAACTACTCAACAAAAGCCACTATTTGCACACCGGATCTGGAGCTTTTGTGTCTGAGTGTAAGACCTTTTTACTTACCAAGAGACTTTGGAAACATCTTCATTTGTGCAGTATATATTCCTCCAAGTGGAAATGCATCAAAGGCTGCCTCAGCTATTGCAGACTGTGTCCACCAGCAGCTAAGGAATAAACCAGATGCCCCTATCTTCATCTTAGGAGATTTCAATCATTGCACACTTGAATATGTACTCCCTGGTTTTTGCCAGTATGTCAAAGTTGGTACACGGAAAACAATATTCTTGATAAATGCTATGGGAGTATTAGCAATGCATATGCTGCCAGAATTAAACCGCCACTGTCAAACTCAGACCATAACACGGTGATGTTGATTCCCACATTTAAATCTGCACTTAAAAGGAGCAAACCGGTGACTAGAACTGTCTGTGTTTGGCAGGACAGTAGTATAATGGAACTTAGTGGATGTTTTTGGGCTACAGACTGGGACGTTTTCTATCAGAACAATAGCATAGACAGTATAGCTGAAGCAGTGACTGGTTACATTGACTTTTGTGTTAAAACTGTAATTCCCCATAAAAATATAAAGGTATATCCAAACAATAAAGACTACATTACATCAGACATCAAAAAATGCATCAGACGTAAGAAGCAAGCTTTCCGGTGTAAAAACACCTTGGAGCTGAAGGCAATTGACAAAGAACTGAGGGGGTTAATAAGAGAAGGGAGGGAAGAGCATAACAGGAGGGTCAGGGATGCACTTGACACTAGAAATTCCAAAAAACTGTGGGATGTTGTTAGAGACCTAACCAATTTAAAACCCGACAGGAGTGGGCTGCTTGTCCTGAATGAACATGAGAAAGACAACGAGCTTCACCTTTTTTCTTCACGTTTTGAATCTCAGGGCCCTTCAGGACCTCCAGACTGGTCTTCAGTCACAGACTTTAACTCTACCCAAAACAGTCTTGTTATTGATCCAAATGGGGTTACTAAAGCCTTCAAAAGACTGGACACCAAAAAGGCCAGTGGGCCGGATGGGATTTCACCATTCCTCCTTAAAACATTTGCTGAGGAACTGACCCCAGCATGGACCCCTTTGTTCCAGCTTTCAGCTGACACTGGACTAATTCCGACCATGTGGAAAAAAGCAACTATTATTCCCGTACCAAAAAAAACCTTCTCCAAAGGAAAACAATGACTTCAGACCAGTGGCTTTAACATCAGTGACTATGAAAACGTTTGAACGCATTATGGTCGGTTTCTTAAAGAGGGACGTGAAAGGTCATTTAGACCATTACCAATTTGCATATAATGACAACAGAAGCACTGACGACGCTCTTATTACAACTTCACACTTAGTTCTAAAGCATTTAGAAGACCCCTCCTCATATGCTAGAATATTATTTATGGACTTCAGTTCAGTGTTCAATACTATTTTACCGAATGTTTTAATTACCAAACTGTTGCAGATGGGTGTTAACCACTATATTGCTAACTGGTATCTTGCTTTTCTCACAGATAGACAACAACAAGTTAAAAATCAATTCTACACTATCTGACATTCAGGTTCTAAGCACAGGGGCTCCCCAAGGTTGTGTGAATTCACCTCTCCTCTTCACACTTTACACAAATGACTGCAAAAGCAGCAATCAAACAATTATATACTAAAATTTTCTGATGACACAGCTATCCTTAGCTTACTTGATAAAAACACAGACATTGGTGTCTATAAATCAGAAATTGAACAAGTGGTAAAGTGGTGTGAAGAACATAATCTTGTCTTAAATGTTGACAAAACAAAAGAAATGATTTTTGATCCAAGATCTGTTGGTGACCACAGTTTTGTTGCAGTTAAGGGTCAGAATATAGAGCAGGTGACATGTTACAAGTATTTGGGAGTTTATTTTGATTCTCAACTCAATTGGAGCACGTAGAATTTGTTTGCTCACGAATCAGTCAGCGCCTGTACTTTTTAAGAAGATTGAGGGTTTACGGAGTGGACAAAAATGTAATGCTTCTTTTTTATCGAGCATGTATTGAGTCTATTATTCGTTATGGTGGCACGGTGGCTGAGTGGCTAGCACTCATGCCTCACAGCAAGAAGGTTGCGGGTTCGATCCCCAGGTCGCCCGGGCCTTTCTGTGTGGAGTTTGCATGTTCTCCCCGTGTCTGGATGGGTTTCCTCCGGGCACTCCGGTTTCCCCCATCAACCCAAAAACATGCACTGTAGGTGTGAAAGTTGTGTGAGTGAGTGATGGTGGTGGTCGGAGAGACCGTTGGCGCCGCTTGGCTTGGCAGCCGCGCCTCCGTCAGTCTGCCCCAGGGCAACTGTGGCTATAACAGTAGCTTACCACCACCGGGTATGGAGTGAATGAAGAATGCTCTGTAAAATGCTGTGTAAAGCACTTTGGGGACATGTGTCTGTGTAAAGCGCTATATAAATAAAAACCTTACCTTACCTTACCTGGTTTGGCAACCTATCTGTCAAACTGAAAGCTCAAATTTTAAGCTTGACTAAAAGGGCGGGTAAGATAATTGGCATGACCCCCCGTCCTCTTCAGGAGATCTTTCAAGAGACACTAGTGAAACTGGGGAGCAAAATATGTAATGACCCGACTCACATCCTCCACAACCAATTTGAATTAATGCCCTCAGGAAGAAGGTACAGGGTCCCAACCAGCAGGCTAAACAGGTTCAAGCACTCTTTTATTCCCCTTTCGATTTCCTTGCTGAACTTGAAGAAATAATGCTCTACTGTATTACTGTACGGCCATCAGGGACTGTGCAATATTATTTGCACATAGGCTTTGGGGAATATGCAATACTGCTCATAGGTAGGCTCCAGGGAAGGTGCAATATTTTTGAGCACTTACAGTGAACAGGTTTCAGGGAATGTGCAATACTGACTTTTACTGCTAATTATGGGAATGGTGCAATATTATCAAATGTTGAACTGTATGAATTGATGTGTCCACTGTGTGTGTGCTGTTTGTTGTATGTCTGTGTGCCAGGAGTGCCCCTGTCCCAAGACAAATTTCTCCCAAGGGAGACAATAAAGGCTAATCTAATCTAATCTAATCTAACATTAAGAAAACTACCAACTATTACAGGAAAATGAGGTCCACAGAGCAAAGTACATTCACATCCAAAGTGTGTTGTGTCCTCATCCAGGAAGTTGCAGATGAGAAAAGAAAATTCATATAAAACATTTCAAACAGTTTTCTCATTGTTATATTACATGTGACTGGCCTAACAGACACAGGTGTCAATATAATGTATTCCCAGAATGAAATGCATGTGTGGGAGGCTTATATTACGTGATTTACAAGTAAATATTATTATACTGCATGAAATAATGCCTGTTTTTACCTTACCTCCGAGCTACCCCTGTCCGTGAAAACGTGGCGTTTCTTCCTCTTTAATCACTCCATGATCTTTTCCCCTAACAGTAAAAAAATGAGTGTTTGATGGAAATCTGTCCAAATATGAAAGTCTGAGCGGACTTGCTTAGCTGTAAATTACTAGCCAAACTTTTAGCTCAAAGTTCCAAAGTTCACGCAGTTAAAAACAAACTTTTTTTGACTGTTTTGTGGGAGTTATGGCCGTATTTTAAGTTTACCGTTGTGTTAGTGATGATTTCCAATAGTTAAAAGTTTGTACTCACATGAATCCGTGTATCATTTCTTCATTCGTTTTTCAATATAAAACCAAAAATAAGAAAACTGTTTTTTTTCATTATTTGTCTCTAAAACCAAAATAAAATAAAAAACTTCCGTCTCCCAGCTCCGCACGCAGCCTCCTGTTCACCATTTTTCACAGCATTTGAAGCCGGCAGACTGGCCCGGCGTGTGGCCCAGTGGTTAAACACGCGAACTCTGGACTTGGAGGCTGTGAGTTCGAATCCCGCACTAAACAAACCATAGCCAAGGCCTTCTCAAACACAGCGGATGTGCCAAGCGCCTGCCCTTTCACATTGCAACTTGGAGCCCTCTACAGCTGCAATGGCAAATTACACATCACCGTTCACCTACATAGAAAAAAAAAATACACTAATTCAAGACTTCATTTTTCATATGTTTTATACACACATTTGTTATACTTCAGAGCCTATGCGCAGGTGCTGTGCACCACGGAGCAGTGACGTGCACAGGAATTTTGAGGGGCAGTTGATCTGACATGAAGAAAGGGACACCTCAACACACTCCAAACTTAAACGAAGTGTAATAAATCTAACCCTAACCCCTAACCCTAACCCTAACCCTAACCCTAACCCTAACCCTAACGGCCCACAAATGCCCCACCTTGCCACCGACACCATTCGGTGTTATGCCGTGTGCTGTAGGAGTGGTGCTGATGACGTGCTGTGACCGGAGCCTCTTATTTTTGCTGCATTTTCCTGACGTCGATGTGGCTGAGCAGTAGTTCAGAACACTCCTCTGAGCTTCCTCTCAGACTCGTACAAGTGCAGTGTTCAGGTTTAGTGCAGCAAATAGAAACTGTGTCTGTTACTTGCCCAATCAAAAGCAATCTCCAAAAAACTAATACAAATAACTACCAATAGTACAATTAATAAACGAATAAATGGTATTAATTGAGGCCTATTAAACATCAGGTCTCTCTCTTCAAAAGCTCTCTTAGTTAATGATATAATTATTAATAAAATTGATCTACTTGCCTTAACAGAAACTTGGCTACAACCGGAAGATTATGGTTCTAAATGAAGCCACGCCCCCTACTCATGTAAACTTTCATACAGCAGGAGTTTGCGTAGAGGCGGAGGAGCAGCCGTCATATCACAGTCCAGTTTCCTTCTGAGTCCTAAACCTAAACATGTGTATAACTCATATGAAAGTATTACACTGTCAATCAAGCACCCAGACTGGAAGAAACAGAAACCATGTTTGTGATTACTTCCCAGCCTCCTGGTCCATACTCAGATTTTTTAACTGAGATATCTGAACTTCTATCCAGTATAATATTAGACTCAGACAGAATTGTAATAGTAGAGGATTTTAACAACCCTGATCAACAACACGTTGATGACAGCACTAACAGTCTAGCACATGCCTTTACAACTCTAATAGGAAACATTGGTTTCACTCAAAATGTAAATGAACCACACACAGTCACACCCTGGACCTTGTTTGAACCTATGGTATAGACATTGGTCAGCTCATTTCAGATCATTCTCTGATCACCTTTCAGCTCATTCTTGAGGGCTTCACCGTGCAAATAAAATTCAGCCAATATTCAGCTCTATGCTGAGTGAGTGTGAAGGAAGCAGCTTCCACAGCTCCAGTCCCACAGTTACCGATCAGTTTGTTGACAGGGCAATGCTCTCATTAAATACAGTTCTAGACAAAGTAGCTCCACTAAAACAAAAAGTTACTAAACCAAATCGAGTTTCAATTCAATTCAATTCAATTCAATTTATTTTGTAGCGCCCAAAATCGCAACAACAGTAGCCTCTAAGGGCGTTCCAAGATTTAGATGAGTAAAACATACACACCATGGTTCACCATGGTTTAATTCTGAAACTCGTCTTCTTAAGCAAACAGCCCACAAAATGTCTGGATGGAGCCTCCACCTGTCTCGATGGAGCCTCAACCTGTCTCGATGGAGCCCCCACCTGTCTCGATGGAGCCCTCACCTGTCTCGATGGAGCCCCCACCTGCCTGGATGGAGCCCTCACCTGTCTCGATGGAGCCCCACCTGCCTGGATGGAGCCTCACCTGCCTGGATGGAGCCCTCACCTGTCTGGATGAAGCCCTCAACTCAAATGATCCAATGGCCAGTCCCCACACATCTGCCTGTCCGTCTAAACCTCTGCTCTTTATAAACTGACTGGTTCCTCAAAGCTCTCAGATCCAAAGGTGTGCTGCACGGCGACAGCTGGTTGGCAACAGTGTCTGGAGAGAATTTTCCCATACTGCACCTGCCGATGGGTTTTTTGCTCTCTGGCACCAAGTGTGTTCATCTGAGGATGGGACAATGTGTTTGCTGATGTCTATGTCAGATTATGTTTCCATGTTTATTCACTGTGAAGAACATTTGGGCAACTCTTGTTGTGATTCTGGGCTATAGAAATAAAATGTAATTGAATTGAATTGGCTGGTTACGTTGTGTTGTTGGGGTGGGGTATGAGCAGTTGGATCAGGTTGTGCTACTGCATAAACTTTGCGCTTGGCTGTGTGTTGTGGTTCAGATAAAGTTCAGCCAATAGTGACCAAAATGACTGTCTGTTTCTGGCATTTGTTATAATTTTATATAGCCTATTCATAATACATATATTTATAATACACATTTATAATTTTAACTTATGTGCCCCCCAAAAATTGATATCACCAGCCGCCACTGCGCGCCAGGTAATAGGCCATGGCACTGAAAAGTGGAGGAAACAGAGGTACACCAGGAGGACCCAGAAAGTGCAAGGGTCAGAGGGCAAGTGACACAACGGAAGCGCAATTTATTGATTGACAGCTATCGTGATTGGCCAAAGGGAACAGTCTCTTAAAGTGGTATGACCCTCCTGCAGTAACACCGCCACACTTATATGAGTACAGTTTTGGCTACTCTTCTAATGTTTGACCAGAAATCACAAATTCCTGCCATACTGTGGCATTCCAAATCCTACCATCTCCATGGAGATAAGCAGGCTGCAGACCCTCCATATGAAATGTCACATATTGCACCTTCAAGAGTTATATAATTAGTGTTGGCAAGGAATAGACTCGATACTCAATACTGATTCCGCTACCATAATAATGATAATAAAAACGCTCTTTAGACAATAGAATGTGATTTTCCACTTTAAATTGCAGTACTTTCTTTTCTATTCCTATGTGTTCTTATATCTGTGTAATCCCTTAGTGGTCCAGGTAGGTTCCAAAGTGGTCCATGGTTGTATACTAGTCTGTGTGCAGTTACTTGTTCTGAAACAGCTTTTTTTCTTGATACTTTTGACAACTCTATATATAATACAGTAACAGGCAATTCCAGTCTGTTCTTTTGATACATATTTAATATTTCAAAAAATGGAGATGAACAGACAGACATTCATTCACTAACCTAGACTTGATATCAAAATAAAGAAATAAGGCAGTGAGATCAGTCCTATAAAAACAGGGGAGTACAGATTTGCTGTATGAAAGAGAAACTGATCAAACACAGGTACATTTAATTTAAAAGGATTCCGAGATAGATGAATGTGTGGGTCTAAATATGCTATGATTGCCCGACCTGACAAAGTAACATTGATTTAAACATTAAAAAACTGTAATTTTCAGAAAGTACATACATTTTCATACAGGTTCAGAACAACTGATACAACAGTAATTTCATAAGCAAAGCATTCTGGATCGATGACGTCAGAAGGTTGTTGTCTTCTGTCGTCAGATTCAACTTGTGCTTAAGCTTTTTTGTTAAAAAAAAACAGCTACAAACAAACATATTTGAGTATTTTATTATGCATTTATAATGGACACTAACATTAATCATATAAGACTAGGGGATCCTTTTAACAAATAGAGCATTACAAAGTGGTATTAAAGGAGAACAATTGAAAAAAGAATACTTAATAGTTATTAGTGTGTGTTGAGATCGGCCAGCTGTCTCTAGTGAAACAGTTCTTCCTCACTTAGCATATGCATTCTGAGCATTGAAATTATGATGAGATGAGTTTACAAACACTTTTCACAACTTTCAGAAACCAGAATGGACTTTTGTCATCACGGTAATGCTAACAACGACTAGCATGCTGACAATACACTTCCTGATTATTGGACAATAAAATGGTTTAGAATTATACAATTTCTCTGTACTGGGGCAAGACACAATTAGCTCAGTTGTGTGGGAAGAACACAGGGGCACAGGGCCTTTACATTTACAGAGAGTCCAGATGTCTCCAGTTGATCATGAGCTTCTGCAGAGCTGAGATGGGCTGGAGACTCAGGAAGATCGGACTCATGAACAATAACGGAAAGCCCCTGGCCCCGACAACATCCCTGGTCGTGTCCTGAGAGACTGTGCTGTGGAGCTCACTGATGTCTTCACTGACATCTTCAACATCTCACTGAGCCAAGCTGTTGTCCCCACGTGCCTCAAGACCACCACCATCATCCCAGTCCCGAAGAAGCCGACTCCCACCTGCCACAATGACTACCGCCCGGTTGCACTCACTCCCATCCTTATGAAGTGCTTCGAGCGGCTCGTCATGCAACATATCAGGTCTTCCCTCCCCCCCACCCTGGATCCCTTCCAGTTTGCATATCGGTCTAATCGCTCTACCGATGATGCCATCTCCATCGCCCTCCACTCAGCCCTCACCCACCTGGAGACCAACAACTCACACGTCAGAATGCTGTTCATCGACTTCAGCTCAGCATTTAACACCATCATCCCCCAGAAGCTCATCCACAAACTGGACCAAATAGGACTCAGCACCTCCCTGTGTAACTGGCTGCTGGACTTCCTGACGGGGAGACCACAGTCAGTTCGGGTAGGAAACAACACATCCAGCACGGTCGTGATGAACACAGGGGCCCCCCAGGGATGTGTGCTGAGCCCCCTCCTCTTCACCCTTCTTACACAGGACTGCTCCCCAACATCCAGCTCCAACCTTTTCATTAAGTTTGCGGATGACACAACTGTGCTCGGTCACATCCACAACAACGATGAGACGAGCTACAGGAGTGAAGTAGACAGGCTAGCCACGTGGTGCAAGGACAACGACCTCCACCTGAACGTGGAGAAGACGAAGGAGATTGTTGTGGACTTCAGGAGAGCGCACATCCAGCATGCTCCACTCACCATCAACGGTGCTGCAGTGGAGCGAGTGAGCAGCACCAAGTTCCTGGGTGTGCACATCTCTGAGGACCTCTCCTGGAGCAGCAACTCTGCGTCACTGGCCAAAAGAGCCCAACAACGCCTTTACTTCCTCCGCAAACTGAAAAGAGCAAGACCCCCGACCCCCATCCTCCGGACATTCTACAGAGGCACCATTGAGAGCATCTTATCCAGCTGCATCACGGTGTGGTACGGCTCTTGCACCGCGTCCTGCAAAAAGACTCTGCAGCGCATCGTCAGAGCAGCTGAGAGGATCATCGGTGTCCCTCTCCCCCCTCGACAGGACATTTATCACTCCCGCCTCACCCGCAAAGCCATCAGGATTGCAGGTGACCCCACCCACCCATCTCACAGCCTCTTCAGCCCGCTGCCATCAGGGAGGAGACTGCGGAGCCTCCAGGCTAGAACCAGCAGACTCCGGGACAGTTTCTTCCACCAGGCTGTCAGAGGACTTAACTCTCTCCCTGCCCTACCCCCACTTTTCCCCTCTGCCCCCCCTCGGCCCCCTGTCACCTACTAAGAACACTGCAAACTCTAATGCACTACCTCACTTTTTTTTTTTTTTTACATTATATGGACAATCAGTGACTGTTATTCATACATTTTTGCACTACTTCACTTTTTTTTACCTGTAAATATTGTTTTGTCTATTGTGTCTGTTTACTTTGAGTGTTTGCACATTTTTGGCTTGTTTGCGCACTTCTGTCTGTTTGCACATTTTGTTGTTTGCACATTTGTTTTATACTTGAATTTTTTTATTGGAATGTTTTTAATGTTTGCACTGAGGTGGGAGAGGACAGCAATTTCATCTGTGCTATATATATTTTGTATGTATATGCACATGTGACAATAAAGGAAAATTGAATTGAATTGAATTGAATAACACTAAGACTGTTCCCACCACACCCCCTGCTCTGTTTTAGTCACATGACCCTGTGCTGTATCTTTGCACCTGTCTGTTTGCACTGATCATTACCTGCACTGTTATATTCTTATATTCTTATAAAGTTATACATTTTTGTGTTATATTATAGTTTACTGTTTTCTACTTTATTTTATTCTATTTTATTTATTGCATGTTTAGTGTTTGTCTACATTCCACTCCAAATACCGCAGCAATTCTAATGCTGTGACCCTGTTCAGTCATATGGCAATAAAACCTTTCTGATTCTGATAGGCTGGTGTCTCTCGACAGTTGAGATAGGCTGGTATCACTAGAGAGAAGAGATCGAGCAGTGTCTAGAGACCTGAGATAGGCTGGTATCTCTAGAGAGAAGAGATCGAGCAGTGTCTAGAGACCTGAGATAGGCTGGTATCACTAGAGAGAAGAGATCGAGCAGTGTCTAGAGACCTGAGATAGGCTGGTATCACGAGAGAGAAGAGATCAAGCAGTGTCTAGAGACCTGAGATAGGCTGGTATCACGAGAGAGAAGAGATCAAGCAGTGTCTAGAGACCTGAGATAGGCTGGTGTCACTGGAGTAGAGATAGGCCAGTGTCTCTAGCGAATTGAGATAGGCTGGTGTTTCTAGTCAATCATGAGTTTCTGCAAAGAGTTGAGATAGGCTGGGATGAGGGAGCTAACGGACTCATTGTCATCGTTCAGGATCTTGTCTCCATGTCCCTCGGAGCACACGGAGCTGTTGGAGCGGACCATCCCGGGGTACGGCGTGCTGTAGCCCTGCGCAACACAAACACAGCAACGTTACACACCCGTGCCTTTTATTCATCAGCATTCTATTTTTTTTTTTCTTTTACAAATCCATGTCTTGTTTTTTATGCTTTGTATTCCAAAAAAGTTAAATAACTGACATTATACCAGTAGGGGTTGCAATGACTCCTCCAATAGGCTACAGAGGTGGGGAGTACAAAGTAGTTTTGAAAAGAAATTGTACTTAGCATAACTTAACAGAAATGGACTCGACTAGAGTAATATTTTATACAGTGTAGCAGTACTCTTACTTGAGTATGATATTGTACAGTGTAGCAGTACTCTTACTTGAGTATGATATTGTACAGTGTAGCAGTACTCTTACTTGAGTATGATATTGTACAGTGTAGCAGTACTCTTACTTGAGTATGATATTGTACAGTATAGCAGTACTCTTACTTGAGTATGATATTGTACAGTGTAGCAGTACTCTTACTTGAGTATGATATTGTACAGTGTAGCAGTACTCTTACTTGAGTATGATATTGTACAGTGTAGCAGTACTCTTACTTGAGTATGATATTGTACAGTGTAGCAGTACTCTTACTTGAGTATGATATTGTACACTGTAGCAGTACTCTTACTTGAGTATGATATTGTACAGTGTAGCAGTACTCTTACTTGAGTAAAAGTAAGTCTAAAAGTGTCCAAAGCTTTATGTTGACAGTATGAAATCAAATTATTTGCACAGTTCCTTCAAATATGACTTCATATCCATATTTTGATTCATATTCATGATTTATTCTACCAGATTTTATGCATTATTTCAAGTGGTACTATAGTATTATACTCTGCTCTAAATATGTATGACGACGCCAAAGTGTGAACAAACAAAATTAAGATTTCATGTTTAATGAGGAAACTACTTTAGAACATTTTTAAATAAATACCTAGAAAAACAGGCATTCTGACTGTAAATGGGGTTGCCTGTCCACAGATCTGACCTGTAACGTGGTCTGGTCTGGCCTTCATGATGATAGAAAGTGTAGTGATACTGTCCATGACCTGTGAATTTGCCACATTCCGACATTTCAATTATTGCAATTTTGATGGAGGAAAGAACGAATGTGCACACAGTTAAACTAAAGACTATGTCTGATGCCCTCCCCCTCCCCCGCTTTACCCAGGTCCCTGGACCTTCCCTTCTTATCTTATATGAAAGACTTATTCAGAGATCCCATTTAACTCTCCAAACAAGGATTAAAGAACTTTTACAAAAGATCTAAATATCTACATGGTTTCTAGTATAAAGAAACTATATTGACTGAAGACCCAAATATTATATATTAAATAAGTAAAGAGGACAATTAAAATGAGCACTTGGATTTTAATTGAGCAATTTCTACAAAGACTTCTTCAGTGAAAAGAAACAAATGAAGTATTCATCTGTGAATCAACGGCAATTTTACAATTGTTAATTTGTAAAATCATGTGAATGTTATGTGCATACTTCGGCGGCACGGTGGCTGAGTGGCTAGCACTCATGCCTCACAGCAAGAAGGTTGCAGGTTTGATTCCTGGGTCGCCTGGGCCTTTCTGTGTGGAGTTTGCATGTTCTCCCCGTGTCTGGATGGGTTTCCTCCGGGCTCCGGTTTCCCCCATCAACCCAAAACATGCACTGTAGGTGTGAAAGTCGTGTGAGTGGTGGTGGTGGTGGAGGGAACGTTGGCGCCGGTTGGTTTGGCAGCCGCACCTCTGTCAGTCTGCCCCAGGGCAGCTGGGGCTACAACAGTAGTTTACCACCACCGGGTCTGGAGTGAATGAAGAATGGTCTGTAAATAATCCTCTGGACTTTCAAGATGGCTGCTGAGAGGATGGCTGCGTAGACAGCGAACTCCCTCAGGCTAACAGTTTTGAATCCGCTGAGACTCGATGTCGAAGATATAAGGAGAAGTGTTTTAGTTGATTTAATTGCGGAAGATGGCAGGAAGAGCTAAAACCCAAAAAAAATCAGATAAACCCGGAACAAAGTGCGAACAAGCAGGGGCTACCTCCAGTATGTCGAGGGACGACTCAGATTCGGCCGCCCTACTCCAGCTAGCAATGGAGGGACTCCGCGAGCAGATCCAGGCTCTACGGAGTGACCTCAAGACCGAACTACGGTCGTTTAAAGAAGATATAACAATGCAGATGAAACGTGAGGTGACAGAGCTGAGAGAGGATATCGATCAGAAGTTCACCACTGTCTCTAAGGACATGCGAGAACATCACGAAAGAATTGAAGCTAATCGGGCTAGAACAGAGGAGATGGAGACCTGGACCACCGAGGCAAACACGGTAATCACAGAATTGCTGAAGGAACGTCGCATAATGATTGAAAAGATGGACGATCTGGAGTCACGGTCGAGGCGAAATAATCTGAGGATATATGGCATTCCAGAGGATGCTGAACAAAATGGACAAACTCTAGACTTTATAAAGCAATGGTTGGATACTGAACTTTCGGTTGGCACAGATCTCCAGATACAGCGAGCGCACAGAGCCCTGACTGCAAAACCAAAAGCGGATAAACCTCCCAGGTCAGTAATTGTCAATTTCCAGCAGTACAACACGAAGGAGCTTATCTTGTCCCGAGCATGGGAAAAGAAAGATATTAAAATAGGGGACAGTCGGATATACTTCGATCACGATTACAGTGCAGGTGTATTGCAAAGACGCAAAGACTATGCACACGTGAAAGCAGCTCTTAAAAAACAGGGCATACGCTTCAAGACACTGTTCACAAAAATGCACAGGCACTGGCCCAATGGAAAGAAAACCTACAATAATGCGCAGGAGGCGACAGCTGACCTACGACGAAGAGGAGTTGAAGTTGACGGCCCACTGGAGAAACAGACATATGATACACTTCTGGGGCGACTGCGTGCGACATCTTTTTCATCTTGGAAACGTGTTGAGGGCGGAAAAGCAGCGGCTGCGGGAAAACGAGCGGGACAAAGGCTCCAGGAGTTTCGACACTCCAGAGATGGAGGTGACGTACACGGAGAGACTGATTAGTGGTATCTGCAAATAGGAGACAGCACTCTGATATGATTCACAAGTTTACTTCGGGTTTTTTCTTATAAATGTAAAATAGTGAAAATGGGTTATTTCTCTTCATTCTTGGACTGTTGGTCTGGGGACGATGATCATCTGTTCTAGTGTGGGTGGGTTTCTTCCTAGTGGATGGACTCTCGCTGCTAGACGGGGGCTCTCTCCCTGTGAGAGGTTTTTCCCCCTAACTCGGAAGAGATGTCGGCTAATGGTAAGGGATACCGACATTTCTACATGGAAGTCACAAATAGACTTATATTTTTGTTTGTTTTGCAACTGTTCATTCAATGTTTATGTCTGTTAAGTGTTGGCCTAAATAGGGGAATTACATACAATAATAATTCAATTTTTCATGATAAGCACAGCATTACTTGAAGAACTAAAGATTATATCCCTTAATGTAAATGGTCTAGGAAACCCAGTCAAACGAGCTATGGTAATGAGAAAACTTAAAAAGGAAAGGCTACAAATGCTTTCTACAGGAAACTCACATGTCAAAAACTGAACATGAGAAACTGAAAAGGTTTGGATTTAGAAAATCATATTATAATTCATATATTAACACACGTCAGAGAGGCGTGGCGATACTAATATCAAATTCAACCCCATTTGAATGCATTAAGGAAATAAAGGACATAGAGGGGAGGTACATTATAGTTAAGGGGAGAATTGAACAGACCACAGTGACACTGGTGAATGTTTATGCACCACCAGATGCAGACAAGGCTTTAAATCTCTTTTTGATACTATAGCACTAGAAACAGAAGGAATCTGTATTTGTGGGGGCGATTTCAATGTGATTCTTAACTATGGTCTTGACACAACAAGTAAGAAAAGAAGTAAACCACATATTTCAAATCTCTTAAACACATTAGAAGAAATGGGTCTTTGATGTCTGGAGGGACCTTCACCCCCTTGAAAAAGACTATAGTCATTTTTCAGCAACACACTCTGTTTACTCCAGAATAGACTATTTTTTCATGCAAAAAGAAGACAGGGATAATAGGTGTGACAGATGTGTCTGATCACAGTGCTTTATATTTAACAGTCTGTCTACGAGGCAGAAGAAGAGACACCTTGTGGAGACTTAATGTAGGAATATTAAATAATGAGGCCATAACTAATCAGATCCAGACAGAAATAGAAATTTATCTTCAAGATAATGACAATGATGAAACAAACCCAATAATGCTTTGGGACGCCCTAAAGTCCTGCGGGGTAAACTGATAGCAATCTCTAGCAGCCTTAAAAAAGCAAAGATGGCATATTACCAATCCCTTCTTACTGAACTAAAGGCAATAGAAAAGAGTCATAAATTAAAAGCAAGCGATGAAAATCAACAGAAGCTGAAGGAAATCAGACATAAAATAATTGAACACCTACAACAAGAAGTAGAAATAAAAGCAAGATATTTGAAACAATCTTACTACGAAACAGGCCCTAAAGCAGCTAAATTATTGGCCAGAAAGTTGCGTAAGCAACAAACAGAAAGGGTGATCTATAAAATAAAAGAGCCCTCCTCTAATAAAATTAAATATGAGTCAAAAGGAATTGAACATGTGTTTAGGAATTACTATGTAGATCTCTACTCACAGAAAACGGATATTAATAAAAAAGAAACTAAAACCTTTTTGGATAATCTGGACCTACCATCTATAGGTAGGAACCAAAATGAAGACATAGTCTCACAGATAAACACTAACGAAATTACAAGTGCTATAGGAAATTTGAAGACATCAAAGTCACCAGGTAGCGATGGTTTTCCATCGGAGTGGTATAAAAAATTTAAACTTTTTTTAAAAAGTCTTGTCTCCCATTCTTTTCACTACTTTTAATTGGATTTTACAAGAAAATTGTCCACCTCCATCATGAAGGAAGCAATTATAACAGTACTTCCTAAAGCCAAAAAGGATATAGAATTATGTGAAAACTACAGGCCAATTTCAATTCTTAACATTGACTATAAATTATATACCTCCATATTAGCTCAACGGCTACAAAAAATTATACCAGATGTAATAGACGAAGATCAAACAGGTTTTGTTAGGGGGCGCCAAACTCAAGACAATATTAGAAGAACACTACTTTTAATAAACAGAATTAACAAATATAAACTACCAACAGCATTACTTAGCCTAGATGCAATGAAGGCTTTTGACATGGTATCCTGGGAGTTTCTCTATATGACCTTGGAGAAATTTGGATTTAAAAAGAAAAGCATACAATGTATTAAAACAATATACAACGAACCTACAGCCAGGATAAAGATTAATGGCTCTTTGTCAAGTAAATTTACTCTGGAGAGAGGAACCAGACAGGGTTGCTGTTTAAGCCCCATCTTATTTGCTATTTACATAGAACCCTTAGCCCAAATGATTAGGGAAGATTCATTACTGAGCGGAGTGGAAATTAACAATAAAAATCATGTGATTAGCCTTTTCGCAGATGATGTGTTAATATATCTGAATGATCCAGTTAATCATTTTGATAGGCTCTTGCAAAATTTGAAGAAATTTGGTGATTACTCTGGATACAGACTCAACATGTCAAAGACTCAGGTGCTTCTGTTCCACACCGTCCCCTCACCAGAACTCAAAGAGCATAAACTAAATTGGGAAGCAACATCGATCAAATACCTTGGAATAAACATAACTAAAAACCCCTCTGATCTGTACAAAGAAAACTATAATAATGTCAACAATATATTAAGGGCTGATATGGAGCGCTGGTCCACCTACCCTATGGATTTTACTGACAGGATCAATGTCAAGATGAATATTCAACCCAGGCTGCTATACTTATATCAATCACTTCCAATACAAGTTCCACAACCACAATTTGCAAAGTGGGACAAGTTAATATCTAGATTCATTTGGGAGGGTAAAAGACCTAGAGTGCGATTCACCACCCTCCAGTTGCCCAAGTGCAGGGGGGGCTTAGCTCTCCCAAGCCTGAAAGACTACTTTATTGCAGCTCAAATACGTCCATTACTGAATTGGTGCTGTACTAACTTTATAGCTCACTGGAAAGATATAGAAATAAATAGCTGTAGATTTCCTATTCAAACATACATTGGTGAGAAGGAACTCCCTCTCCGTGCTAGGGAGGAGATGGACCCAATAACATCCTTTACCCTAGATACATGGCACTCTGTTGCGAAACAGTTGAAATTTGATGATGGGTTAAACCTTTTAAAATGGATTGCTTACGACACGAACTTTATTCCAGGATCAACAGACACGACTTTCAGATACTGGGTAGATATAGGAATAACTGCAATGTGTACCATTACAAAGGAGGGGGAAATGCTTAGTTTTCAGGAATTGAAAGATTCATTTGGCTTAACAAATGCAGACCTATTTAGGTATCTGCAAATGAGGGACTATTACATAAAAAAGATAAAAAAAGAAGAGGTGCATCCCCTTATTAAAATCTTTCTAATATCTTATCAGGGACCTACCCCTAAAGCCATCTCTAAACTTTATTTATACCTACTGGACAGCAGACAGCACTCTACAACATACATTAAAGCCAAATGGGAGAAGGAATTGGGGGAGGAGATTACAGACGAGATCTGGCTTGGGATGTGGGAAAACCATCAAACCACAACACAGTCACATAAATGGAGAGAATTTGCTTGGAAAAATCAGATTCACTTCTTTATTACCCCTCAAATAACAAGCAAACAAACCTCCCAGCAGCATCAATGCTGGAGAAAGTGTGGAGAAATGGCACCACACCACACGCATGTCTTTTGGAGCTGCAAAACACTTGAACCATTTTGGCGACAGGTACACGATGCTATTTGTGGGATTTTAGATTACAGTGTTCCTTTTACCTGTGCGGTGCTCTATCTTGGGCATCTGGAGGAGATTGTGTGTATTGAAGACCAATATCTGGTGAAAATACTCCTTATTGCTTGTAAAAAGACCATTACAAAAAATTGGCTGAAACCAGACAGACCAACTAAAAACCAGTGGCTGTCCATAGTTGGGGAAATTCAGGAGATGGAGAGAATGACGTACAGACTGAGACTGAGGGAGGATCTGTATGAGAGAAATTGGGCGAAATGGGTGAAGAGAGAGAAATTGTGACTGTGTAATAATGTGGGATTTTTATTTTATTTTATGTTGTTTTAGCTTTTATTATTGCTATTATGTTTTTTTTTCTTCCCCTTGTTGATCTGTAGGCCTGTCTTTTGATGTTCCTGTTGTCTTTTTTGAATTGTTAAAAATAAAGTAAAAAAAATAAAATAAATAATCCTCTGTAAAGCGTCTTTGTGACATCTGTCTGTGAAAAGGGCTATATAAATAAACACTTACACTTACTTACTTTATCTGTGTTAATGGTTCATGTGTAATGTGAGAAGATGTCATAAAACCCCCTTCTCTGAACTAGCTTTTTCCGCTGAAACTCAGGAAGGAGAAGGAAGTGGAGCAAAGTTCTCTGTGACCTCCTTCCACATGTGTTCAGTTGGCCCCAACATGCAGTTGGATCAAGGACGGGCAACACAGAAGTTCCCCGTAAAGTTTTTGCCCGTCTCTTTGATGCGTTTTTATCCAAATTTCTGTTGTTAATCTGACTGAGAGTGAAGCTTTCAGAATTTTTCCAAAATTTAAATATCAACATTTATGTAGACAAATAGTTAAATTCATTGTCTAGTGAACAGCGCTATCAGACCTGCCCATCTTTAAACAAGAGGTTACAGTGTACCCTGACGCCGCCCAAGATGGAGATAAAGTGCACTTTATCTCAGATTTCTTTACAATCTTTTGTTCACACCAGTCTGGAATAGCCTACACTCATTTGCGTATTTTCATATTTAAATGCAATAAATATTCATTAACCAGCAGTGCCCACACTGGTGCGAGCTATTTAAGCTCAGTGCCTGTGTGAAGGACATCAAAACCTGGATGACCCTGAATTACCTGCTCTTAAACCCTGAAAAAACAGAGGTCATTGTTGTCGGTCCTAAAGGTCAGAGAGATTCTCTGTCAGACCAGATAATCTCACTTGACAATGTGAGTATAGCCTCTAGCTCTACTGTAAAAAACCTTGGAGTCGTATTTGACCAAAATCTCTCATTCACAGCTCATATAAACCAAGCTTGTAAAACTGCATATTTTCACCTGCGAAACATAACTAAAATCAGAAATATTTTGCCTAAAAATGATGCTGAAAAACTTATCCATGCATTTGTTACATCCAGACTAGATTACTGTGATTCTCTGCTCACCGTCTGTGCTAAAGGTACTTTAAGAAGCTTCCAGTTGGTCCAAAATGCAGCGGCCAGAGTCCTAACAGGAACTAAAAGAAGTGATCACATCAGTCCTGTGTTAAAATCACTGCACTGGCTTCCTGTCGAGTTTAGAATTAAATTCAAAGTTCTCCTCCTGACATACAAAGCCTTAAACAATATGGCCCCATCATATCTTCAGGATGCCATTGTCCCCTATCAGCCAAATAGAGCACTTCGCTCTCAGAATGCAGGATTATTAGTGGTTCCTAGAGTGTCTAAAAGTACAGTGGGGGGGAGAGCCTTCAGTTACCAAGCTCCTGTGTTATGGAATCAACTCCCTGTTGGTGTTAAACAGGCTCCACAGTCTCTTTATTTAAGACCAGGCTTAAAACCTTCCTCTTCGGAATAGCTTATGACCAGGTTACTTAGTTGATGTCACTAAGATAAGCTGCTGCAGGAGATAACAAGCTGGGGGAAGTGTGGCAACCTGAGCACTGTCCTCTGTTTCCTCCTGTTTTCTCATCAGCATCACTCACTATGTTCTCATCTGTAGCTCGTTCATTGCTATTCACATGTTGTCCCCTGTCCCACTCCCCCTGTGGAGTGGAACTCTTTCAGACGCCTGATGGCAGCTGGACCTCTCTCCTCCTCCTCGCCCGGCTCCTTCCCCACCTGGGTAGCTGTGGCCATACTGAACTGGCCCACGGGCCTGGACATCTATAGCCTGTCCGTCCATGGGAGTGGATCTCTCCTTCACTGTAGTTCTCCTCGAGGTTTCTTCTTTTTCCCAGGACCCTGGGTTTTTTGGAGTTTTTCCTTGCTGAGAAGGAGGGTCTAAGGACAGGGGATGACTGGACCATGTTTCATTTGCTGCTTTACATGAATGTTGTTTATTCCTGTTTTGATATGTCTGTGTGTATGTTTTACTCATCCAAATCTTGGAACGCCCTTAGAGGCAACTGTTGTTGTGATTTTGGGCGCTACAAAATAAATTGAATTGAATTGAATTGACTGATGGAAGCGAGGCTGCCAATCTGCGCCATCGGCCCCTCTGACCACCACCATCACTCACACACACCACTTTCATACTAGGCAATGTGGGTGATGTGCCTTGCCTAAGGACACAACAACAGTTTTTGTGATTGGCGCCCCCCTGTGGCACCTGGAATTCTCAGTGGTCTCCCATCCAAGTACTAACCAGGCCTGGCCCTGCTTAGCTTGAAATCTGATGGGATCAGGCTTTGACAAGCTGGTATGGCCACGCTAATCAGCGCTCAATGAGGAGGGAACATGTGTGCACTCTACATGGGGAGGAGCGAACGCAAGAAAAGGCGAGGAGTGGCATGTTGATGTGAGGCAGATGGACAGATAGGATGTTTTAAGAAGTTTAACCTGCCCCGTAATACACACTGCTACGCGAGGCTACACGCTGTTGTGGACAAGCTGCGAGCGCTGGGGGTGGTCACATTTTTATCGCGCTTTTTCTACCTTTCAAGGCACTCAAAGCGTTCACACACACATTTATATACCAGTGTAGGCAGACACTGGGGGCAATGTCGGTTAAGTGTCTTGCGCAAGGACACAACGACAGCATTCATCTGTGGGAGCTGGAATCACACCAGCCAACCTGCTTGTCAGTGGATCTGACCACTCACCAATGATGTTTATGTCGAGAGCGGGATTCGAACTGCCAACCTTCTGATCAGTGGACAAACGCTCGACCAACTGAGCTACTGCCACCCCGAGGGTGTGTGTGGTAAGTAAGTGTTTATTTATATACTGTAGTGCTTTTCACAGACATATGTCACAAAGACAAAGGATTATTTACAGAGCATTCTTCATTCACTCCAGACCCGGTGGTGGTAAACTACTGTTGAAGCCACAGCTGCCCTGGGGCAGACTGACAGAGGCGCAGCTGCCAGGCCAACAGAGCGCGAGCGGTCCCTCCACCACCACCAACACTCAATCACACGACTTTCACACCTACAGTGCATGTTTTGGGTTGATGGGGGAAACCGGAGTGCCCGGAGGAAACCCATCCAGACACGGGGAGAACATGCAAACTCCACACAGAAAGGCCTGGGCGACCCGGGGATTGAACCTGCAACCTTCTTGCTGTGAGGCATGAGTGCTGTACAAGTTATTTGTGACAGCAGCGGCCGTAATGAAATATGATTGCACTTGACGAGTGTCAGACCTCGAGTCCAAAACTTAACTGAGTCCAAGCGCCTTCAAGGCTGAGTCCAAACTGGTCTTGAGTACTACACTGCAATCTACCGTGGTGATCTACCAACACTACCTTGACAATCGACTGGTAGATTGCAATCGACGTGTTGGGCACCCATGTCATAAACCATAAGCTTGCTTGATCAGGTGATGTGTTATTCCAGATACGAGTCACTGTTATGATAAGAATTCAGGAACCTTCAGATCAAATGTCCAATAAATTATTAATTAATTAATTAAAGTAGGTAATTGATTATATTGTATTGGTAATATTTCTCAACATTAGTTAAGATGGTGCCCCAGAACTCTTAATTCTAGTAAAGCCAGAATAACCACGGCCACGTGGTGCTGCATAGCACAGAATAATCACATTCCAATTGATAAATTAAATGACCCCATTCTTTAAGTATATGAGACTCTTCCGATACTTAGAGAATACATATTCCTTCCCTACAAAAGGTTTAACGTCATACTGTAAAACATTCCAGACAAAGTAATAACATCTCCATGGAGAAAAGCATTTGATGGACACTCCACCTGAAAATGTACACAATACACCTTAAAATCTTAAATATCATTTCACCATCATCATACCAGTGAAAGGAGTCCCCAGGTGGACATTGGTGGTGAGCTTTTGTATGCAGTAGGACTTACAGAGGAGTATCCTTTGCTGAAGCTGCCTCGGCGCTTGGTTCTGATCTTGGTCAGGGTGGACTCTGCGATGTCTGCACGTTCCTCTGCATTGTCCAGCTCGTGCACCATCTTCCTGTACTTGGTCAGGTTCATGTTGGCCTGCTCCTCCTGCACACAAGCAAAGGGAAATCACACACTGAGTGCATTGTGGTTCTTCAGAATGTATTTGGTTACATTATTTACACTTTATTATCATAGGTGGCTAGTACTCAGTTAAATTTAAAAGAAATTGTACTTTTCAGCAGCATATTTCTACTCCTACTTGAGTCATATTATTGTTGAAGTAACAGTACTCTTACTTGAGTAAAAGTTATGCTTCCTTTTCCCACTACAAATCAAAGTGACAAAAGCTGTGGACAGTATGGAATGATTTGAACACTTGTTTCTTTTTGCGCTCCATCAGATATGATTCAGTTTGTTTCATTTTTGTGTCTATTTATTAGTTATTATGTTAAAAGGAGTCTTATTGCGCTTGTGTCTTCTAGACTTAGATAGACTTTATTGATCCACAAGGGAAATGATTTAGACACAGTAGCTCACACAACACAATATAATATAATATAATATAATATTCAATTCAATTCAATTTATTTTTGTAGCGCCCAAAATCACAACAACAGTTGCCTCTAAGGGCGTCATAATATTATATAATAGAATAGAATATTATATAATATTATATAATTAATATGTTATATTATATAATATAATATAACCCCTCCTCGAACCGCCACCTTAAAATGGTGGAGGGGGTTGAGTGCCCGAATGATCTCTAGAGGTATGTTGTCGGGGGCTTCATGCCCCTGGTAGGGTCACCCAGGGCAAACAGGTCCAGCGGGACGGGTCAGACTAAGAGTGGTTCAAAAGCCCCTTATGATGACCTGAAGGAGGCCCTGGGGAAGACCCAGGACATGCTGGAGGGACTATTTCTCTCAACAGATTCGGATTCAGAAAATGTTATTGAACCCATAGGGCAATTCATTCAACAAGGAACCACCCACCCATTCACACACATTCATACACCAGTGTACACAAACAGTGGGGGCGACGTGGGTTAAGTGTCTTGCCCAACCTGTGGATCAGTGGATCTGACCACTCTCTCAATTATGCCAACCTTGGAGTCACTGTACAGACACTCTTACCAACTGAACTATTGCCTCCCCAGCCCCAAGTGCAGGGACATCTAGAAGGACAGTGGTATTACTTAGGATTTCTGGGTTTGTGAGTAGCAACTGTAAAATCTTTTGAACGTACTGGTGATTATATAGTAGAACATACTCATTAAACACAATACTTTGACTATATGAGTAAAATAAGTACATTTTGTCCATTGCTATTAAAGAAGTTATTGTTCCCAGTCTAATGAGTACATACAGCCTCCTCCACTTGTCTCTTGTAGGCCTTCATCTTGCTCTGCAGCCTCTCCACCAGCTCCTGCAGTCGGGCCTGGTTCTTGTGGTCCTCCTCGCTCTGGAACAGCAGCTCTTTGAGGCGCCGCTCATTCTTCCTCAGGTTCTTCACTGTGTCAGAGTGACGGGCCTGCTCTGCCTCAAGCTCCGCCTCCAGCTCCTTTATCTGCACACAGGATCAGAAGAGCAGTATGACATTTGCACCTGAGTAGTACAACAATTATTTTGTAAAGTATTTCTGAACTACAACAATTCACTTGTACTTGCATAAACAGATATTCTTATGAGTGGTACTTTTGGCCTCTAGTGTGGGTGCTCACGGGTTCTTGTGGGGGCTACTTTGGCCTCTAGTGTGGGTGCTCACGGGTTCTTGTGGGTGCTACTTTGGTCTCTAGTCCGTTGGGGCTTGTGAGTGCTACCCTGGTCTCTAGTATGTGGGTGCTACCTTGGCTTCTAGTGTGTGGGTGCTTGTAAGTTCTACCTTGGCCTCTAATTTGTGGGTGCTACCTTGGTCTCCAGTTTATGGGTGAGTTTTTTGCCCCCCTTGAGAACGCTCTGCTCAGCTTCATCCAGCCTTGTGCTCAGGTCTTTGAGCTGGGCCTCCAGGCTCTTCTTCACCCTCTCCAGATGCAGAGAGTGCTCCTGCTCCACACGCAGCTCCTCACTCACTCTGGACAGCTGACAGCAACAACAAAGACAAATTGTTTCTTTTATATATTAAACAAACAAAAATACATTTTACTTTTCATATTTGCAATTGTATTTAAACGTGTAGCGTTTTACAGGTACCACAATTACAAATTAATATTTTAATACAATCCTAAACAATGCATTTTGTAAATTTTTATTGTTACTGACCATATAGCGCCAATGTGTCTGATCTGCTGCTTGTCACTGCCAACTTTTATTTGTTTTAACTGTTTTTATGAGAACCCCCAACTCCACACTTGTTTATGATCAAACAGAGTTACTAAAAATGAAAGAATATGTGGCCACACCTGCTAATTTTGTGGAGACCCTAAAGGCGCGCCCCTTATTTGGCAGATGTGCCTGAGTACCTGCGTAGGATCCCGGCTCTCACTGGTCGTGGTGGTGGTGCTGCAATGGTGTTGAAGGACCGCTTTTTTTTAAGATGCTGACAGGAATGCGATTTTCTTCATTTGTACTGAGCTACTTTACACAAAGGCAAGTGGAACCTGTGCTGTGTGCCGTGGTTTATCGGGCACCCAAGTATAATAAAGACTTTCTTAAGGATTTCTCTAATTTGATTGCTGCTGTGTTAATGGACTATGACAGAATCTTAATTGTTGGTGATTTTAACACCTCAACCCCACGGTCAGGTCTTCCGAGGAGGAAGCAGAGGCTGGGGACTTAGAGGCGGCCTCGTCCATCACCCTGGCTGAAGTCACTGAGGTGGTTGGAAAGCTCCTCGGTGGCAAGGCTCCGGGGGTGGGTGAGATCTGTCCTGAGTACCTTAAGTCTAGATGTTGTGGGGTTGTCTCAGCTGACACATCTCTGCAACATCGCGTGGCGGTCAGGGACAGTACCTCTGGACTGCCAGACCGGGTTGGTGGTCCCTCTGTTTAAGAAGGGGGACCGGAGGGTGTGTTCCAACTATAGGGGAATTACACTCCTCAGCCTCCCCAATAAGGTCTTTCCAGGGTACTGGAGAGGAGAATCCGACCAATAGCTGAACCTCGGGTCCAGGAGGAGCCGTGTGGTTTTAGTCCTGGACCAGCTCTACACCCTCCATCGGGTGCTCAAGGGGTCATGGGAGTTTACCCAACCAGTCCACATGTGCTTTTTGAACCTGGAGAAAGCATTCAACTGTTTCCCTTGTGGTGTCCTGTGGGGGGCTGCGTGGTCCCTGTATGACTGGAGCAGGAGTTATGTTTGCCTTGCCGGCAGTAAGTCAGACCTGTTCCCGGTGCATGTTGGACTCTGGCAGGGCTTCCCTTTGCTGCCCAGTTCTATTCATTGTATTTATGGACAGAATTTCTAGGCGTAGCCAGGGGCCGGAGGGGGTCTGGTTCGGAGACCACAGGATCTCATCTCTGCTCTTTGCGGATGATGTTTTCCTGTTGGCTTCATCGAACCAGCACCTGCAGCACTGGGGCGGTTTGCAGCTGAGTGTGAAGCAGCAAGGATGAGAATCAGCTGTTCCAAATCCAAGGCCATGGTTCTCGACCAGAAAAAGGTGGATTGCCCTCTCCGGGTGGGTGGGGAGTCTCTGCCTCAAGTGGAGGAGTTCAAGTATCTCTGGGTCTTGTTAACGAGTGAGGGGAGGATGGATCCTGAGATTGACGGATCGGTGCAGTGTCGGCAGCGATGCGGTTGGTGTATCGGACAGTTGTGGTGAAGAGGGAGGTGAGCCGAAAGGCAAAGCTCTTGATTTACTGGTCAATCTACATTCCTACCCTCACCTATGGGCTCTGGGTAATGACCGAGAGGACGAGATCGCGGAGTTTCCTCCGCAGAGTGGCCAGGAGCTCCCTTAGAGGTAGGGTGAAGAGCTCTGTCACACAGGAGGAGCTCAGAGTTGAGCTGCTACTCTTCCACATTGAGAAAAGACAGCCGAGGTGACTCGGGCATCTGTTCCGGATGCCTCCCAGGCATGTCCCACTGGAAAGTGGCCCCTGGAGAAGACCCAGGGCACACTGGAGGGACTACGTCTCTCGGTTGGCCTAGGAATGCCTCGGGGTCCCTCCGGAGGAGCTGGGGGAAGTGTCTGGGGTGAGGGAAGTCCCAGAGAAGCTGAAGAAAATGGATGGATTTTAACATACATATCTCTTGTCCATCTAAACCTTTAGTGAGGGAATCTCATCAATGGTTTTAATCTGACATATGCTGTATCTTGTCCTGTCATATGGTCTGTATATTGACAGCGTTTTAGTTGGTGATGCAGTATTGCCTGAACACGGTCTTATTTTATATATTTTATCTTAAATGACTGTATGAACCCAGTGCCTCCTGTGCGCTTGTGTCGCTCCCTTAAGCCCAACATAGCAGTCAGGACACGTGTAGTGTTCTGGACTCTGTGGCTCCACTTAAAGCTGCGAGCCCTAGAGCCAAACCGGAGCCGTGGCTGATTGACATTACATGTGGAGCCAGGCATGTCTGTGGAAGGGCAGAGTGCAAGTGGAAATCAAACAGATTACAAGTGCCTACGACATTTTGAAAGACAGTTGGCACACATATCAGATGGTTGTCAAAAATGAAAAAAACAAACAAAATATCTTTCTGATGTGTCTAGAAATATTAAAAATCCCTGTGTTCTTTTAAAAACTATAGGTGCTGTTCGTAACCCCATGCAGTCCACTGTATTAGAGTGATCATCAGTAGCCTGCAACAACTTTCTTGTGCTTTTTAATGAAAAAGTTGCCAACATTAGGGCTCATATTGTAACCTCCGTGTCAAATTCCCTACCAGACCTGACCTGCTCTTATGTTTTTTAACTTTGCGCCTGTGTCACTGGAGTATCTCTCAAATGTGGTCAATAAGCTTAAACCTTCATCCTGCCCTACTGACCCAGTCCCGCCTCATCTTTTTAAGGAAGTGTGGACCACTATTGGCTCTAGTGTCCAATAAGCCATAAATAGCAGCCTTGTTGCTCTAAACTGTAGAGTCCCCCAGGGTTCAATTCTTGTGCCTTCTTTTTGCTCTGTACCTCCTTCCACTGAGAGAAATCTTTAAAACTCATGGCATTCAATATCACTTCTGTACAGATGACTGCCAAATTTACCTGCCACTTAAAAAACTTGCTTCTGCCCCCTGACACCTCTCTTTGATTGCCTTAGTGATGTCAAAGATCGGTTGGTCCACAACTTTTCAAGTTTAAATAAGGACAAAACAGAGATAATGTTGTTTGACAATACCAATCCCCTTACTGACTTGGACCCACTGAAACAGACCTCTGTGAAGTTGGCCCTCAATCAAACGCAAACCTATACAAAAACTATGTCAATCATTTGTGCTTCGTTTGTGCTGTTTTGTGCTGCAAACAGTTTTGTTTGTGCGATTATAGTTTTTAATGTATTTGCAGTTTTATTTTTGGCCGATGACGTCATCCAGCCCTTCAAAATGTTAAATAGCCTCAAAACAGGAAGAAAATTATAGAAAATGTTTGTATTTCGTTTGTGCTGTTTTGTGCTGTGACAATTTTCATTTGTGCGAGTATATTTCTAAAATTATTAATTGTTATTTCTGCAATAATTACAGGACATCATTTCTGCTCAGGCAAACTCCGCCGACTGATTAAATGATTTTCATGGTTTTGCTTTAATTTGATTTCACTGGTTTTATTGTTTTAGGGTTGACCAAATTTTAGCAATTAACCTTTCTGTTGTTTTCATGTTATCAGAATCAGAATCAGAATCAGAATCATTTATTAATGGCCACACAACAAGTTGGTGGAATTTGTTTCCAGTACAGCAAGAAATGCTCACATCTTCTGTGTCTGTTACAGAACAAAACAAATTTACAACACACTTGCATAATACAACACACACAACAGATAAATATCCAGTTATGAACAGGATTTGTTTAGACTCCGAATGGCAGTGGGAAAGAAACTATTTTTGAATCTGACAGATTTGGATATGATGGACCTGTAGCGCCTCCCAGAGGGCATGAGTTTGAACAGATTATTGGCAGGATGTGTGGGGTCTGAGGTGATTCTTTTGGCTCTCTGTGTGATGCGTCTATGATAAAGTGTGTCTATGGAGGGGAGAGTGTGACCAATGATTTTAGATGATTTGTTTACAATACGCTGAAGTTTGTTATGTGAGTGTGAGTCCAAATTGCCGAACCAGACTATTATTGATGAAGTGAGAACGCTTTCAATTATTGCTGTGTAAAAGTGGAGAAGGATGTTGTGTCTGATTCTGAATTTTTTCAGTTGTCTGAGGAAAAACAGTCTTTTATTGGCTTTTTTGTATGTCTCGTTTGAATGCTGTTTCCATTTTAGTGAGTAATTGATGTGGGTACCAAGGAATTTGACGGTCTCTGTAGTGGTGATCGTTTCGTTATCAATTGTGATTGGTGTTTTCTGTGAAGGGGAGCGTGCAAAATCAATTATGAGTTCCTTTGTTTTAGATGTATTGAGGAGCAAGTTGTTACTTTGACACCAGGAGGCTACATAAGAAATCTGCTTACGGTAATGACTTTCATTATTGTCAGAGATGAGTCCAATTATTGTTGTGTCATCAGCATATTTGAATAAAGATACAGAGTTGTGGGTGGATGTCAGTGAGTTGGTGTAGAGAGAGAACAGCCAGGGAGAGAGAACACACCCCTGGGGAACACCGGTGCTGAGGGTCAGAGGCTGGGATGAGAGGCCACTCATCCTGACCTGCTGCGTTCTCTCTGACAAGAAGCTCCTGATCCAGTGGCATAGGGTGAGAGGAATGTTCATGTCCAACAGATTGTGGAAGAGTTTGACCGGGTCGATGGTGTTGAAGGCGGAGCTAAAGTCCAGAAACAGTACACGGGCATAGGTGTGAGGAGTCTCCAAGTGGTGTAGTATCCGGTGAAGAGCCAGGTTCACCGCATCCTCTACTGACCTATTAGCTCGGTAGGCAAACTGGTGACTGTCCATTTGGTGTGTGGTGAAGTCTTTGAGGTGAGAGAGTATGATGCGTTCAAATGATTTCATGACAACAGATGTGAGAGCAATTGGTCTGTAGTCATTGAGGCAAGTTACTTTATTAGTTTTCGGGGAAGGAATAATGACAGAATCCTTGAAACACTTTGGTACGAAGCACTGATAGAGAGAATAGTTGAAGATAGTGGTGTATATTGGGGCTAACTGGGATGCACAATGTTTTAGAACAGTTGGGTTTACCCCATCAGGTCCAGCTGCTTTCCCCTTTTTGTTCTTGTAAAAAGAAGCTCTCACCTCCTCCTCCTGGATGTAGAAGGGTGGTACTGGAAGGGGAAATGGAGGGGTATAGGAGGGAGTGGGCAGCTGCTCAAACCTCCCATAGAAGTTATTTAACTTATCTGGGAGGTCTTGGTCATTAACAGGTGGCGGGCCAGTGCTTTTTTTATAATCTGTCATTGTTTTCAGTTTTTTCCATATTGTCTTTGTGTCATTTGAGGCAATCTGCTTTTCTAATGTATTTCCATATTTTGATTTGGCTTTCCTGATGGCAGCTCTAAGAACGTATTTAGCCGCCTTATATTGTGCATCGTGGCCATCAATAAAAGCCTGGTTCTTTTCCTTGCGTAGAATTTGTATGTCTTTTGTGAACCACGGCTTGTTGTTGCTGTACGTCTTCACAGTTTTGGTGGGGATGCAAGTTTTGACGCAAAAGCTGACGTATGACGTCACCGTGTCCGCTAACTCGTCCAGGCTGGCCGCAGCTGCACTGAATACGTCCCACTTAGTGCATTCGAAGCAGCCTCTCAGCGTGTCGATACAAGCACTTGACCAGCACTGCACGACTTTGGATTTTATTCCGCTGGATTTAAGTTTTTGCCGATATTTCGGGACGAGCAGCAGCGTGGCGTGGTCCGACCTGCCCAGCGGAGCCCTCGGGAAGGACCGATAAGCCTCGCTGATGGGAACGTAGCAGTGGTCGAGGATGTTGGAGCCTCTGCTAGGGCAGGTAACTTGCTGGATGTAATTTGGAAGGTCGGACGATAGATTGGCATGGTTAAAGTCCCCTAATGCAATCACAACAGCATCAGGATGAGCATTTTCCACAGAGGATATGTAATTTGCCAGTTCTGAAGTGGCTACATTAGCATTAGCCGAGGGCGGGATGTAAACGCCTATTAGAACAACGGAGGCAAATTCTCTCGGGAGATAATATGGTCTGCACTTTAAACAGAGATATTCCATATGAGGGCTGCAGAATTTGTTGAGCTCTTTGACATTGTTGCACCATCGCTGGTTTATCATCAAACATATGCCACCACCTTTGGTTTTCTTTGAAAGCTTCACAGACCTGTCTGCGCGGTGGAGAGAGAAGCCGGGAGGTGTGACAGCCAGGTCGGGCACAGTGTTGTCTAGCCAGGTCTCAGTTAGGCATATCGCTGAACAGTCTCTGTAGTCCTTGTGAGATTGAAGGAGGAGGAAAAACTCGTCTATTTTATTCCTTATTGATCTGACATTAGTGAGGAGCAGGGCTGGTAGTGTTGGTCGATATGGGTTCTCCCTTTGCCTGCAGAGAACACCGGCACGATGATGTTTCCTCCTGACCGTCCTGTGGTTCCAGGAGAAGTTTGCCGGTTTGGATGTCACTAGTATATCCGCAGGAAAGCTCGAAATCGGAATCGGTATCTCACCAAAATTGTTCCTGAGAGAAAGTAGTTCCCAGCGACTATATGTGACACATTCTGTCTTTCTGACATACAACACGGACAACAGTAGCAGACACAGAAGCAGAGCTTGCACCGGGGCTAGCCTCGCGGCCGCCATCTTGGAATTATAATCTCTGTGCAGAACTTTGGAAACTAAAATGTGCTATATATATAATGTGGATTTGGATTTGGACATTTTGTGCCTTCTTTCTCATTATTATTAGTTTATATGACCGTAAATGAAAACAACAAAAATAAACTTACATTTTTTCATTCTCATTGACTTTTTTTGTATTTCTATTAGAGGGGTTAGTATATAGAACAACTTGAATGATGAATTAAAAAAGTCTGACACTGTAGAAGCCTTTAAAAAAGTATAAAGATTATAAAGCGTTATGTTTTGAAAGCTCTGGAATGAATGGATTATGCTTTCAAGTTTGTTTTAATGTATATTTTGTCTCTTATATGTACTGTAAGTTACAAGTGAAATTGTAAATGAAATCTTGTTACTTACTACTACTACAACCTGAGTTGCTAGAGCCTTGTCTTATTCTCAGTATATGGACAGGCCTCACATGAAAGCTCCAAACCTCCAGATTTCCTTCCCTGAGCTGCAGAGGCTGCACTAGCACTGACTCATGATTGGTGCAGGTCCTGGAGTTTAGGGAGTGACAATTCAGATCAGAGCGAGGCATTTTAGGATTAAACCAACCAGTTTTCAGCATTGAAACTGGCAACGCAAATGAGAGACTCACTGAGGCTCATTCTGCTTTCTGACTGGAAAGTTTCATCATCTTGAGAATCAAAACACCAAAAGAACATAAACAATTTGTCCGTCATGTCCTAATTAAGCATAAATCACCATGACTATTGCTTCAGTACAAACTATAGTTCCATCTGGGGCCATAAATAGGTCATGTTTATGGAATTAAAAATCTTAATCTTACAGTGTTCCCCCCATATGGTTCCTTTAAAGTGATGGGGGTAGTGTGATGTCATGTAATGTGGCTCAGAATGGTTGAGTGTGACCTCTAAGTTAGCTGATGTGAAACTCCGGTTAGGGTGTGTTGCGTCTGTACCTCGGCATGGGCTTTCTTGGCCTTCTCCGCTGAGCCCCGCAGCTCAGCCTGGACCTCCTCATGCTCCTGTTGCAAAGTTTGGATGTCTACCTCCAGTTTCCTCCGGATGCTCAGGGCACTCTGGAGCTGCACAAACACCAAACAGAATGCACATTGCAAACTTCTCTGATCTGGCCAAAATGTGATAAAACGTATATCAGGTTATTCATCTTGTTTTCAGATTATTATCTACTTACTAGTACTGAGACTGCTTAACTCTATTCTAGAGGTAGTTTATTTTAAGATAAATTGTAAAGTAAAATTATCTTGCTGCATGGACAGATCATTTCACTACTCTGATAGTTTTAAATGTTTATATCTTACATTTTGGCCAAGCTTTTTTGCAGTGCACTTCAGTGTATGTGAAAATAAACTTGGATACTGCGTTTTCACATTAGCAGGATAATGGAAAGTTCACTGTAAACCAGAGGTGGTCAAAGTACTGTAGAGTAGAAGTATAAATATATCTGGTCAAGTATCACTCCTATACAAGTAAAAGTAGGCCTGTATTGGCAGTACTTTTGACTCAACCCAAAACATGCTACAGAGGTCTCCAGGGAGAATAGGCGATAACTAATTAACTAACTAATCAATTAAATACTGTCCCACTTTAACTGTAGGCTTTTAACTGTATGTTTTAATTGTACGTAATTTATTTACGTTGTTTAAAGGCGGCCTTAAGGATGTCCATAAAGGCACCTAATAAATACAATTTATTATTATTATTATTATTATTATTATTATTATTATTATTATTATTATTATTATTATTATTATTATTATTATTAGGCCCAAGCGCCAGAGGCTGGCAAAGGGTCTATTAGTATCACATAGCGATGCTCATAGGGGGCGGGAACTAAAATGACGCCACGTGACTCGCCTGTAGTGACCAGGGACCCTCGCCATGACGTAGCTGCACCAGAGGTTTCCGAAAATGTATAAATTGTCAGCCAAAAAAAAGTGGAACATTGTTCTCGTATCAGAGTATTCTTCTTATTTTATTATTTTCTCCTAACGCACTCACCCATTTTTCACCCAGTGAACAATGCTGAAAAGTCACAAAATTTGGCCACGTGTTAAAGACTCCGCTTCTCTCACTTTTGGCTATTTCCATTTTCAATAAATAAATAAAATGACTCGTCAGCGCCCCCTAACGAGACAAAAATGCATTAGGGAATACGAATGACACCAAAAAAAATTAGCACGTAGAATTATGAAATTTAACACAGAAGTCAATCATGACACACCAGGGGGCGGCCATCTTGGATTAAAGTTTGCAAAGCTGAAACGCACTCCTCCGCGGGCGTCACCCGAACAGCCTCAGATTTGGTCACATTATCTCCAGGGGCGGGTTACCCTAACCCTAAGCCTAACACAAGTTTTGGATATTTAAAAATTGCTCCTATTTGCTCAAACAAACTCTGATTTCAATAAAATTTGACACAGTTCTTAAACTCTCTGCCTTAAAGCTACTGAATGTGTAAAAATTAAATTTGGTGCCTTAGTGCCCCCTACAGATTGAAATAAAACGTGACCCTCCCAAACATGTTCAAAAACTCACCAATCTTTGACGACATTTGAGAAAATATAGGTTTCATGTGTGGGGATCAAAAAATGGAGATAATACGCCACCTCGAATATTAGGCTCCGCCCACTCCTGTGGGAGCCGTCCCAGCTCAACTTTATCGTAGAGCCACGAAATTTGGGACACACATTCATCAAGTGAAGACAAACAAAAAATATTATTATGGCCACGCCCCTGATAAAGCAGAAGGCGGCCATCTTGGATTGAAATCTTCAAACTGCAGAGTCCGCATTTTGGCTCTTGTTGTGTTTGAACGCACTCCTCTGAAGGCGCTTCACCCACAGGGCTGAAAATCACCGTACATCATCTAGAGAAGTGCGGCTTCAAAAGTTAGCTGAATTTTTAAAATAACCCTCACGGTTTACGTGCGGCAAAGCCGCAAATTTCAATAAAATTATTAAACAATATTCAGTGTGAAGATTTGCTCCCGTTGGCACAGACTTAGTCCGATCGAGCTGAAATTTGAATCACTGATGCTGATCTCGGCCTGAATATAAAACACTATAAAGCATATGGAAAATTACACTATAGCGCCCCCTAGACATTAAACGCCAACATTACCGGATTTGTACCAAATTTGGGAATTAAACTCTATGCATCACTAAGAGCAAAAAATATATATTTTGGACATGGGGAATTTTTCACTGTTGGCCACCAGGGGCGCAAAGACTCCTGAAAAATCATTTAAAGGTGCACTATGTAATTTTTCTGATGGAGGATGTGTTGGCCTGGAAAATTTAAATCACTAATACGTGTTCTCAGCCTGAATATAATACACTGTAAAGCATTTGAAAAGTGTGGTTGGGATTTAACAAGTATTAAAGTTAGTGTGGGGCATTGCCTTTGCTGGGTGTGGCGTTTGCACGACAAGTCATTTTGTAGGGCACGCCGTTTGCAGCGTGCGGCGTAGGCCGATCATCGCCGCTTGTGGCTATTATTATTATTATTATTATTATTATTATTATTATTATTATTATTATTATTATTATTATTATTATTATTATCATTATGCCCCTGCCATTCCACCTTCCCACAATACTTTTGTTACTCCTGTCATCCTGCTCTCATCCTGCCCTCAGTCTACGCTGTGTTGTTGTCTTAGCCAGTGAAATCCCCTTGGTGTCCACTAGGAGGCTGACCTGGGCACTGAGGTGGCTGTATTTGTCATTTGCCTCTTGGACTTGGTTCTCCAGAGTCTTGCGGGCTCTCTCAGAACTGTCCAAGGCGGCGTGCGTCTCCTCTGCCTCACCGAGCAGGACCGTAACCCGTCTCTCCAGCGCTGCCTGCTCCTCCTGCTGCTGCTCGTGGGCTCGCACCTCCTCCTCCAGTTGGGCCTGTAGGTCCTGTGAACATACACCTCCTGTTAGCATCTGTTTAAATGATGGTACATGTAGGTTGTGCTCCTGTGATTGAAAGTGTAACTACAAACATAGCTAAAATCATAACAGTTAGCATTAGCATAACTGAGACGCACACAAACACAGAGCACAATCACTTTGGGCTTAAGAACAAAACAAACAATGTATATTAGAGCTCGTGTTCAGATGACAAAACTGTGTCCCCATATATGAGGGAAACATGTTCAAATGAAATACAGTTTTACTGTGTAACAAAACTTTTACTTATTCTTAACCCGCCCGTTATATTATGAGTCAAACTGACCCATTTTAAAGTTTTAAGATATCGGAAAAATAGTGAAATGTATTTTTTTCAGTATGAAACTTCTTCTGCCTTAATTAGTGTAAACAACATATAACAAGACAATAGTTCATCTCACATATTTGCAACCACCCTCTGCCTGTTCATATCACATAGATACTGTACGGGTCAATGACCCCCCACACACACACACACACACACACACACACACACACACACACACACACACACACACACACACACACACACACACACACACACACACACACACACACACACACACACACACACACACACACACACACACACACACACACACACACACACACACACTCACACACACACACACACACACACTCACACACACACACAATATTTGTTGGGGATGTCTTGTGTGTTGGTGGTTGTAGGGATGTGGTGTGTGTGTGTTGGTGGTTGTAGGGTATATATGGTGTGTGTGTGTGTGTTGGAGGTTGTAGGGATGTGGTGTGTGTGTGTTGGTGGTTGTAGATGTGGTGTGTGTGTGTGTTGGAGGTTGTAGGGGCTGTGGTGTGTGTGTGTTGGTGGTTGTAGGAGCTGTGGTGTGTGTGTGTTGGTGGTTGTAGATGTGGTGTGTGTGTGTGTTGGTGGTTGTAGATGTGGTGTGTGTGTGTTGGTGGTTGTAGGAGCTGTGGTGTGTGTGTGTGTTGGTGGTTGTAGGGGCTGTGGTGTGTGTGTGTTGGTGGTTGTAGGGTATATATGGTGTGTGTGTGTTGGTGGTTGTAGATGTGGTGTGTGTGTGTGTTGGTGGTTGTAGATGTGGTGTGTGTGTGTTGGTGGTTGTAGATGTGGTGTGTGTGTGTGTTGGTGGTTGTAGGGTATATATGGTGTGTGTGTGTTGGTGGTTGTAGATGTGGTGTGTGTGTGTGTTGGTGGTTGTAGATGTGGTGTGTGTGTGTTGGTGGTTGTAGGAGCTGTGGTGTGTGTGTGTGTTGGTGGTTGTAGGGGCTGTGGTGTGTGTGTGTGTTGGAGGTTGTAGGAGCTGTGGTGTGTGTGTGTGTTGGTGGTTGTAGGGGCTGTGGTGTGTGTGTGTTGGTGGTTGTAGGGGCTGTGGTGTGTGTGTGTTGGTGGTTGTAGGGGCTGTGGTGTGTGTGTGTTGGTGGTTGTAGGGGATGTGGTGTGTGTGTGTTGGAGGTTGTAGGGATGTGGTGTGTGTGTGTTGGAGGTTGTAGGGGCTGTGGTGTGTGTGTGTTGGAGGTTGTAGGGATGTGGTGTGTGTGTGTTGGTGGTTGTAGGGTATATATGGTGTGTGTGTGTGTGTGTTGGAGGTTGTAGATGTGGTGTGTGTGTGTTGGAGGTTGTAGATGTGGTGTGTGTGTGTTGGTGGTTGTAGGGGCTGTGGTGTGTGTGTGTTGGTGATTGTAGGGTATATATAGTGTGTGTGTGTGTGTTGGAGGTTGTAGGGGCTGTGGTGTGTGTGTGTGTTGGTGGTTGTAGGGGCTGTGGTGTGTGTGTGTTGGTGATTGTAGGGTATATATAGTGTGTGTGTGTGTGTGTGTTGGAGGTTGTAGGGGCTGTGGTGTGTGTGTGTTGGAGGTTGTAGGGATGTGGTGTGTGTGTGTTGGTGGTTGTAGGGGCTGTGGTGTGTGTGTGTTGGTGGTTGTAGGGTATATATGGTGTGTGTGTGTGTGTGTGTGTGTTGGTGTAGATGTGACATGGTGCGATTGCTTGTTTGTTGTATTGCGATTTTGTTCATTTCTGGTTCATAAACAGTGTATGTATGTAAAACAAGATTTAAATGTTAGGTTTCAATGTTGTGTAAAACTATTGTGTTTTATATGTTGATCTTTCAAATGTAATAAAGTGGTAAAATGATGATGATGATGATGATGATGATGATGATATTTTTAAATTATGATTGTTATTTTATTTTTTTTATGAAAAACAAGTGAATTATCAAAATTGAACCATTACCTGTTACAGGTAAGAACACCAGTGCATGAAATATTGATAGGCTAGTTAGTAATGGAGCAAGTTTATTTGTATAGCACCATTCGTACACAAAGTAATTCAAAGTACTTTACAGAATAAGAAATACATTAAAATCACAATACAAACAAATCAAAACATAAATAATCATCATAAAATTTTAAAATAGAGATGGGACATTAAATTAGAGAGAATTAGAGAGAAGAGTAGAGTGCGGAATGGAAAATTAAAAACCTTTCAGTCAGACGCAGGTAAACAGAACCATGTTTAGTCTGGATTTAAACAGAGTCAGAGTCTGTCTCACATGTTCAGACTGTTCCAGGTTTTAGCTGCAGGACTCTGAAACTCTGACTCCCCGAGTTTAGTCCTGACTCTGGGACCAGCAGGAGGCCGGTCCCTGAGCTCCTCAGAGTGCAGATGGTTCATACGGCACTAACATGTCACAGATGTACTTTGGTGCTCGGCCCTGGAGAGACTTGAACACAAGCAGAGCTGCTTTAAAGTCTCTGAGCCACAGGGGGCAGTGCAGAGACCTGAGCACAGGACTTATGTGCTCGTACTTCCTGGTTCGAGTCAGGACCTGAGCTGCAGCGTTCTGGATGTTCTGTAGCTGTTTTACAGCTCGTTTGGAGAGGCCAGTGAGAGGCTGTTACAGTAATCTAACCCACTGGAGACAAGCACATGGATAAGTCTCTCCAGGTGCTTTAGACAGTAGACCTTTGATTTTTGCTATGTTTTTTAGATGGTAAAAGGCTGCAGATGTTATCAATTTGATGTGGCTGTTAAAGTTCAAGTCCATTATTACCCCTCGATTTCTAGCCTGATTTGAAGGTTTTAGAGAGAAACTGGAGGTGACGCTGACACTGTCTCTTTGTTTCTGTGGACCAAAGACTCTGACTTCTGTCTTGTCTGAGTTTAGCTGTTTTCATCCACACACTGATCTGTTGGAGGCAGTGGCAGAGTGAGTCCACTGGTCCATAGTCCTGCTGCAGTGAGACATAGATCTGAGTATCGTCTGTGTAGTTGTGGTAGGACACATTAGTGCTGTGTATTAACTGGCCTGTAGGGGGCAGCATGTAGAGAATGAACAAAAATGAGCCCAGGATCGACCCCTGGGGCACCCCACAGGTCAGGGCCATGTGATCTGAGACTCAGTTTCCAAGTTCAATAAAATACTTCCTGTCTTCTACATAGGACTTGAACCAGTTTAGTGCAGTACCTCAGATGCCCTCCCAGTCCTCTAGTCTCTGTAAGAGGATCCCATGATCAACAGTGTCAAAAGCAGCACTCAGATCTAACAGGATCAGCACTGAGACTTCCTGCATCAGTGTTCAGGTGGATGTCGTTTGTCACCTTGATCAGAGCGTCTCAGTGCTGTGGCTCTAAAACCTGACCGGAAAACATCCAAGGAGTTGTTCATTTGGAGAAAGTTTGTAAGCTGTTGGTAAACAGCTTTTTCAAGGATCTTACCAAAAAACTGCAGATTTGAGATGGGTCGGAAATTGTTCAGTTCTGTGGCATCAAGACTGCTCTTCTTTAGGAGAGGCTTAATGAGCGCAGTTTTCAAAGCTCTTGGGAATGTTCCAGATTGAAGTGACATGTTAACTCTGTGAGCGAGTGGTGAAACTGTGGAGGACAGACTTTAGAAATCTAGTGGGTAACACATGGAGGCAGCATGTGGATGAACTCAGACTGGAGACGATCTCTAAGACAGTTTGGTCAGTTACAGGAGCAAAGTGACTCAGCTCTAAGTGTCTCTGTGGCTGTGTGATTGTTATTTGCGTTGTGGAATTGATGCATTTTTGATGCCCTGAACCTTGTCATTAAAGAATACTGCAAACTCATTGCACTTCGATGTGGAAATCAGTTCTAACGGCAGTGGGGCTGGAGGATTTGTTAATCTGTTCACTGTTGCAAACAGGACACGAGAGCTGTTACTGCAATTTCCAATAATGTCTGAAAAGTAACCTTAACCTTCACTTTATTAAGCTCCTCAAGTAATTTAGTGAAATCCCTTTTCAAGACTTCACTCTGTTCCATTCTGACGTCCACTGCACCCACGTGCACAATCAGCTGCTTCATCCCTTTGTGTGTTGACAAAACTTTGGGCAGGAGTGTTGTCATGTCAGAAACAGTGTAATGTGGATAACAGCAGGTCAGGATTCCTCTGTGCCTCACACTGCTGACAGCCCCATCTCCGAGCAGCAGCGTATCTCTGACCTGGACGTTTGGCACAGATTTGCCGTCTGCCTGCGCTCTTTTGCCAACATTATTGTTCCTGTTTTGTCATTTTCTGTTTGTATGTTAAAATCAGTCTGTGACAGTGGTAAAAACTGTTTGTTAGCTTTATAGTGGGTGATATAATGATATTAGCCTTGTCTTTTATCACTCGCCGCGTTGGCTGAGCATTTTGGCCAAGTTTCGGAAAAGACACAGTATCACTCAGGTTTAAGTTGAAAGTTTTTTCACCCTCATCTCTGGAAATAACTGTGGGCTGCTCACCACTGGAAATCACTGGTAGAGTCGTCTGAAGTCGTTGTTCGGTTTCTAAAGCAAATATCCGTGCTTGTAGCTTATTAATTTCTTGTTGATAGTTCCGACAGCACTCACAGACAGGGTTCCCTTGGCTTTTCTCCCCCAACATGTTGCTGGCTCATCAGATGATTTGTTAAAAATTGTAAAAATGGTTTAAAAGTCTTCGTTTACTTGAAAGAAAATAAAAAAATAGACACATTATCCAGTGTTGGAGGAAGTAAACTGATTAAAAGACAAAGTAAAGAAGGAAACTGCAGGAGCGAGGATAGCGTCCGCACTCTTCAGAAGCAGGAAGTTAGTCCTCAGAAGCAGGGAGTTATAATGAAATATCAACAATGTTAGGATTTTTTTGGTTTCTGACATTTTTTGGATAATTAAATATGCACCGGGTCAAATTGACCTGGGAACAGCATTGCTGTTCCTGACAGATGAACATAGTTTATCCTATGACTAAAATCAGTTTCTCAATCTCAGTGGTCACTGCCTAAACCGCAGCATCTGCAGACACTGAATCAGTGCTAGTGCACCCTCTGCAGCTCAGGGAATGAATTCTGGAGGTTCTGAGCTTTCACATGAGGTCTGTCCATATACTGAGACAAATGTGTATGTGTCCTTTCTCTGCAGGGTTTTCATATTATTTTAAAATATGAATAAATCAACACTGCAAATGTGACTAGCAAAAATCCAGATGATTAGAACATGCTTACTTCACACGTGAGACACAGATAGATTACACCTGGAGAGCAGGGATGCTTAGGGAGTGTGCTCACTGTGATCATGGATCACTGGGTGTATGGAGGCTCACCACACAGAGCTCCAGGGGGCCCTGGGTGTATGGAGGCTGACCACCCAGAGCTCCAGGGGGCCCTGGGTGTATGGAGGCTGACCACCCAGAGCTCCAGGGGGCCCTGGGTGTATGGAGGCTGACCACCCAGAGCTCCAGGGGGCCCTGGGTGTATGGAGGCTCACCACACAGAGCTCCAGGGGGCCCTGGGTGTATGGAGGCTGACCACCCAGAGCTCCAGGGGGCCCTGGGTGTATGGAGGCTCACCACACAGAGCTCCAGGGGGCCCTGGGGGTATGGAGGCTGACCACCCAGAGCTCCAGGGGGCCCTAGGTGTATGGAGGCTCACCACACAGAGCTCCAGGGGGCCCTGGGGGTATGGAGGCTGACCACCCAGAGCTCCAGGGGGCCCTAGGTGTATGGAGGCTCACCACACAGAGCTCCAGGGGGCCCTGGGGGTATGGAGGCTGACCACCCAGAGCTCCAGGGGGCCCTGGGTGTATGGAGGCTCACCACACAGAGCTCCAGGGGGCCCTGGGTGTATGGAGGCTCACCACACAGAGCTCCAGGGGGCCCTGGGTGTAAAGAGGCTCACCACACAGAGCTCCAGGGGGGCCTGGGTGTATGGAGACTCACCTTGATCTGCTGCTGGCCTTTTTTGCTGCTTTTGCTGAGTTCAGCGTTGGTTGTGGTGAGGAGCTGGTTCTGTAGCTCCAGCTCAGACAGCTCAGAGTCCAGCTTCTTTTTCAGCCTTTGTCCCTCCACACGACCTTTCACCTCTGCATCCAGACTGGCCTGGAGGGACTCCAGTGCCCTCTGCTGGCTCTTTCTGTTACAACAGTGGGGGTTGTTACAAGTAAGGACAGAAACTGTTTGCTATAACAGTATAATCTTTGTAACCATTACAGAGATATGTACCCAGTTACATTTACTCCAACTTGAGTAACATACATACAACAGTGTAACAACACTCACTCGGTTACTCTTCACACTGTAACCAAGTGATGAAAGCTTTATGTTAACAATAAGAAGTGATGTGAACATGTGTGTTTCTTGAACTCAGACATGATTTAGTTTGTCTCATTTTTGTGATATGAATTTATCTGTCATGTGGTAAGACAGGAAGTCCGGTGTTTTTAAATGCCATACACCTTCACTAGAATTACAGACTAGACACTAGATTATAATATTGTAATACTGATAATAATCCATTCATGTAAAGGAACATGTACACAGCATATGTGTATGCCAGAGTCAGGATGTATACTGTGTTTTCTTATTGTCGCTTCATAAATCCTTAAACATCAATGGTCCTGAGCTATTAAACTAAATAAAATATAACTTCGAATGTATAAACAGCAGTTGTATTAAATTGTATTAGGGAGGTAGGCATACATAAACTGTTTGCTTCAGCCTACTCCTTTTGAGCATTGTGCTTCTTTATTGTGCTTCTTTTGCTCTGTTTTTTGTTTATGCTTATACTTTCATGTTTTATTTTATTATGATGATTGATGATGATGATTTCAGCCCTGGAATTCAATCTCCACATAACAAAATGTAAAATAAGATGTTAACTTGAAAACTACAACTTCATGACATTTCAAGGTGGAACAGAACATTTTGAGCTTTGGAGACGTAGACAGACTAATATTAAAGGGATACTCAAACATGTGTGAATGAAACAAAACACAACTCTAGGTATGTTTTTGAGGAGGTACAACATTATAACATGACCTAAAGCTCACAAGTCAATTTTACGTAATACAAGGTCTTTAACCTGATGCCACCCACCTCATTTTGTGTCTGCACAACAGTAACATACCCAAATATGTAGTTAATGTGATTAACTTAGGTTCAGGAGCAGGACCACGCCTCAACCGCCCTCGACTCCTCTCCAGCGAATCTTAGCTCACTTCTGCCACGCCTCAATTTCCCAGAAGCCTATTTATAGGAGCCTAACCCGGCAACCCAGTTCGTTTGGGCAGGTGAGCCCGGCACGGGTGTGTCCGGGTTTGGTTGAAAGCAGTTCTGAGAAGTCATTCCCAGGTTTTTGCTGTATGACAACTTAGTTGAAGTACATAAAATCATAGAGTTAGGAAGTTTGAGTCTTGCATTATTGCAGCTGTGTGCGCTGGCGATTGCCTGTTAGTCTACCAGTAGTTTAGTGGTATTGTCATGCCCTCCTCGTCTGGAGGTGGTGAGAGGGACAAATTAAAATTATCAGGAAAATGGGATAGATCAGACCCTTCTTTGGAAAAGGGAGCAGGGAGAGAGGTTAAAATGGTGAAATCTGCTGCTGCAGCTGAGGTAGTGGTACCGCTAGAAGTAGAGTTTAAAGTGGTATTCAAGCTCAAAGAGCAAGCTGGGGAGGATTTCAGGACTCTGAACCCACTAAAAATTGCTGAGGCATTAAAATGTGTAGGAGAAAATCTGAAGGCACAAACTGTCCCAAATGGGGCTCTTTTGGTGTTTTGCACCAACATGGAGCAAGTGGCTAAGGCCCAAAGAATTGGTAAAATCTGTGGGAAAAAGGTGGAGGTTTCAGTCCTAGAACAAAGGGAGGTGGTCAAAGGTGTAATTTACAATGTGTGTGGTGATATGACTGAAAAAGAAATTAGGGAACATGTAATTGGAGGAGATGTGGTGGAAGTGAAGCGGTTTAAAGCTCGTGAAGGAGGGAATACTAGTGCCCCAGTCTTAGTCACATTTAAGGGGAGCATTCTCCCTGCTCGGGTGTTCATTGGCTGTCTGTCTTATCAGGTTAGGGCCTACATAAGACCACTGATGAGGTGTTTTAAGTGCCAGCGGTATGGTCATATGGCAGCTGCCTGTAGAGGTGACAGAAGATGTTTAAAGTGTGGAGGAAGGCATGATATCACAGACTGTGAAGCCCTAGCTATTAATTGCTGTAACTGTGGGGGAAGTCATATGGCATCATCTAAGGAATGTAATCATTTCATGAAAGCTAAGCAAGTTCAGGAGCTTAAGGAGCAGCACAAAATCTCATATGCTGATGCTCTGAAGAAGGTTGAGGGAAGTTCTTGTTCTGTTGCTAAGTCTAGTGCTAATGTGAATGGGCCCAGATTTTCTCAGTTGCCCCTTACTCCCGAAGCCCAAAACTGTTTTGTGGTTCATAAAGAAGTGTTCTTGGCTTTTGTGGTAGATGTTATGTACGGTGCTAAGGAGAAAAGATCTAGGTCTGATATTATTACGTTTGTGACTGAGGCTGCCAACAGATTCTTAGGGCTCAAAAACCTTGTTCCCCAGATGCTACATGAGTTTATGAGGTCGAGTCAGGTTAGCTTGAAAGGGAAACTGAGATGGAGGAAAGCGATGGTGCTTTTAGCAAGAAGAATGATTTTGCTTAATCTCGTTTTTATGGTTTGTATTTTGCAGTGGAATGCTCGAAGCCTCACTGCAAATGGGCAGGAGTTTAAAAAGTTCATTAGGGAACTTCATTCAAAGCCAGATTGTATATGTGTCCAAGAAACATGGCTTAAGCCTAATCTTGATTTTGTCATTCCAGGTTATGTGTGTCTCCGCAAGGATAGACCAGACAGGACCAGTGGTGGATGTGCCACATTTATAAGAACAGGTATTCAGTATAAATGCTGTGAGTGGGAGGGGTCGCTTGAGTGTGTAATAGTTCAGATGTGGCTTAATGAGGATAAAATGTTTCTAGTTAATTGTTATAACCCATGTAAGCCTTTAGTCTTGGCTGAATTTGAGGATATCTTTAGTAGGACAGGGTCATCTGTAATTTGGGTGGGGGATTTTAATGCTCACAATCCGCTGTGGGGCAGTCAGGAAAAGGATCTAAATGGGGCTGTAATTGAAGAATTTCTGGATATTGCTAATTTAATTGTTATGAATACAGGTGAACTAACTCGGTTAGATTTAAACACTGGTAAAGGATCATGTCTGGACCTTGTTTTCTCTGCTCCAAGGTTGGCACAGGTCGGTGACTGGAAAGTGCTGAAGGAGGACACAGTGGAAAGTGACCACTTTCCTGTCATCAGTCATTTTGGTCGGTCAGTATCTGTGGATATTGGGGAGAGAATTGCCAGGTTTAACTTTGCCCTGGCTGATTGGTCTAGGTTCAGTGAAGGTACAACAGCAGGTCACAAAGATATAGCCAGTAATAGTTCAGTAGATGTAATGTGTGACTCCTTGACAGCAATAGTTATGAAAGTTGCATCTCAAACAATTCCTTAAAGGAAGAATGCCTTGGTGGAATAAGGAATGCGATAATGTGGTGAAAAAAAGAAGGCAGGTGTTTGCTAAAGTGCGTGAATATCCCACTCAGGAAAATGTTATCAGTTTTAAGCAGTGTACAGCGATGGCGAGAAAAATAAAAGCAGAAAAGAAAAAGTGTTGGAGGCAGTTTTGTAGTACACTTGGTCCAGCAGCTGTGGAGGAGGATTCATCGTATATCGGGTAAATTTGTGAGTTCAACAATGCCAGTGCTTAGTGATGGACAAAAGGAAGCTACTAATAGCAAAGAGAAAGCAGATATGTGTGTTAAAGTTTTTCAGGTTCTGGTTTTATTTAATTATATCTGGGAAGAAGGGGTGTTGCCAAGATCCTGGAAACATGCTCTTGTGGTGCCAATTCTGAAGCCGGGAAAGGACCCATCCTCTCCATCATCTTACAGGCCAATAGTATTGACATCTGTGATGTGTAAGGTAATGGAGCGGATGGTGACCAACAGATTAGTATATTTTTTAGAAACAAGTGGGTTTTTTGTTAATTATCAGAATGGTTTTAGAGGAGGAAGGAGTTAATAAGGAAGCAGTTGTTGCAGTGTTTTTAGATATAGAAAAGGCATATGACAGTATGTGGAGGGAAGGTTTACTTATAATGTAATGCAGGAATTCATGGTAGATTGTTTGATTGGATTAAAAGTTTTCTTAGTGATAGATCGATTCAGATAAGAGTAGGAAATGTGTTGTCAGAGGCAGTAGAAATAGAAAATGGTGACCCCGCAAGGAGCAGTTATAAGCCCAGTATTGTTTAATGTTATGATTAATAATATTTTTGAGTGTGTAGATGACAGGTTTGGTAAATCTCTTTCTGCAGATGATGGCGCCCTCTGGAGGAGTGGGAGGAATTTTAAGTATTTGTTCTCCCAAACACAAAAGGCTTTGACCAAGTGATGCAGTGGGCTGATAAGTGGGGGTTTAAGTTGTCCATTGAAAAAAGCAAGTTTATGATTTTTGGTTTTAAGGGGAAAATTCTACCTGGTAGCCTTCAAATGTATGGCTCACTTATTGGAAGGGTTAGATTTTTTAATTTTTGGGAGTGTAGTTTGATGAGAGGCCGGTTTGTAAAACCCATATAGATAAAGTTGTATACAAGTGTGAGAAGGTAATAAATATCATAAGATGTCTATCAGGCAGTGGCTGGGGAGCAGAGAGGTATACTTTGCAACTAATCTATAGGGCTATGATTAGGCCTATTTTGGACTATGGGTGTGTAGTCTTTGGAGGTGCTTCTAAAACTGTGTTGTGTCATCTGGATTGTGTCCAGGCCCAAGCCTTAAGAGTCTGTTGTGGGGCCTTTAGGACTACCTCTATTCCAGCGTTGCAGGTGGAAATGGGAGAGAGCCCTTTACGATTAAGAAGGGAAAAATTGGCCTTCATTATTGGACCAGGGTGGCTGGGTTTGGCAGCAGTCTGGCTGCTAAATGTCTCCTAGACAGGTGCTGGGAGTTCAGCAGAAGACCAGAGAAGGCATGTTTTATTAGTCGCATTGCTGAGTTAGTGGTAAATATGGGGCTGCAGAAGGAGGCAGTGGTGGGATTGGTGTGGTCTCCAGTGCCATGTTGGAAGCTTCCTGAGCCTGATTTGTCTGTAGAGCTGCTTGGTATGGACAAAAGGGCTGCTTCTAGGCAGCTTGAAGGATATTTAAGGGAGCAGAAGGATGCTGTCCAAATTTTCACTGATGGATCTAAAGAGGGACAAACCCAAAAAGCAGGTTTTGGGATGTGTATTGTGGAGCCCGAAGTTAGGCAAAGTATTCGTGTGACAGATAAACTTTCTGTTTTCTCTGCTGAACTTCTTGCTCTATTGTGGGCAATGTGGTGGGTAGAAGAGCATAGGCCGCTGCAGTCTATTATTTGTTCTGACTTTGCAGCTGCACTGGTGGCACTTAGTCACAGAGCATCTGAGGCCCACCCTGACTTACTTTTTAAGATTTTGTGCTGTCTCCAAAAGGTTGAACAAATGGGTTGTAGTGTGCTGTTTGTCTGGGTTCCTGGGCATGCTGGTATTAAGGGGAATGAAATAGATTAATAGATAAATTCACTGGCTAAAGAATCACTCCGCAGAGATGCCATTGACTTTCACCTTCCTCTGGGGAAGCAAGAGTGTTATAGTAATGGTAGAAAGTATTTTCAAAATCAGTGGCAGCAAGAATGGGAAGGGGAGTATAGGGGCAGGCTTTATTTTTCATGTCAGTCATCAGTTCAGGTAAGGAGGCAGCCTTTGGCCTCTTGTCATAGGGATGAAGTGGTCAACACAAGGATGAGACTGGGGCATTGTGGACTTGCTGCTTGCTTGCTCAGGGTGCGAAAGCATGCAGATGGGCTGTGTGAATGTGGGAGCCCTGAAACCGTTACTCACGTGTTGTCATGCAGCAAATACAGCAGAGAGAAGCAGCTTTTGTTTAGGGAGCTGGCTGATTTGGGTCTGACCTCTTTTTCTTTTAAGTCTTTGTTTTCATTTGGAGTTAATTCTAAAGAAATTATTCAATTTCTCCATCGTATTGGTATCTATTCCAAGATATAGTGTCATAAATGATCCCATGACAGTGGAGGGCAGCATTGCACACACCAGCGTATAGCCTGCCGGAAGCCTATTAGAAGAAGAAGAAGAACCCAGTTCGTTCCGAATAACTCGACTAGTGGAGCCACTAATAACGCGTCAGAATCAAACACTGACCTGTCACACGTTTCCTAGTTCCATCCATCCATCTTCTCCCGCTTAATCCAGCTGGGTCGCGGGGGCAGTTTGCTGCCCAATACTCATAGCACCTGACCCCCCCTATGAACCCCTCTGCAGGTGGTGAGCCCACAGGAGGGTGGACATCATGGTCCTTGATGTTAGTTCATAGGGGGTCTGTGAGCCGGAGGACCTTCCAATGCATGCCCACCCCGCGGTAGGACCCACCCACCGGCGCTCCAGCCCACACCACCCCAGCAAAAACTCCAGGCTCGCATTTGGTGCAGCCTGGCTCCAGACAACCACGGCCTTCGGCATGTCCGCCGCCTTGACTGTGGCGCTCAGCGTAGCCCCGCTCCAGTAACCATGGCACTCTGCGCGGCCCGCCTCCCAACGACTCAGCAGCTCGGCGCCCAGCCTCCGAGGTCCTTGGCGCTCAGCACCACCTGGTACCCGGCATGCCCCTCCAGGTTGACGACACATCACGACAAGACCAACACCAAAGCTCCACACTCAGAAGAGGAAAGGCCCCTCCTGCACCGGTTTGTTGAGAAAGTAACCCCATGTCTCCCCAATCATTCTCCATTCACTCCTTCCGCATCGGCACTGCCACGTCTGCCGCCAAGGTTGGGTTATCCAACCAGAAAATAAAGATTCTCGGTCGCTGGGCATCTAGCACCTACCACTCCTATGTTCGAGATGACCTTGATAAACTCCACCAGCCATTTCCTCTTGGGCTCTCTCTAAATTTTGGGGGTCCCGTCCTGCTGGGCCATGTGTAAGATTGAAACTGTACCCCCACCCAGCCAACCTGCCTCGTCTCAATATAATAAGCGCTTTTCACTTTGCACGTGTTGCTGGCGTGGTCCTTGCTAGTGAAATGTAGTTAATGATTAACTTAGGTTCAGGAGCAGGACCATGCCTCAACTGATCTCGTCTCCTGTCCAGCGAATCACAGCTCACTTCTGCCACGCCTCCGTTTCCCAGAAGCCTATTTATAGCAGCCTAACCCAGCAACCTAGTTCGTTCTGAATAACTCGACTCCACCACCTATCATCTCGGGGATGGTCTCATTTTGAAGGGTGTGAGTAAAACAAGCATACGCAACAGTGCCAACAGAAGTGGAAGCTAAGTTTGCGAGAGGATGGAAAGAGAGCAAGATATGTTTTTCATTCATCATTCACCCATTCATACAAACAAGGTCTTTCTGGATTATTTCCCCACATGGAATTATTTTATGGAAAAAACAACTTTTCTGTGGATTGTTACAGACTAAATGAGTACAGCTATTCCTGGACTGAACCCATTTTGGACTGACAGATCCGACTCAAAGGTAAGAAATGCATAGTTGTCAGTTTGATTATTTTCGGGAATTATAAATTATTGCTCTTTGGGCTCGCTGTGTGGCATAAAAATGAATGAAATGGTCATTTTACTGAGGAATTAAGCTTTCAAATGATGTATAGCACATCAATAGTAGAAAAATAATTATGGTGAATATCCGTCATGGCTTTTTAATGTTGTATAATTGCCGGCGGGCAGGCGGGTGGGTGTTATGAGGTTAAACAATCTTAAATTATTCAGATTTTGGTGTGTATAAGCAAAGGCCCTGTTTCATGTTACACTTTAATGTTTATTGTGAATGTCATTAGAGCAGTCTGTCCCAGGGTTTGTCACTCTCACACTTAAGGCCAGAGCACACCAAAGCCCAGGCTCTTGTACCTGGCCGCCTCCATCTCCTCGTCTTTCTCCTGGAGCCTCCTCTCCAGATCTGCTTTGGTCTGAGACAGTTCCAACTGTAGCCGCAGCACTTTGCTCTCCTCTGCCTGCACACACATGACCACAGACATCACATGGTTTTATTTCTAATAATACAGCAAAAACACTGCACTATAATACACTGAAGGTACAACAGGTAAAACAACAGTTTTGGTAGAAGAATTCCAGGCTTATGGAGACCTACTTTGAGTCTGTTATAGACCTATTGTATTTAGATGACCATGGTGCGAGAGAATCTTACTGCTAACCGTAAAGAAGGTTTGAATAAGACCCAGGAAAAAGAGTTAGATTACTCAAACATGAATAGATGACCTCTAAATCCTCTTCAGGCATGTTTTTGATGAGGGAACAATGTTAAAACATTAGAAATTTTAATCCATGAAATTTGAATCCATGCTTTTATTACCTCTCGTTTAGATTACTGTAACTCACTTTACACTGGAGTCAGTAAAACCTCGCTCTGCTGCTTACAGCTAGTGCAGAACGCAGCCACATAAATTTGACCACATATCCCCCATCCTTCAGTCACTTCACTAGCTCTTTGTGCTCTTTCGCATTGATTTTAAAATGATTTTATTTGCTTTTAAATGTCTTCATGGTATGGCTCTTATCTGACCTGCTTGTACCTCACATCCCCTCTCGTGCTCTCAGGTCAGCAGATCAGGTTCTTCTGCATGTCCCAAAGACCAGGAGAAAATAGACAGTAGATCGTGCTTTTGCAGTGGCTGCTCCAAGGCTGTGGAAGCAGCTCCTTTTGCACATAAGGCTGATCGACCCACTGCCTGTTTTTAAGTCCCTCCTAAAAACTTTTTCTCCTTGGCTTTTAACACAGTTTGAAGGTTGACTATATTCCCATCACTGTATTTGTCACTGTTATGTGTACAGCACTTTGGTCGACTGTGTTGTTTTTAAAATGCTCTAGAAATAAAGTTGAGTTGAGAGTAGAAAGCTCTAAAAAGTGGACTTTGCATAATACACCTTTAACATTGGTCCAGAGATTTCAGATGAAAGACCAATACACTGAATTTCTATATCCCCTGTAAAATGTAAAGTGAAATTAAAAAGGCAGTGACAGTTGTGTTGTAGAGGGTGTTCCAGGTTTGGTGTAATACCTCGAGGGCAGCCTCAGACTCCTCTAGAGAGGCCTGCATCTCCTCCTTCTCCATCTCCATCTTCTTCTTGGCCTTCTGCAGCTCATGGACGCTCTTCCCTCCATCTGAGAGCTGGTCCGTCAGCTCAGCTATCTCCTCTGGCACAGAATCAAGCATGTTCACTGAAGCCCTGCCATTTCACTAGCATATTAATATTGCATTCACTGAAAAAGTTCAGAGCTGATAATACTGTTAATATGGTTTTAGACTAGGTATTAAAAGTAGCCTAGTTTATATCAAATTGCCCCTTAAAACTACCAAATAATACTTGGTCTGTAAAGGAATTTAAGATAACCAGCTTCCTTGTAAAATTCTGTTCTCTTTCCTATGCTCCTACAGCTGTTGTACCTTTAGTTCCCATGTATGTGACGGTGTGCAGTAGTACCCTGGTATATAGTTCTTCTTTCTTAAACTGCAGCTGCTCAGACTTTCATATCTTAAGTGAACATGTATGTGACAGTGCAGTAGTACCCTGGTAGGCTTTGTTCTCCTTCCTGAACACCTCCATCTGCTCCAGGCTCTCCTCGTAGGTGCTCTTGAGTTTGAAAAGCTCGGTGGCATGTTGGCGACTCTCCTTCTGACAGTTCTCCACCTCGCACAGCAGCTCCTCGCACTTGTGCCTGTAGTCACCCAGCTGCTTCTCCAGGAGGCGCTGTTTCTTGTCCAGAGCCTGCCCACAACCATTGGCCTGAAACACAAGATCAAAAGGAAGAAATCATGAACTTATTCACTGGTTATTCTCATGTATAAAAATAGCTGTTAACCATGAAACAACTACGACATGTAGACAGACTAATAATAAAGAGTTACTCAAACGTGTAAATGAAACAACACACAACTCTAGGTCTGCTTTTGAGGAGGTAACATCATTCTATCATGGCTAAAAGTTCAAATGCGTCAATTTTGCAGAATATAGGACCTTCAGTCTTTTATACTGTATGTTTTAGACTCCCTTGCAGAGCTCCTTTGTGGTGGCCCACTTGGTTGATGGGTCAAATGCAGTGGGCATGTCCTTGTACCTTGTCGAGCTCCTCACACAGATCCTCCAGCTCCCCCTGCAGTCTCTGCTTGGTCTTCTCCAGAGAGGAGCATTTGGCCTGGGTCGCTTCCGCCGCCTCCTCGGCCTCCTGCAGACGCAGCGCCAGCTTCTTCCTGAACCACACACAACAGCAGAGGACTAATAAGACCATTTGCATTTACTGCCTAAGGGAAAAGATATTGAATGTTTTGGTTTTCAAACATTTGTGTAATAAATATACTCTAAACTGAAACTGTGGACATTAGGGTTAGGGACATTTTAAAGCCACTGTATGTAACTGTTTAGTCAAAAAATAAAATAATTTCATGTTGCTGTTTTACTTTGAGCAGGCTTGTAACTTCTAACCCTCTTCCTGCTTGTTTCCATGAAAATGTTGTTTCTCTTGACTATAATATTCCATCCATCCATCCATCTTCTTCCACTTAATCCAGCTGGGTCATGGGGGCAGTTTGCTGCCCAATACTCATAGCACCTGACCCCCTATGAACCCCTCTGCAGGTGGTGAGCCCACAGGAGGGTTATATATATTATATATATATAATATTCCATATATATAATATTCCATAGTATGGTATAAAGGGGTTAACTTTGTATTTCCATGGAATCATGCAGGTGACATGCCACCCCCAAAAAGTTACATAGTTTAGATTGTAAGGGACACTAATGCTACATGGTGATAGAAAAAGAAAAATAGAAAAAAGCAGGTGGTGCACCTTCCGCCAGAAAGATGACAGTGTTCCTTTAACATAATAATTGCTTACTACTACTAAATTCGTAATAACCATTGGTGACTGAATAATTTTAGAATAATCTTGAGCTGTATCGGCACCAGTATAAGAGCACATAGACTAGTATACACATGGACCACTATGGAACCTACCTGGACCACTGAGGGATTACACAGATATAAGACCACATGGGAATAGAAAAGAAAAGTACTATGATTTAATGTTGATCACATTCTATCATCGTGGTATTGGAATTGGTATCGAGTGTCAAATCTATTCCTTAGTAGTAAAATTATGTCAACACTAGTGGGAAGAAATCTATTTAAACCTTTGTAAATGCATGGTCACAAAGGAGAAATCGGCAATGTTGTGTACAGTGTAAAAAGCTTTTTTTAGATGCAGGGAGGTACCTGGTCTCCTGTATCTCATCGGCATGCTGCAGGGCATCTGACTCTTGCCTGCTCCTCCACAGTGTGACCTCTGTGTTGAGTTTGGACACCAGCCTCTGGAGCTCCTGCCTGCTCTCCTGCTCCTCCTCCAGCTGCTCCCTCAACCCCACACTCTGCTGCCGAGCCTGGGCCAGAGCACTGCTGAGAGCGCCCTTGTTCTAGACACCAGCACCACACAGTCACACCTCACACAAATTACAATGGATTTTTCAATATTAAAGGCCATAGATTTGAGCAAAGTGCGTCTTGACCCAGTACAGATACTCATTGTGGTGAATAATTAAGATGCTCTGAATGCATAAAGTAAGTGAGGAATAACTTTGGACCACTGCAAAATGTACACTTTGTGTTGCATTTTTTGTATGAAAAGTGCCCTATAAATAAAGTTTGATTAATTGATTGATTGATTGACTGAAACTGTTTCAAAAGGATCTCCAGGAAGAGAATCTGACCGATAGTTGAACCTCGGACCCAGGAGGAGCAGTGTGGTTTTCGTCACAGCCGTGGAACACTGGACCAGCTCTAGACCCTCCATCGGGTGCTCGAGGGTTCATGGAAGTTTGCCCAACCAGTCCACATGTGCTTTGTGGACCTGGAGAAGGCATTCGACCGTGTCCCTCGTGGTGCCCTGTGGGGGGTGCTCCGGGAGTATGGGGTCCGGGGCCCTTTGCTAAGGGCTGTCCGGTCCCTGTATGACCGGAGCAGGAGCTGTGTTCATATTACCGGCAGTAAGTCAGACCTGTTCCCGGTGCATGTTGGACTCCAGGGCTGCCCTTTGTCACCGGTTCTGTTCATTGTATTTATGGACAGAATTTCTAGGCGCAGCCAGGGGCCGGAGGGGGTCCGGTTCGGGGACCACAGGATCTCATCTCTGTTGTTTGCGGATGATGTTGTCCTGTTGGTTTCATCGAACCAGGACCTGCAGCACTGGGGCAGTTTGCAGCGAAGTGAAGCGGCTGGGATGAGAATCATCTGTTCCAAATCCGAAGCCATGGTCCTCAACTGGAAAAAAGTGGCTTGTCCTCTTTGGGTGGGTGAGGAATCCCTGCCTCAAGTAGAGGAGTTCAAGTATCTCGGGGTCTTGTTTACGAGTGAGGGGAGGATGGAGCGTGAGTGTGAGAGGCAGATCAGTGCAGCGTCAGCTTTGATGCGGTTACTTGATAAGACCGTTGTGGTGAAGAGGAGCTGAGACGAAAGGCAAAGCCCTCGATTTACCTCAATCTACGTTCCTACCCTCACCTGTAGTCATGAGCTCTGGGGAATGACTGAAAGGACGAGATTGTGGATATGTGGTTGAAAGAACAGAAAGCACAGCATTAACTTCCACTGTTATGCAGATGACACACAGTTGTACTTATCAATAAAACCTGGTCACAGTGACCATGTGGAAAAGCTCAATGCTTGTGTCAGAGACATAAAGACCTGAATGACAGTTAACTATCTCCTAGTAAACCCCCCAAAAACCTGAGAGAGGCTCTATCAGATCAGATAGTTTCCCTGGATGGCAACAGTGTGACCTCGAGCTCCACCGTGAGGAACCTGGGGGTTATATTTGACTGAGACTCATCATTTAAAGCCCATATAAACCAAGTCTGTTAAACAGCATCTTCCACCTCTGCAACATCGCTAAAGTTAGAAATATTTTATCCAAAAATGATGTGGAAAAGCTTGTCCATGCATTTCTTTCATCAAGATTAGACTGTAACTCTCTGCTGCAGCCTGCCCTAAAAGCTACTAAAAAGCATTCAGCTTGTTCAAAATGCAGCAGCAAGATTATTAACGGGAACAAATAGAAGAGAACACATTACTCCAGTGTTAGCTTCACTTCATTGGCTCCAGGCCGAGTTTAGAATTAAGTTTAAAATCCTTCTTCTCACCTATAAAGCCGTAGATGGGATGGGCCCATCCTATATTACTGAGCTGATATCACCTTACAAACCAAACAGACACTGCGCTCACAAAATGCAGGGCTACGAGTGTCCCCAGATTTAATAAACTTACAATGGGAGGCAGAACTTTTAGTTACCAATCTCCTGTTTTATGGAATCAACTTCCACCTCATGTCAGAGAGGCAGACACAGTCTCTACATTTAAGGTTAGGCTTAAAACATTCTTCTATGAGAAATCTTATGGCCAGGTTAGAGGAGCAGGGTTAACTCCACAGCTGAAGTCAGGCTGCTCTAGGAGTTAGATGCTGGGGGAAGTATGGAGCCCTGAGCCTCTGTCCTCTTATTCTAACTGCTCCTTCTCCTTCATCTCTGTCCCATAACCTCATGTTTTTCAGACAAATCAGTTCACTGCTGTTTTTTCAGAGGTTTCAGATGTCCTCTCATGAGCAGACGCTGACCAGGCCTTATTTATTTATTTATTTTTATTTTAGATCACCCAGTTCTGTCACTTTTAATTAATTAAGCCACAGCTGCCCTAGGGCAGACTGAAGGAAGCGAGATTGCCAGTCTGCGCCATCGGCCCCTCTGATCACCACCATCACTCATGCACACACCACTCCGGTTTCCCCCATCAACCCAAAACATGCAGCACTCCTATGAACTAACATCAAGGACCATGATGTCCACCCTCCTGTGGGCAACATTTCTAAAACAACATTTAGCAGCTTTAACTCCCCTCTGATATTCGACCAGACTGTCTCTTGATGTTTGCAGAGACCTGTAGATGATCTTTTTTCCATTTCCTCTCAGCGCGTCTAGCCTCACGCGTATTCTCATTTAGCCAAGGCTGTGCCATGGGCTTTGCGCGCTTTAACTTTAATGGAGCCACTGCATCCAAAAACTCTGTACAAACGGTATTGAGATGAGAGATCAAGCCATCCGGCGTGGTGTTTTGACAGTCATCTTGGTTTAAAATCACCGATGCATTGAACATGCCAGAAAGCAAAGAGGCAGTCATAGAGTTGTGCACACTTGGCACACGGACTAACCGCACTTTGGGGCAGCGTTATCGAGAACATCACGGCAAAGTGATCCGAAAAATGCATTTCGCAAATCTCCATTAGATTAACATTAAGACCAAAAGACAATACCACGTCCAGTTTGTCCTTTTTCATGTGTTGAGCCCAACAACGACTGAGTGAAGTTAAACAAATCGATCAAATTTAAAAAGTCTTTCGCCAGAGGTCTGGATGCACAACAGACATGAATATTAAAATCCCTGACAATTAAAAACTGGTCTTATACACAAAACATGTATGTCCCCCAAATCTGTGTCATTTTCACCGTGGCAATTTTGTTCACATCATTTTTTCAGAGTTAGGTCACAACTTACAAACAGCAGCAACAAATATAAGAAATAATATACATAATAAAAACTGTTGAATGTGTTTGTTTTCTGTTATGTGGTTCACCTTGACTTCCTCGTCCAGCTGCTTCCTGAGCTCTTCCAGCTGTGATTGGAGCAGAGCTTTGTTTCGGCTCATCTGATTGGCTCGGCCCTCTGCCTCCTCCATCCTCCGGCTCACGTCTGCGTTATCGGCTGCAGGTGCAAAAGGGAGTGTCAGATGCCCTCCCATCTGCCTTTGTCTTCGAGTGTGAGGTGCCCTCCTGTCCCCCTATCCTCCGATCCTCCTTTTCCCTGTGTGTCGGATGCCCTCCCATCCTCCTATAGCCGTGTGTATAAAATGCTCTTGAGTCCTCCTATATTCACTCCTCCAACCAATTATTTGTTTTTTTGAGTATGGATGTTTTGTTTTTGTTCTTTGTATGAAATTAATTGGAGGAACCACAATCATGATGAAAACTGACATACCTGTGAGCCTGTTCTTGGCTGCGGTGAGCTCAGACAGCGCCCTCTGCAGGTCCTCTCCTCTCTTGTTTGCCTCTGTCAGCTGCTCCTCTGTCTTTTTCAGCTGAGAGTCTGACAGCATCTGAGACATGCCAGAAATACACCATTTCAATAAGAACAGTAGATAATACTAAGAACGGTAGATAATACTATGAAAACACACAAGGTTAGTGTTTAGTTACACTTTAAAATCTAAATTTTTCGCTAATGAAAATACTGCACATTGCATCAGGTTTGTCAAGTTGTTGTATAATTTTTTTGTGTATTTATGGAGAGAGGTTGTGTAGGGGCATGGGTGACATAGGCGGGGTACTGTACAGAATGTCACAACTAACCATAAGGAGAGTTTGAATAGGACCTAGGACAGATCGCTAGATCACTCAAACACACATGGATGACATTTAAAACCTCTTCAGGCATGTCCTTGAGGGGCCAACAATGTTAGAACCTGGTAGAAATTTTTGCAAAATAAAATTACCATAAAGTCCCCTCTTTAAGCATAAACTTGCAAATTTATATAGTTTGAACTCAAATTCCCCCAAACTGGACTAGAAATGACTGACAGTGCTATTCTCTGATCTGGCCAAGATTTTAAAACTTACATCAGGTTATTCAACTTGTTTTCAGATTTTTTTCCTACTTACTAGACCAGAGGCAGCTTCATTCTAGTCTAGACATAGAGGCAGGAAACTTGTCCAGTACAATTATCCTGCTGCATGGACAGATAATTTCACTACTTTAGTAATGGTACGTCATTTTCTGATAGATTTAAGTGTTTATATCTTACATTTTGGCCAAACTTTTTGCAGTTTAGCCAATTAAGTACCAAAAAAGTACATTTGGTTCCACTTTAAAGGTTAAATTGACTCTTGGGCTTTAAGCCATGTCAGAATGTCATTCCCTCCTCAAAGACAGAGCTGGAGTTGTGTTTTAATTTATTCACACGTTTGAGAAACCTTTATAGTCTATATCTCCAAAACAGAAAATGGGGTTTGTGTTGGTTTGTATGTTTGTGTGAATGAAACAAACCATAACTCCAGATCTGTTTGTGATGAGGAAACTACATTATAACAGATCAGAAAATAGTATAATGTGGGCCCTTTAAGACAAAAGTGAATGTGTTTTTGTGTATTAGCTATGGTACCTTGGCCTTGTGCAGTGTGTCTAGAGAAGCTGCCAGCTCCTCCAGCTCATCCCTCAGGCTCAGTTTGTCCTTCTCCAGCCGGGCCCTGGTCCTCTGCAGGGCTGCACACTGCTCGCTCAGCTCAGACAGCGCTTCACTGTGGCGCTTCTTCACTGCTGCCAGCACTGCCTCTGATTGGACCACACTTTCCTCCAAGTCCCGCCTCACACGCACTAGCTCTGCCTCCCGCTTCTTGTTCACCTCCATCTGTCACAAACATGTCTCATATAATTATTAAAGAATTTTATTATAATTCCAACAAGGTGCTTCCGATTTTCACCGCTTTTTGCTCAATCACTGTAGGTTTTTATACTGCAGGCTTGGTCATCTTCACTGTCTGCGTGTAGGGTTGAAGAATGTTTTCAACAATAAAACATGAAATGGAAGATTGTGGCTATGGTGCATGTTTTAGGTTGATGGAGGAAACTGGAGTGCCCAGAGGAAACCCAACCAGACACAGGGAGAACATGCAAACTCCTTACAGAAACTCCCAGGTGTCCCAAGGATTGAACCAGAAGCTTCTAGCTGTGGAGCATGTGTGCTAGCCACTCACCCACTGTGTTATAAAACAATTATAACAGTTTCCTATTTTTCATAGTTTGATTTCGAAGGGGGGAAACACAAACATGCATCAGGCTTAATAGTTATAGTGTTTAGAACTATTGTAGAACAGTCACCTCTTTAAACATGCTGATGTATATAATTCACAACTCACATGCTACCACTAGATGGAGCTC
>CM068360.1:185000-330000 GCA_034769755.1 Odontamblyopus lacepedii
TATCAGAAATTGTGCCAAACCTTTGGGTGGAGTTTTCCCGAGTGTGACGTCATCAGTATAGAACTCTTTAGCTACTTCCTGCAATTTTTAACATATTTTTCAACTTTGCTTCTCAAATTGCTTTTAGACTTATATAAAACTATCATTTAAATTTGCTACATAATTATCCCAATAACTTAAGTCAAAATACGTTTCCTGCAGCTGTTTTCATTAAAATAACTGTTTGTTTACACAATATTGAAAACCATTAAGGGTTCTCCTACTTGCTACCCTGGAAATGATACTGTTTTACTTAGAACAGAGGTACTTAATGCAGACTCCGATCCGGAGCCGGACCCAAATGCAATGACATCCGCACCGAGACAAAAATCTCTTTCTCTAGCCTTTTTCTCAGCGCGTTCCGGATCCACACAATATTTCACCGGCCTGTGCTCTGCTGTGAAGCCGTGTTCTCCAGCCTCGCCTTTCGCCAGTCCCTCCCAGGTTGCTAGCTCACTCCAAACGTCTTTCTGCTGCTCGATTACTCTGTGTTTCAGTGGTACAGAATTATTGTTGAGATCGACTGATACCAGACAGAATAGTGGCTCTTTCTGCAGGAGACATGCGCAGTATAGCACCAAGTGACAGTGATACAGGAGTAATGGGAGATGCAGATACTGACACACAAGCCTAGAGCGCCCTCTCGTGACTTATGCAAATTAGCCATGCCATTTTAAGTTTCATTTCTGTAAAACGTAAACAGATGTGCGCAAAGCTGCATTAAACACATTATTACTCAATGTATATGTTGAGCGGAGGACCGGGAATGTATGTAGAGCGGTGGTAGAGAGGACCCGTCACAGCCCTTATAATTGTCTGCGTCACTTCCCCTCGCTGTCTGCATCGTTTTGACACGTAGTTAGAAAATTTCAGTTTGGAAATACTTTTTCGGACCCCAGAAACACTGTAAATTTGGTAATCACGAGATCCTAACTGTTCTCCCCACAAATTACTGTAAATCCAACATTCAAGGAATTGGTCACAGCATTTTTCTCTACATGATAAACAAAACAATCTTTCAGTTCACCAATCATACCTGACTGTACAGATATACTGGAAGAAAACAGACTGGGTGGAGTGTCTTGCCCAAGGACACAGCAACATTAGATAGGGTTAAAACCATAGACAATATAAAGAACTTGACTAAGTGAGTGTGACTTCACCCATAGCATTCAGTTCCAGTCAAATGAAGCAGCTCAGTGAGGTTAGAGGTTACAGCGGTGATAAGCGGGCGGCAAGCAATGCTGTCAATCAAACCTGTTACTTCATTTATGGACACAACTGTGGAATAAACACACCAGGATCAGGTAGAGCAGGTTAGTACAATGTTTTAAGACCAAAATGACAAGCCTGACAGCAGCAATTACAGATAGAGGGGGGCAACAACTTTTCAGTACAAAGTGAATTGGAACCACAGTCGATGGAGCTGGAAGCGTGCGCATGCTCACGTTCTGTTTGGGACGTGGTGACTAGCAGGTTAGCTATTTACACAGGTATGGACACACTTTTTGGTACCCATCTGGCAATGAAAGAAAACTCAACAATGGTCACTGAAATAACTTGAAACTGACAAAAGCAATAAAACATGACTGAAAAATAACCGATGAACATCAGAAACTGCTTTTGAATTGTTGTTCAAAGGAATAATTAAAAAAAAAAAAAACGTGGACGTGACAAAAATGATGGTGCTCCTAGAAAAAATGTAAAGTAATTGGACAATAGAGACATGTTACACTTAGGTGTGTCCTCTAATTTGTGTCTTCAAACTCAGTCAGTGGGCCTATTTAAAGGTTGACATTGTTTGATATTCATTGGATAATTTTCTGTAATTTTGGACCCTCGCCAAGGGGTAATGTTCTTCGTCGGTTTCTTTATTATTATTCTTTTCCCGCCCAAATGATCACATTTTTGACCCCCTGAACGTCGAACGGTGAACACTTCAATAAAATGGGCATCGCGACAATGCCCAAAGTGACCCCACTCAACAGCGCCCCCTGGAAAATTCTAAATTTCTAAATGAATGGGAGAACAGGAGAAGCATATTTTGTCATAGGTCAACGAAATTTGGAGCAGTGATAGAACTTGAGGAGACAAGTAAAAAAGCCAATCATTGTGCTGCTCTATGACCAACAGGAAGTCGGCCATATTGGATCAAAAATTCATCGCCGTTTTGACTGCGTGTTTCAAAAACTCATCTAGTCCCTTGTTTTTCGTCCAAATGAGCTCAGATTTGACATGTCACATCTACAGACATGAGTCCACAAAAGTTTGTTTTTGGGATCCTCCTCACGGTTTGTCCGTAGCACGCCGGCGAATAACGCCTTCATTTCCTGTTTCTTTGATGACCTCTCCACAGGCTTTGGCCTACAGAGCTCAAACTCACATCACTATTGTGTGATCTCGGCCTGAATGTGATGAAATATGAAATCTAATCAAACTGAACTCTATAGCGCCATCTAGCCTATATGTGAAACATCAACATTATCAGATTTGGACCAAATTTGGGGATTAAATTCTATGTATCATAACAAGCAACAAAATATATTACAGACATGGTGCATTTTTCACCGTTGGCCAGCAGGGGCGCAAAGACTCCCCGCAAAAAATAGTTTAAAAATGACTATACACACAGACTTTGTCTGATCGTGCTGAAATTTGAATCACTAATGCCTGATCATGACTTGATTATAATAAACTATAAACTATATGAAGAGTTACACTATAGCACTTCCTAGCAAAGGAAACGTCAACATTATCAGATTTGTACCAAATTTGAGGATTAAATTCGATGCATGATTACGAGCAAAAAAATGTATTACAGATATGGGGTATTTTTCACGGTTGGCCAGCAGGAGCCCAAATTTTCTTTAAATGACTGCACACACACACTTAGATCAGTCGTGCTGAAATTTGAATCACTAATACACTGCATGACCCTAATTCCATTGCTATGTCAAACACAATTATAAGTGCCACAGCGCCACCTATAAGAATGCACAAAGTTTACTATGAGGAGAAAAAAAATACTTTGACATTAGACCTGTGCCCTAGATTTTATACTTTTGTCTCTAGAATCATTCACTTTTTAGAAATTTAAAGGCGCATTATGTAACTTTTCTGGTGGGGGGTTTGTTGATTAGTCATGTGACCTGCAGCTTAGTTTCTATAATTTGGCTCTAGATCATTTGCATTTTCAAATATTAAAGGAGTACTATGTAACTTTTTAGGTGGATGAGTCTGGGTGGATGTCGTGAAGAGAGAGTGGCGTGTTGGGGCGGTCGCGAGTCCTCGGCGGTTGCGTGGGGCTTTACTTTCTTTATTATTGTTTTTGTCAGTTTCAAGTTCAGTGACCACTGTTGATTTTTCATTCATTGCCAGACAGGTACCAGCAGTTTTGTCCACGTCTGTATATATAGTCTATGGTTACACCACCAGATAAGCACATTTCTAAGATGTGTCCTTGTGTGCAGTATATTTGAACTCACCTTGGCTCTCATGGATCGCTCAGTCTCCAGCTCCTCCTCCAGCTCCTCGATCCGCGCCTGCAACACAGCCACACTGCATTTATCATATGGGAAGAGGAATTATGGGTAATATCTGTCACACGTGCTCCTATTGGTTTATAACAGCATTGCAACTGAACTGAATGCTGTTATATCATTATATCATTGAGAGCCCTTTTGGGTTGATCACAAACTGTTTTTAGCTGTAGGATCTGGCAACATTAAGTGATCTGGCAAAGTGTAAGTCCCTGGTTCACTTACAGTAGCAGGTCTGGACCAGTGGTTAGCCTGGCTCAAAGCGATGTGAGTTCACTTATGCATGTGCGCAGCCTGGCGACATACCACAGCATAATACTTACAGCACTTTAGAGGAGTTTCAGTTGTTTGGGTTTTTCAACTTTAGCCCAGAGCGGTACAAGAACTCCAGTGGCGAGCGGTATTGTTCTTCGTTTTCTCTATCATTATTTTTCCTTGCAAACAATTGTGATTTTGAGGGCCTAAACATCGACGAACAGTCTCACATTGGGGTATCAGATCGTCCGGTGAAAAATTAGATAAAATGGACATCATGACAAAGCCAGAAGCAACCCGACTCAACAGTGCTATATATTAGGGACTTGGTGCAGTTTTCACCGTTGGCCAGCAGGGGTGCAAAGATTCCCCCCCAAAAATATTTTTAAAAATTCTGCACGCACAGACTTTGTCTGATTGTGCTGAAATTTGAATCACTAATGCCTGATCATGGCCTGATTATAATACACTATAAAGCATGTGAAAAGTTACACTATAGCGCCCCCTATAATCGAGATGAAACATCAACATTATCAGATTTGTACCAATTTTGGGGATTACATTCTATGCCTGCCTACGAGCAAAAAAATATTGTATGGATATGGGATCTTTTTCATGGTTGGCCAGCAGGGGCACAAACACTCCCCCCAAATTGAAAAAAAAAAGATTCCATGCACACTTGATCATGTTGAAATTTGAATCATTTCTACACTGCATGACCCTAATTCCATTGATATGTCAATGTCAATACGTCAAACACAATTGTCTAGTGCTATAGCACCACCTATAGGAATTTACAAAGTTTATTATGGAGAGAAAAAAATTACTTTGACATTAATTCATGAAACTTTGCAGAACATTCTTTGACATGCTCCTGATCATGAAAGGAAATGACACTTATGCCCAAGATGTTATACATTTGTCTCTAGAATCATTCACAAATTTAAAGGCTCATTATAACATAACTTATAAATGTAACTTTTCTGGTGGAGGGTCTGTTTTCAGGCACAGTCTTAGCTTCACAGTGCTCTTGACCATAAAAGTGATGTGACTTGTGGCCTAGTTTCTATAATTTGGCTCTAAATCATTCGCATTTTCAAATATTAAAGGTGCACTAGGTAACTTTTCTGGTGGACGAGCTAGCGGCCTGGGCAGCTGTCAGGGAGGGAGTGGCGTGCCGGGGCGGTCGCGAGTCCCCAGCGGTCGCGTGGGAGGGGCGGTAATACTCCCATACACTTGGTCTAAAAAGAGATCATTCAGTTGTAATGCACTCCTTCACCAGCAGACATCTCTCTAGAGCCCACACACATGCTTGTCCCTGTGTGAGTTGGACATGTGCACTGAGTGCACTGATTGGAGCTGTTTTTCTGAAGGATGCAGTGGCATTGATGAATTATGCGAGACTGTTTCTGCATACATCAATTTTTGCATTGATACTGTTATCCCAACTAAGACTGTGACCTCCTTCCCTAATAACAAACCCCGGATAACGAAAAATCTAAAGGGAATTATAAATAAAAAGAAAAGGATACACTATTCTGGCAGTTCCTTAGAGCTGAAAGTGGTGTCCAGGGAAGTTAAAAATGATATAAGGAAAGCGCGGTGGAAATATAAGGAGAAAGTAGAAACACAATTTAGTAGTGGAGACATATGAGCAACATGGAGAGGAATAAAGACAATGGCCTCAATTAATCAGTCTCCTTCTGATAAACTGAATATTACAATCACAGGAATCACACTCAATGCCTTCTTCTCTAGGTTTGAGGAAGCAGAATTTTTAGAGGATATTGTCCAGCTCAAACAATCCTTTGCACCTTCTAAAGACATTGTTTTTAGCCAGGAAGAAGTTGGTACTCTCCTTAAAAAGGTCAACACCAGGAAAGCATGTGGCCCGGATGGCATCTGCACTCTGCACCACTGTGCTCATCAACTAAGTGGAATTGTGACAGAACTTTTTCAGATGGCTGTGGACCTGGGTCAAGTCCCTAAATTGTGGAAGGCCTCCACAATTATTCCTATCCCCAAGTCCACACGACCAAGAGCGCTGAATGATTTTAGGCCAATTGCCCTTACCTCACTTATTATGAAATCATTTGAAAAACTTTTAAAAGACATTATTGTGTCCTATACAGCTGGGAAGATGGACCCCTTGCAATTTGCATATCAGCCCGGCAAGGGAGTTGAGAATGCAAACATTTTTATTCTTGACAAAGTCCTAAAGCACCTTGATAGTCCAAAAACATTTGCGCGACTATTGTTTGCAGATTTCTCATCGGCTTTTAATAAAATGCAACCACATATTTTAATCAAAAGACTTTCTTTAGATTTTAAGTTGCCTGATCAGCTGCTCGCACTTCTCCTAGACTTTCTTACTGACAGAGTGCAGTGTGTTCGGGTCAACGGACAAACTTCTGATTCCCTTGTGTCTAATACGGGATCACCGCAAGGTTGTGTATTATCGTCCCTTCTTTTTATTTTGTACACAGACAGCTGTAGGAGCCCAAGCAGCAACACGCACTTTGTTAAGTTCTCTGATGACACAGTTGTGCTGTCCCTACTAAAAGACGACTTTGGCCGTGGTTCAGCCCTTTCTTCTTTTGAGACGTGGTGTGACCAGAACTACCTCGACCTAAATGTCTCTAAAACCAAAGAAATAATCATAGACTTTAGGCAGAGAAAATGTGATCCTGACCTCAGTATCATTCATGGTGAGGAAGTACAGGTGGTTGAGCAGTATAAATATCTGGGAACCATGTTTGATTCTAAACTGAAGTTTGATGTCAACACAGACATGACTACTAAAAAAGCACAGCAGAGAACATATATGCTGCGCAAACGCCGTTCTTTTAATGTGAGTGATAAGGTCCTCAGTCTGCTATTGTTCGTACATTGAGAGTCTCCTCACTTTTTCTTTTGTTTCCTGGTTTGGAAGTCTCTCTGTGAAGGAAAAAAAACAGCCTAAACAGTATTGTTAAAGTCTGCTCTAAAATAATTGGTGCTCAGCAGAGTGATCTGACATCTCTCTGGAAAAGTCGGGTCACTAGGAAAGCGTGTCAAATTATTGACCAAGATGAAAGGCACATCCTATCCTCAGGGTTTACCTTAATGCCCTCAGGTCGGCCTAATGCCCTCAGGTCGGCCTAATGCCCTCAGGTCGGCCTAATGCCCTCAGGTCGGCCTAATGCCCTCAGGCCGTCCTAATGCCCTCAGGTCGGCCTAATGCCCTCAGGTCGGCCTAATGCCCTCAGGTCGGCCTAATGCCCTCAGGTCGGCCTAATGCCCTCAGGTCGGCCTAATGCCCTCAGGTCGGCGTTATCAGATGGCTCTGATTAGAACTAATCGCTACTCTTTGTCTTTTATTCCTTCTGCGATTAGATTCATGAACTCTGTGAGGTTTTTACCCAAGACTGCTTAATACTAGATACACTAGTTATTCTTATTTATTCTGTTATTTATTCTGAATCCATGTGAACTGTTAGGACATATACTTGTGTGTTATTGTGTACCTGCTGTGTGTGTTTTTACTCAGGTGGCTGCTATGAACTGCCCTTCAAGGGACCAATAAAGTTTTTTCTATTCTATTCTATTCTACTAACGTTTTTTTCTCCACACTTGTCTCTTTGTAAATTATTTTGTCTCTTTGTCTTTTGTCTTTTATCTCTTTGTCTGTAAAACTCTAACAGAACACACAAAAATGTAAAAAATCTGCACTCATTATCTATCTTAAAATAGGATGGAGCTAATAACAGAAGCTAGCAACAGCTAACATTTTAAATGTGTCAAATTATTGTTTAGTTTTTATCGCATGTATTACACTGAAAGGAAACAACATTACAACATTTAACAAGTTGAACTTACGGACAAAGATGCCCCAAGGCTGAAAACAGGGACATATATTGTCTGACTGCATTGTGAGCAGTTCATGCTTGAAATGACCAGATGCGGCAAAAAACAAAACTTAAACCAAAGGTGTCCACTAGAGGGCAGTAATCGACTTCATCACAAACAAAGCATTTTTTAGAGTCAACATTAAATATGTTAACAGTACAGGTCCCTATTATTTCATATGAATTTGGTCAGGTTTTGGGAGAATAGACATTTTGATAACATAAATGTGACCGATCATTGTGATTGGCATCCCGTCCCATCGCAGGATCGTAATTTATAGAAACAATTTGGTTTATGTCAGGGACAATTTTAATACCCAAGTAAGTAAAACCTTCATTGGTACTTGTAAACAGTGTTCGAATGGGTGGGTTATTTTTGTTCAGTAGAAGCAAGGAGCTTTTCTTTTGATTAACCTTCTACCCTGAAAATGTTCCAAAAATGTGCAGGATTTAGCTGTTTGCACAAATTTCTCCACATCACTTAAAAACAGAACAACATCGTCTGCAAAAAGAGATATTGTGTTCCAACCCTCCTATTTTAATGCCAGTGAATTACCAGTATTAATGTGACTAAGTGCTTCTTTGAGTTATTCAATACTTCATTCTTTATCAAGATCATTTCTAGCCTTTTCAGACAATGTAGGAAACTGAAGCTGGTCCAGAAAGTGATTTTGAACATTGGAATTTTCAGGATATTGAGATTTATATTTATATTTATATGGCGGCACAGTGGCTGAGTGGCAACACTCAGGCCTCACAGCAAGAAGGTTGCGGGTTCGATCCCCGGGTCACCTGGACCTTTCTGTGTGGAGTTTGCATGTTCTCCCCGTGTCTGGATGGGTTTCCTCCGGGTGCTCCGGTTTCCCCCATCAACCCAAAACATGCAGCACCTGAACTAACATCAAGGACCATGTTGTCCACCCTCCTGTGGGCACCACCTGCAGAGGGGTTCATAGGGGGGTCAGGTGCTGTGAGTATTGGGCAGTAAGATGCCCCCGTGACCCAGCTGGATTAAGCGGGAGAAGATGGATGAGATTTATATAGATTTTCATACTATTCAGCAAAGGCATTGTTTATACTTATTGGATCAATAAGATTCTCTCCATTGTCGAGAGTAATTGAATTGATGGCTCTATTTGTCTCCAGGCCAGAAGATTTCCAGCTTTCTCCTCTTGATGAAATATTTTTTGCTTTTCTGCATCATCACAGTGATACAACTGATCCTGCAAGTTCTTTATTTGTTTTTCAATATCCTTTAATTTATTCAATTGAACTTTTGATTTTTGTCTGGTAAAGCTTATTATTAGGCTTTAAAAGCTTCCCATTTGATTGCTGCACTAGTTTGATTTGTATTGAAAGAAAACTTATTTTCCCCTCTATAAATTCTTTCAACTCTGTAGATTTCAACCACCTTGCTTGGAATCTAAATGGGCATGGAGATGGATAAAAGTTTGGAAAATGAATGGATTAAACAACTGGAGCATGATCAGAGAGTCCTATAGAGCCATATCGACAGTCCTGGATCGTATGTAGAAGACTAGAGGAGATGAAAAAAAAAGTCTATACGTCTATGCTTGAAAAACATGAATATTCTGTCTCATTGGGATGAAGTTGTCTCCAGATTTCAACAAAGTTAAGGTTCTTAATAAATTGTCCTATGTTTTCCATGATTGTTGGTGAGAACTATCTGAGCTATTTGATTTGTCCACTACAGGGTTAACCACACAGTTAAAATCATCCCCAATCATATACTGACCACTATAAGATGGTATAGTTAAAAAGAGGTGTTGATAAAATGCCAGATCATCTCCATTAGGTGCATACAAATATACAAATTAACTAGTGTAGAAATGATAGTGCCACTAAGGATAAGGACTCTCCCTGTTGGATCTAAGTATTTATCTCTTAATTGGAAAGGAATTGACCCCTAGCATGAGATGTAAAACTAGAAAAAAAATACCTGTCCAGGCCACCTAGATCTGATTCCTTTTCTAATAAATATGTTTCCTGTCGAAAGCAAACAGTACTTTTCATCAGCTTAATTCTGTCCAGCACTTGTTTCAGTTTAACAATTTTACTGAGACCTCTAACATTCCAGCTGGATATATGTATATTACTGTCAGGCATAAATAAGACATAAATAAAACCCTTTTCATTATCATTTTGTCAATTAGAGCTGTGGACATGAGTAATAAATCACTAAGAGTGACACCACCAAAATAACCCCCCCACATTTCCCCAAACAAAATGTGGCCCTGAACCCCTCTAGACTATGGACTCTGGTTAAATAGAATGTTCTGTCCACACTGTGGGTAATGTTTAACTGCACACACAGTCTTAAACCTTTCTTCATGGAGACCAAACCAGACCAAGTTACAGGTTAGATCTGCGGAGAGGTGACCCCCCTCACACTCAGAATGCCTGATTTTCTAGATATTTTTGAGCAAAAAAAGAAAAAAAAAGAAACACCTGTAATTGAATAAATGTAAGGGAGAGCTGTTTAATCACATACAGTGGAGCATTCCAGGAAGAGCAATGACATCCATCCATCCCTGCTTAGGCTAATGCCCTGACTTCCTTCACCCCAGACACTGCTTCTAGCTCCTCCGGGGAGACCTCAAGGCGTTCCTAGGCCAGCCGAGAGACATAGTCCCTCCAGCATTTTCCCCGGGGCCTCCTACTGGTGGGATGTGCCTGAATACCTCCCAGGGAAGGCACCTAGGAGGCATCTGAAACAGATGCCTGAGCCACCTCAGCTGGCCTCTCTCGATGTGGAGGAGCAGCAGCTCTACTCCAAGCTCCTCCAGTGTGACTAAGCTCCTCACTCTAACTCTAAGGGAGTGCCGAGCCACCCTGCGGAGGAAACTCATTTCAGCCGCTCGTATCCACGAGCTCAAGTGGGGAGTGCAATGACGTATCCGTAGAAACCACCAAACAAAGTTGCATAGTGCACCTTTAAATGGTGAGCCGACATGCTCCCTAAATGCAACAGCTCCTTCCTGTTTACTGATGACTCACATATAAAGATTCCCAGTACATAATCTATCTAACATGAGCCAAACACACTGCATTACATAAAGATACGGTGAAAGTGGCACAGAGGAGCAGAAGTGAAATAAATGCAGAAAAAGGTGGTGATAAACCAGAGGTAGTTTAGTGTTTAGCCCCGTCTCACAGTGCAACAAACTTGGAATTACTAAACGTTTTTCTATGAGTCGCTGAGATTGGAAGTATGATTAAAAGTATAATTCAGTTTCAATTCAAGATATTGATTTAATTTATTAAAGGTTCATCATGTAACTTTGGTTGGGGGTTGCTTGTCTGCTTGTTTCTATGAATATATCATTGCTCTGACTGGAATGTTCCAGAGTATGACATTAAACAGCCCTACTTTACATTTAATTCAATTATAGGTGCTTTTACTGCTCAAAAATACTGGCTTTCTGACTGTGTGCGGGGTTGCCTCTGCACAGAGCTGATCTATAATTTAATCTGATTTGGTCTCCATGAGGATAGAATTTAGGAAAATAGGATTTTAATGCCATACTGTGAAATATTCCAGACAAAGTAATAACATCTCCATGGAGAAAAGCGTTTGACGCACCCACCACCAGAACTGTTACACACCGCACCCTTCAGTTAATACTACTGTAGTTCTGTTTGGGTGCCCCTGGACCTGGGTTAACCTAACCCTAACCAAAGCTTTTCTCTCCACTCATACATCTCTTTCTCTCCCTCAAGCTCTCTCCTCTTTCCCTTTCTCTGCATACTGTACATCACAGTAGGCGTGTACCGGTGGCGGTGAAAACAGGGCTAGAATGGACTCTTGAATACAGGAGAAAAAAAGATGACTGAAACATGCACAAATCACTCTAAATCAAACTTGAGAGGGTCAAGGAGAAGGGGAATATGTCTCCTCTAATAATAGTGCCAAAGGGTTTGTGAGAAGAACAAGTAATGCAGGTGTAAAAACCTACGTCCTCCTTCCCCCAGTGTTAAACAGGTGAGGGGGAAGGTATGGAAAGGTACATCTTACATAACATGACAAAACACATAAGACTCACATGCCATTTGAGAGCGTCTGCAGATAGAACAGCCATGGTGGACAAACTTGCACTAACTGCCCCCTTCCCTCTCTCCTTACACCTCTTGGTCTCTTTCTCTCTGGCTCTCCTTCCTCCTCCGTAGCTCCAGGTTTGGAAGCCACACCCACGTACCCCCACCCCCACTCCGCTACCAACTCTGCACCCCTCTGGCCCAGATGTGGTTTGAGTTAGACCCCTCCCCGATCTCCCTAATGCAGTGTGTAGCACTACTGCATTTGCATATAGACATCACAACTTTCAAGACTGACTGTAGTTTTGATTAAGGAGAGGTCACATTTACATAATTAATTAATTAATCATTGCATTTGTATAGCATCTTTCATGACACTCAAAGCCCTTTACAGTTCACTATTCATTCACTCCACACTCAGAGGTGTAAACTACTATTGTAGCCACAGCTGCCCTGGGGCAGACTGGCGGAAGTGAGGCTCCAGTCTGCACCATCGGCCCCTCGGACCACCACCATCACTCACACACACACCAGTTTCATACTAGGTAATGTGAGTGAAGTGTCTTGCCTAAGGACACAATGAGAGTTTTTGTGACTGGCGCCCCCCTGTGGCCCTCCCAGTGGTCTCCCAGCCAAGTACTAACTAGAACCGGCCCTGCTGAGCTTCTGAGATCTGACGAGATCAGGCTTTGACGAGCAGGGAGACATGAGAGCTTTAATTCTGCATAAAAATCATTTCATTCTGAATGAAAAATATTTCTGCATTAAAAAGACCATGTGAACACTTAATTCCTAATGAAAATGATTAATCAGAATTAAACTTAATTCCGAAGTAAGTAGGAGGTTTATTCCGATTTTAAAGCCAAATGAATTTATTCCTCAATCATGTAAACGTTTATTCTTCTTAGAAATAATTACATTCGTTCAGAGCATGCTCGTTGGGTCGCCCTTCTGACAAGATCCACCAGTCCTCGCTTCAGACTTTCAGCCATTGCTCTTTGGATTTGCAAGCAGGATGCAGAAGTGGGCTGAGGTAGAGCAGCCACTGACTTAATTTGTCTTCTTCCTCCCATCTCCTTCTCAGCTCACAGACGTAATGCGTGATTCAATTCAATTCAATTCAATTTATTTTGTAGCGCCCAAAATCGCAACAACAGTTGCCTCTAAGGGCGTTCCAAGATATGGATGAGTAAAACATACACACAGACATATCAAAACAGGAATAAACAACATTCATGTAAAGCAGCAAATGAAACATTGATGATAGAATTCTCCAGCTGCTGCTTATTTATCATGACTGCAAAAAAAGTTTGTATCATGTGTGTGTCCATGGCGTAACGACAAACCGAGATGCTCAAAAAGCCGGTAGCAGCTGAAGTGTGTGTTTTCTTCTGGTAGACGTACATTTGTGCAGCCCTGTCCAATTAGAAGTTGAGTGGAATTAAATAAAGGTGATTTAACATGTTTTCATGTAAACCTCAATTCGGAATTATTATTTCCATGTAAACTCAGAGAATATTTTAATTCTGAACTATTTAATTCAGAACAATTTATTTGGAATTAAAAAACATCATGTAAACGTGGCCAATATCGATGTTAGAATTTGTTTTGACAGGTTCATATGTGTAACTGTTACATCTTATCGAATATTAATGCAAGCTCGCAGTTGTGATGAATGCATTTTGGTGACCTCTGTGTTACCTCAAGTGTTTTCGTACTTTTCTTTTCAACTTTTTCCCACAAACTTCCACTGAACTGCCGTAAAACAATGATCAGTGATGTGAAGAATACTTCGATAATATGGAATACTTGCATTAAAATATATTTTGTAACAGTCTGATACATAGTTCAATCAGAGTACTGTATTCTGAATACTCATTTAAATTATACAGTACAGATACAACATAAGATTAACATTTGTTATGCATTTCCTATCACTACCTGGAGAAAGACAAATTACGCAGACACTAACCACTAGAAAAAGAAGTCTTTCATAGTTTTCTCATTAGTTACATGCAGTTTGAATCCTCAATGATGAGGTCAAGTCCCGGTGTTCTATCGAAATGAGCTCCGCACAGCCTAAATCGACAGTGACGTCTATAGAGTCAGTACCCCGTCAAAATAAGCCTTACATTTTTCTGTTTACAGTTGTATAGATCCAATAAAGCGAATCTACCCGGTTTTACAACATTTTTTTTGAATTAGAGACAGTGGGTTTGATGCTGTTGGCACACCGTGATTAATTATATAAAATTTCAACTCATTTATATGAATATGCATAGTTCATTTGGACAGTCGCATTTTACTATCAAATAGGGCTCCAACTAAAGGTAGCACATATCTACAGGCCAATTTAGGCACCAAATAATACTCCCACTGTAGAATCACCATTATTTATTCATTTATATGAATTTGGGTAGAGGTAGCTCATTTCGACAGGCCTATATCTTCTATTGAACAAGGCTCCCACTATATAAGAGAAAGAAATTACTGGAAACACTGCAGTCTTCATATTAAATTGCATTACATTTATAATATATTTATCATAGGCTGCAGTGTGAGTTTTTTTTTTTTATAATATAGTCATATTTTTTATTCCTACAGGCGGCACGAAGGTTGTGGGTTCGATACCCGGGTCGCCCGGGCCTTTCTGTGTGGATTTTGCATGTTCTTCCCGTGTCTGGGTGCTCCGGTTTCCCCCATCAACTCAAAACATGCAGCACTCTATGAACTAATCAAGGACCATGTTGTCCACCCTCCTGTGGGCTCCACCTGCAGAGGGGTTCATAGGGGGGTCAGGTGCTGTGAGGATTGGGCAGTAATCTGCCCCCGCGACCCAGCTGGATTAAGCGGATGGATGTATTTATTCCTACAGCGCCTTTCTAAACAAATTTACAATGTTATCTACACATGGAAACAATAAAATACGATGTAATGAAAATGATAACGATAAAATCAAATATTAAATCCAAACAATTCAATCATGTAACTTACTGTCGGTATTATGCCGCAAATCTAACACGCACATGTCGTTTTAACTGGTCAAAACATACAATAAAACCAATACACTTTTAAAATGTTACTTGTTACCCCAGTTCTGCCGCAGGTAGCTCAAATCAACAGGCATTTAAACTATAACAGTGCTTGGGGGTCATGCGCATGCACAGAAGTGCTAGGTAGCTCAAATCAACAGGTAGCTCAAAGCGACAGGACACCGGCATGTATTCCTTTTAGGAAACCAAATTAACTGTAACTCCAAAGGAGTGCTCGTACATATTCTCAGTTAGTAAACCTGTCATATGCACTAATCTTTCAACATGATATTGTATCATCAAAAGTCAAGTGTCTTTACTTGAATGCATTGCTATGTTATTATTTATAGCAATAGTTATAAACAAAAAAACAACAAATCAGAAGGAACTATATAGACCATAATGCTTTGCTCTGTTTGATTGTAGATTATATGAAGAAATAACCATTAATAACCTTTTTTCAATGTTACTTCTTTGGATGATGACACAACCAAAGTCTTGCGAAGACATTAAAAAAGAAAACAGCATATTTACTATTTTGTTAGCTGCAACAAAATATCACAATAAATACTGTACCGTGAGGTGTTTATTGTGAAAATATGGTAAAAAGAGATTTGTATGTCGTTCCACCCCTATACTGTATTGTATGGATGTATGGTTAAGCCCATGGTTATGATTATGCAGGTGGGACGTCTGCATTTGCTCCAATCACATGGCACATCCCAGCAGCACTGACGACAGACTGGAATGCTCTTGTGTCAGCCCCTAATGAAAGGCTCTTCTTATAGGTGCTCACCAGAACGTCCAAGCTCTCACCTAAATAAAACATCTTTACAATTACATTTACTGGAGTCTTTTTTTTTTTAACACCGTGCCTTTTCTCTGTGGGTAGAGTGCTGGCATGTTTTTAACAGCCAGGGTGGAATTAATGAAAATCATGCACTTCTGGAAAAGTTTTTGATTTTTGGCAGGGTGTTAGGTATGGGCCTAAGGTTTTCAAAAATCCATGGATACAAGGTGAGGTGCCCCCCCCTAGTGGTATGCATAAATCCAAAATGGTCCCCGCCGAAATGAGAAAAGTTATATCTCTGCTTCCTTTAGCCTTAAATTGTTGTATGATATCATTTGTCTACTTTGTTTTATACAAGGAATCCAATTCAGTCATATTTAGCTAAAATAAAATAATTATTACTCAGGGCCCTAGACCCATATTTGTACCTCCAACGTTTGTTTTTCTTTGTTGATTGGACAGGTCACTGGCACTATATGGGCATGTTGAAGCAGTGATCAGCACCAATCCCCCTGCTGAGACTCCCCCCTCTCCCCTGTGTTTTACCCCCCACATGTCTGGATGGAGCCCTCACCTGCCTGGTTGAAGGCCTCAACTCAAATGAGCCGATGTCCAGTCCCCCACACGTCTGTCCATCTAAACCTCTGCTCTTTATTAAGTGACTGGTTCCTCAAAGCCTCAGGTCTGAAGGTGCCGCATGGCGACAGCTGCTTGGCAACAGTGTCTGGAGAGAATTTTCTCATACTGCACCTGCCGGTGGGTTTTTTGCTCTCTGGCACCAAGGATGGCGTTGTTCGTTGAGAGACTGAGGATGGGACTATGTGTTTGCTGATTGTTTTCTTTCTGTTTGACTGTCTCTATGTCCAAGTGTGGGTCAGTGTGTTGATGTCTATGTCAGATTATGTGTCCATGTTTATTCACTTTCTGTGAAGCCCATTGGGGCAACTCTTATTGTGATGCTGGGCTATAGAATTAACATTGAAATTGAAATTGAATTGAATTACCTGTGGGCGGAGCCTCATCACCAACACCTGCTGCAGCCTCTCATCACACCTGAGATCCATCTGTAATCAGCTACTCCTGTATCAGCTCCTTTCTGTCTATATCATCACTTATTCCTCCACTCTGCCAGTTCCTCAGTTTTACCGGCATCAGTAACTAGCTTGTGGCTCTCGCTTCTGAAAATCTTGTTTTATGAACAATTTGGCTTTTTTTCCTGGACTTTTTTGTAATTTTGATTCTTCTATTCCCACTGCTCCCTGGATCCCTCTCAGCTCACCTGGTCATCTTGTGTCTTGTGTTCCTCCGGACCCCTGGAATAAGGCATGCTCGGTCAGAGCATTGAATGTAGGGACTTGAGGTCATGAGTGAAAAGAATCTTCTGGGCTTCATTGACAGCCTCAACATCACAGTTCTTCCTATTCATGAGTACAGTCCAGCATTCAAACTCGCATGTGCACTGAGTCCAGTGGGAGGCTGGTTGGGTCTTGGATGATCCCAATGAGGGTGTCAGTGACTTCTGGGTTGGCTGCCCACACATTCCATGCAGTTTTATTTGCCAATACAATGCTCGTCAAAGCCTGATCCCGTCAGATCTCAGAAGCTCAGCAGGGCCTGGTTAGTACTTGGATGGGAGACACTGGGAATTCCAGGTGCCACAGGGGGGCGCCAGTCACAAAAAAACTGTTGTTGTGTCCTTAGGCAAGGCACATCACCTCCAGTGGAGTGAAAGAATAATGAACTGTAAAGCGCTTTGGGTGTCATGAAAGGTGCTATATAAATGCAATGATTAATTATTTGCCAATTCCATACAATGCTGATACAACATCATATCCTGTGATCACGTGGAAGAGGGGCAGTGCTTGGCATTTTTGAGGTCCCAACATTTCTGAGATGTGGTGGATTGGAATATCTTTTTTGCCTTCCCTGATCCAAAACCAATCCACAGCCCTAACTCCTGGAACAGATTGATGGGCAGCACAACCACATCACTATCTACTGTCGTTAGCTAAGCCTTGACGTGGCTCTTTTTGGCAGCATGACGTAAATGTAGCATAATTTGTGTCTTCTTCATCCTGCTGACATGGTGACAATGCTTCTAGGTCAGTAGGTTTGTTGCTCAGGACCTAGTTAGCCTTTGTTGTCAGAAGGTGGTATTTTGAGCCAACTGTGATCTGAAGTTCATCACTGATGCACTGAAAGTGCGTGTCTTTATTGTCACAGGGCTCCCTTTGGCAGAGGTATCTGAGCAGAAACTCATGTTCTGTACCCTGCTGTCCCACCACGCTTAACATGAGTTTGGGATTTGAGACTTCTCTCTATATAGAATGATGGTAAAATGTACAATATTATTCCTTGGTCAAATCCAATATGTACTCATGTATAGCTGCATTGTGATTTTAACTGATCTTCTATGGACACATATTTGCATGTATTGAAATGAGTGGGGTGTGCAGTAATGGGAACTCCTGTGGGACAACAAATTTAAATGAGCATTTTGCTCACTACAGTGTGTTTACATTTGTTTTATGTTTGCCCAATGACATGCTCTGACACATTCAAATAAATAAAATTAAATTCCGTAAGGGTGAACATATCGGTTTAGAGGCTTGAATGACCTTTATAAGGGGCCACCCCAACTTGTATCCATGGATTTTTAAAAACCTTAGGCCCATGCCTAACACCCTGCCAACGATGCCTTTACAGTTCTGTCTACAATACATAACTGGAGTACTTATAGTCTAACCCACTTCATACTGTCAAAAAACTGGACGAGCATTGCTGTTGAAATTTGTCTCTTATTTGGCACATAAGGCACATCTGAGTGAGAACAGAGTCGGAGAAGTTTAATGTTTTAGAAAAGCGGCCAGCGCACACCAACTGGGAGCTGCACGTCGAAGCTACGCGAAGAAGCGCGAATTACAAATCAAATTTCCCTGGTGGTGAGGCATAATCTGGACTGTAACTGGACCAGAATGTCAGGTAATAGTGATGGGTTGTCTGATGGAGAGTTTATGGAAATAGCACATGAGGGAAATTGGTCCCAGGTAGCAGGGGGAAGGAAGGAGGGTGGAAGGAGAAGTAGATCCAGTAAAGTGATGAGCGTTTGAGGAGGATGAAGCTACCACATCGGATGGCAGGAAGAAGATGATGAGAGAGGAGTTTAAAGTGCTTTTTAACTTTAAGGAGGGTAGTGAAATTAAGACTGTTAGCCCAGTAGTGGTTACTCCTGCCCTGAGAAAGTCAATTGGGGATATTGAATTGGCAAAGGTGCTGTGAGATGGATGTTTGATTGTTGAATGTACAAATGAAGAGCAGAAAAATAAGGCAATGAAGCTGCAATCTATTTGCAAAGTTATAGTAGAGAGAAGGCTTGTGGGAGAGCAGAGGGTGGTGAAAGGAGTCATTTCTGGGGTCCACACTGGTGAAAATCTGAAGGAGTTGAAAAATCATATCAAAGGTGGCAAGGTTGTGAGCATTAAGCGACTACAAGCATTTCGCAATGGGGAGAGGTCCAATAGTGAATCAGTTTTACTGACGTTTGAGGAGGAAAGGCTACCACAGAAGGTGATGGTGGGTTTTCTGAGTTTCAGTGTACGAGAGTATGTACCATCTCCTGTGAGGTGGTATAAATGCCAAAGATATGGACATATAGCAAATAGTTGTAGAGGGAAGCAGAGGTGTGGGAAGTGTGGCGGGGAACATGCCTATGGCCTGTGTGATGATGGCGCGGATTTGAAGTGTTGTAACTGTGGGGCCAGTCATTCAGCAGCATATGGAGGGTGTGCTGCAAGAAAGAAAGCAGCAGACATTCTGCAACTGAAAACAGATCGTAAAGTAACGTATGCAGAAGCAGCCAAGATGTATAAGGATCAAAGCGGGGAGGAGGGGCCGAGGGATCAGAGTAGGCTCCTCTAACCCTAACCCTAACCCTAGGAGTGATACAGCGGCATCTGCTGGTCAAGTGCATCAGTGCAGTGTAGGTATCCCAGCTGAGAAAATGGTCCTATTTCTGTCTTTTGTGATAAATTGTACTGATCAGGTTAAAAGTAAAACAGAAAGAATTAAAATAGTCATTAAAGCAGCTGAAAGATTCCTTAATTTCAGGGGTGTTACATGGGAGCAGATTCATGCAGAACTTAAGCAGGTGCCACAGAGGCAACATCTCAGGCCTTCTGTGATGCATATCCTTCAGTGGAATGCTAGAAGTTTGTTAGCTAATGGGCAAGAATTTAAAGGATATTTAGAGTCGTTAGACAGTAAACCCGATATTGTATGTGTTCAGGAAACATGGTTAAAGAGTCATTTAGACTTTATAATTAGAGGGTATATAACAACACGTAAGGACAGGCGTGGGGGAAATGGGGGAGGGTGTGCAACATTTATTAAACAAGGAATGAATTATCATCAGGTTATGGTTGAGGATGATTGGGAGGCAGTTAGTATGGAGGTATGGGAAGGAAATTTTAAATTTAGGCTAATACATTTTTATAATCCATGTCAGAGATTAGACAAGGAAAGGTTAGAGTCTTTGTTAGACCAGTGGGAAGGGGAGATTATTTGATGTGGGGATTTTATTACACATAACACTTGATCGGGTCAGGCGAATGATGCAAATGAGTATATTATTGAGGAGATAATGGATGACAGGGAGTTGGTGTGTGTAAACGATGGGTCTGGAACACAGATGAATTTGGCTCAAGGGACAGAATCAGTTCTTGATCTCTGCATAGTGTCACAAGGTTTAGCTGGAAGAATAAACTGGAAAGTTAACAGAGACTGTACTGTGGGAAGTGATCACTTTCCAATTTTTATTGAGTTGAGGTGTAGCAGAAGTGGAGGACATGAGGATGGAAGGCTGGGGTGGAATATTAAACGAGCAGATTGGACTAAATTTAGGGTATTGGCTGAAAGAGGGTTAAAGGAGGTAAATGTGGAGCTGCAAATTGATGAACTGTCTAATGAAATAAATAATGCTATCCTTGCTGCTGCGGTTGAGTCAGTTTCTAAATTGAGAAGGTGTCAGAGGAAAAGTGTTGTGCCATGGTGGACGGATGCTTGGAAAGAGGCAATTAAAAAAGGAACTGGGCTTTTAGAATTTTGAGAAACACACATCATTTTGAAAATTGTATCCAGTATAAAAGGAAACAAGCATTTGTGAGGAAAGTGGTGAAGAATGCAAGAAAAGAGCATTGGAGAGGATTTTATGATTCAATTGGGCAAAAGACATCTGTGCAAAAGATATGGAAAACAATTAAAAGTGAGTAGAAATGCAGGTGGTGAGCCCCCCTCCTGTGGGCTCACCACCTGCAAAGGGGTTCATAGGGGGGGTCAGGTGCTATGAGGATTGGGCAGCAAACTGCCCCCACGACCCAGCTGGATTAAGCGGGAGAAGATGGATGGATGGAAATAGAAAAGAGTTTGAGTATCCAGTGATGAAGGAGGGTCAGAATATGATAGTGGATAATGAGGAGAAAGCAGAATTATTGGTTAGAGCTTTTGCTAAGGTGCATAGTACAGATAATTTGAGTAGGGAAGAAATAAGGCATAGAGAACAAACAATAGCAGATAACAGACATGCACTTGAAGATGAGGAAGATGTGGAATGCCCTCTTCATGTTAGTTTTTCAATTTTTGAGCTGAATAAGGCACTGGGTAAAACAAAGGATTTGGTCCAGGGAGAGATCAAATCATTTATAGGATGCTTAGGAATTTAACCAAATCTAGCAAAGAGGTGTTTTTGAAGCTGTACAATAAGGTGTGGGAAATGGGGAACATTCCATCAGTTTGGAAGGAGGCAGTTATTGTCCCGATCTGTAAGCCCGGTAAAGATTCTAGTCAGGTGAGCAGCTATAGGCCTATTGCATTGACGTCTCATGTTGGGAAAGTCATGGAGAAAATGATTAATGAAAGATTGATTTATTATTGTGAGTCGCGTCAGGTTTTTAAGAGGTATCAAAGTGGTTTTAGAAAGGGACGGAGTACTACTGACCCTGCTGTAAGATTAGAGGATGAGTGTAGGAGGGCTCAAGTCAATAAAGAAAGTTTGATAGCAGTTTTTTATGGTATAGAAAAAGCGTATGATATGTTGTGGAAACAGGGACTTAGTATAAAGTTGTATAATTTGGGCATTAGAGGAAGAATAGGGAGGTGGGTTAAAGATTTTTTAACTGATAGAAGGATTTCTGTTAGAGTTGGGAAAGATTATAGTTCAGCAATTATGGTAGAAAATGGCACGCCGCAAGGCAGCATTGTTAGCCCAATTCTTTTTTCCCTAATGATTAATGATGTATTTAGTGGAGTAGATGAAGCTTTTGAAGTGGCCCTGTTTGCAGATGATGGTGTTATTTGGAAGAGGGGTAGAAATATAGAATAAATGGCTAAGAAAATCCAGGAAGCTATAATTAAAATTGAAGAGTGGGCGTTGGATTGGGGGTTCAGATTCTCTATAGCCAAAACTAAGAAAGCTGTGTTCACAAAGTGAATTAAACTGGTGGAGATGGATTTGAGATTGTATGGGAAAAAAGTGGAAGTGGTAGACTCCTTTAAATATCTAGGTGTTGTGTTTGATAAGAGGCTTACGTGGGCTAACCATATAAAGGCTGTGGTTGATAAGTGTAAAAACGGTATTAATATTCTGCGATGTTTAAGGGGTAAAGAGTGGGGGGCAGATAGAGGTGCCCTAAAGTCTATTTACATAGCCTTGGTAAGGTCTGTTTTAGATTATGTATGCTTGGTTTATCAGTCTGCTTCCGAAACCCTCCTTAAAAAACTTGATATGGTCCAATATCAAGCTCTTAGATTGTGTTGTGGAGCAGTGAAGTCAACCCCAGGGGCAGCTTTGCAAATAGAGATGGGTAAAATGCCCCTGAGGCTTAAACGGGGGCACTTGGCGCTAAGCTATTAGGCAAATTTGAAGGGTCAGGGGAACAATCACTCTACAAGAACAGTGCTAGAACCATGTCATGAGAGAAAGAGGGGACAGTATAGAAGTTTTGGTTGGAGGCAAGTTGGACAGTTGACTTTAAGGCCCACAGTGCCATTTTCAGTTGTACCGTGTTGGATCATGGATAAAGTACATGTGGATACATATTTATCAGAGAAAATGCAGAAAAAGAATTTGGACAGTTACAAGGTATTTGGAGGAAAAGTTCTCAGAGGTTGTACAGGTGTACACAGATGCTTCTAGAATGGGCTGTAGGGTTGGAGCTGCATTTGTTATTCCAGAAATTGATGTCATGGTGTCACATAGAATATCGGATAATTTGTCTGTTTTTACAGGCAAATTGATAGCAATTATGCTAGCCCTGGGTTATGTAGAGGAGAGTAAACCAAGAGCAGTATTAATTGCCTCAGATTCCAGTAGTGCCATTATCAGTATAAAACAGGGTTATTCAGAGTCAAGATCGGCCATGACTATTGAAATTCTACAAATGTGGAGAATTAAGCAGGCAGGAGTTAGTCAGCCTAGTTTGGGTTCCAGCGCATATTGGTGTAGACGGGAATGAGTTGGCTGATGAATATGCCAAGCTGACAACAAGGAGGAGAGAGGTCAGTCTACCTGTGTCATACAGTAAGGCAGAAGTAAAGGCGTTGGTAAAGGAGGAGGGAAAGAGAAAGTGGCAGAGTTTATGGGATAGGAGTGTGAAAGGAAGGTATTATTATAATATACAGAGGGGTGTAATATGAGGGTGACAACAAGGAATAAAAATAGGTAAACATGTAAATGGACTGTGTGGGTGTGGAGAAGTACAAGAGTCAGTGGAACATGTGTTGATGGAGTGCCGATTGTACCGGGCTGAAAGACAAATTCTCCAACATAAGGTCAGAGAAGAAAAGATCCAGTTTAAAATTAATGAGCTACTTGGCTTAGATTCAAGGAATTGTGTTATGAAGTATATTGTAAGATTTCGAAGAAGAAGAAGAAGAGCTGCAGACAGATGACCCTAGAAGTGATTTGCTGTCTGTAGCTTCCAGGTGCTCCTCAAGCCACTATATGCTATTCATTGTGACATTTTTTATTCTAGAATTTGATGAAAAATGGAAGCAAGTAGACAGAGAAAATGTTTAAATGACAGATCTTTTATTCATTGTTGAATAAAAAAAGAATTTGTGTGTGCCTATGCCAGGCCTCGCAAATGCAAATTTTCACTTAAAGTGGAGTTCGTCTGCACAAATGGGAGCCATTTGTATTGATGCAAAATGTCATACATTCTGTTTACCAAGATGGCACCGGTGTGTCTGGTCCGCCGCTTGGCACTGCCAACTTTTATTTGTTCTACCTTGGTTTTGACTGTCTGTATGAGAACCACCAACTCCACGCTTGTTTATGATCGCACAGAGTTACTAAAAATCAAAGAATATGTGACCACATGAGCCGAGTTTAACTGTGGGGACTCTAAAGGCCCGTCCGTCCCTGACCTGGCAGATGTGCCCGAGTCCCTGCGCAGGATCCTGGCTCTCCCTTCCAGGAAGCGCCGGCGTCGTGGGGTGAGAAGCGGTCGGCTAGTCAAGCTGAAAGTCGTGTTAGCACATTCTCCTGCCCTGATGTCCTCTCCATCAAGTATTCCCAGTGATCTCTGGGCCTGTTTTCTCCGCTGGGCATCTCGGCATAACCTGGCTCCTCTGGGTGCGTCGCTGGTCCCCCTGTGCGGACAGGCGGAGTGTTTTGCTGTGCGCCCTCGTCGTCTTCGTGGTCAAGGCTCTGGCGGCGCTAACCTCAGCAATCTGAAGCCCCTGAATCGGATAGCTCCAGTGTCAGAGGACGTTTCTTTAAAATGTGGGCTAATAAACGCCAGATCTGTGGCCAACAAAACATTTATTCTCCAGGACTATTTCACCGCGAAGCACCTGAACTTTCTGTTTCTCACAGAAACCTGGATCAGTGCCGGTGAGTCAAGCGCCTTTTCTAAAATTTTACCCTCTGGTTGCATGTTTATAAATGGTCAAGAACCACTGGTCATGGGGGCGGTGTTGCAACGGTGTTGAAGGATCGTTTTTGCTTTAAGCCGCTGACAGGGATGCACTTTTCTTCATTTGAACTGAGCTACTTTACGCTAAGGCGAGTGGAACCTGTGCTGTGCGCCGTGGTCTATCGGCCACCCAAACAGACATTTTCTTGACGAATTCTCTGATTTTATTGCTGCTGTGTTAATGGACTGCGATAGAATTTTAATTGTTGGTGATTTTAATACACATATCTGTTGTCCGTCCAAATCTTTAGCGAAGGAGTTTTTTAGAGCTGATCGATGGTTTTAATCTGACGCAGCATGTTTCAGGTGCCACTCAGATTCATGACCATACGCTGGACCTTGTGTTAGTTGCGGATGTGGCACTGTCTGATCAGTCTTATTTTATTTGATTTTATGTTGAATGACTGTATAAACCCGGCGCCCCCTGTGCACTTGTGTCGCTCCATTAAGCCTGACATAGCAGCCCGTTTCTCTTCACTCTTCTCTACCTGTTTGAACGATGACATTGATGCTGCTGAAGAGGATACAGAGGAATTAATGAATAAGTTCCAAGGCACGTGTAAAAGTGTTCTAGATTCTGTGGCTCCGCTTAAAGCTGTGCGCCCCAGAGCCAGTCGAAAGTCTTGGCTGAATGACATTACGTGTGTAGCTACGCGCGTCTGCAGAAGGGCAGAGCGCAAGTGGAAATCGGACGGATTACTTGTGTCCTACGAAATTCTGAAAGACAGTTGGCACGTATCAGACGGTTGTCAACACTGAAAAAACAAAATATCTTTCTGACTGGTGTCGAGAAATATGAAAAATCCCCTTGTTCTTTTTAAAACTATAGGTGCTGTTCTTAACCCCATCCAGTCCACTGTTGTTGTAGATGTATCCTGCAACTTTCTTGAATTTTTTACTGAAAAAGTAGCCAACATTAGGGCCAATATTGCAATCCCCATGTCACATCTGCTACCAGGCCTGACTTGCTCACTTGTGTTTTTTAACTTTAAGCCAGTGTCACTGGAGTGTCTCTCAAATGTGGTCAGGAAACTTAAACGTTCATCCTGCCCTACTGACCCTGTCCTGCCTCATCTTTTTAAGGAGGTGTGGACCACTATTGGCTCCAGCGTCCAAAAAGTAATTAATAGCAGCCTTGTTTCTGGTGTTGTGCCTTTGTTTTATTAAAAAGCTGTTATTGTACCCCTGCTGAAAAAACCTGATCTAGACACATCACTTCCCTCCAACTATAGGCCCATATCCAAACTCCCCTTTCTGGCCAAGATTTTGGAGAAACGTGTCCTCCTGCAGCTCCAGTCATTTTTAGAAGCACATGGCACTTTTGACATCTTCCAATCGGGCTATAAGGCTTTACATAGCACAGAGTCTGCACTTTTAAAGGTTTTTAATGACCTGTTTTTAGTGACTGATTCTGGTGATTCTGCCATTTTAGTGCTTTAAGACTTGACAGCTGCTTTTGACACAGTGGACCATGCAACTCTTTTAAATCTGGAAAACTGTGTTGGTGTCAGGGGGACCGCCCTCAATGGTTCAGGTCTTACCTCAGTGGGAGGAGTTGCTCCGTCAGACTGGGGGACTCCACTTTGTCCACCGCCCCCCTAAACTGTGGAGTTCCCCAGGGTTCTATCCTTGTGCCCGTTCTCTTTGCTCTATACCTCCTCCCACTGAGTGAAATCTTTAAAAAAACATGGTATTAAATATCACTTTTACGCAGATGATTGCCAAATTTACCTGCCACTTAAACTTGCTTCTGCCCCCGACACCTCTTCTTCACTGTCTTAGTGATGTCAAGAATTGGCCCACAACGTTTTAATTTTAAATGAGAAAAAAACTCGGGGTCATTGTCTTTGGCAATACCAACCCCTTCACCGACTTGGGCCCATTAAAACAACACGTGAAACAGTCTGCCACCAACCTTGGCGTCATTATTGACAGTGATTTTAAATTTGACAAACATGTAAATGCGGTTGTAAAATCTGTTTTATCTAAAATTAAACCTTTTTTATCTTTTAAATCATTTGAACAGGTCATACATGCTTTTATCTCCTCTTGTTTAGACTACTGTAATGCACTATTTCCCGGCATAAGCCATCATGCACTTTCTCACTTACAGTTGGTACAAAATTCTGCTGCGCGACTTTTAACTGGAAGCAGATTTTAGCGTTGTTGCACTGGCTCCCAGTTCGTTTTAGAGTAGATTTTAAAATTTTAATCTTTGTTTTTAAAGCTTTAAATGGACTGGCCCCACAGTACGTCTCGGATTTCATCCAAATTTACACCCCCGCACTGAGCTGAGGTCCAGCTCCAGCTCGTGGTGCCAAAGTCGAGACTTAAAACCAAGGGGGATCAGGCCTTAACTATGGAACGCTCTGCCCCCCACGTCCGAACAGCCCCTACAATTGAGTGTTTTAAGTCTCGTCTTAAAACCCACTTTTATTCTCTGGCTTTTAACTCTGCATGAGTTTGTGTGGTCCTCTGTGTCTCTTATCTATTTTATTTTATTTATTTATTTTAATTCTACTTTGTGATTTTTATGATGTTGCTTTCATTTGATTTGACTGGTTTTACTGTTTTAGGGCTGGTATGGCCAAATTTTAGCATTCTTTATGTTTTATCTCTGTGCAGCACTTTGGAAACTGCTGTTTGTAAAATGTGCTATATAAATAAAGTGGATTTGGATTTGTTTTGCAGCTTCACTGTGCAGAGACAGTAAGATGTGTTTTGCTAAGTGTAATACAATATTGCTAACACCTGGCTGAGAGGCGTTGGCGTAATAATATTTTTTACTCATCTTGTCATGATCTATTTCTGTGTCAAATGTCATGCAAGTGCTTGTGGTTACACTACTGTATTATACTTCATGGCCTTTCTCAGGATGATTATTTCCTTATCTTTGGGACCACCAGTTTGGAGCATTAAGGGGTCAGAGGTTAGAAGGAAGTGCATCCTAAAGACATCTGGCAAGTGGTACGATGGTGTCAATTTAATCATAATTGGGTAATAAATGGAGAAGTGTTCTGTGCAAAACATGTTTGAGAAATTCCAGATGTATAGAGTGGGATGTCCCATAGAAACTATAAATGTAACTCAAACACATTCTTCTGGGTCTTTCTTGCATTGGGCTTTTAAGAGGATCCAGACTCAAACTGTCTGTTAATTGGCTGACTCTATTGTCTGTAAAATAAATCATATTTACATTTACTAGAGTTGTTGTTAAATCATTTCTTGAGCATCTGCCCTTCTGTGAAGCATCTGGGGAAAACGCACCTATGAGAGAGGGTAAGTTCCTGGATTGGGAATCTAAACTACATGCTTTTTTTTTTTTTCCAACGTTCCAATATCCAAAAGGCCTGGCCACTGCACATGTATTTCGCCCTATGCAAGTCTAAAAACTGCAACTTTTGGACGTGTATTTTTTTTGGAATGCATTAAAAGTGAATGAGGTTGTCATGCAAGTGTAGATTTCCAAATTTCCAAATTATTTTTTGACACACTACGTGAGTGTAGTACCCCCATCAAAATACATAGAGAGCATGCATCTGTTGTATTTGTGCATTTCCCATCAGCCCAACATTTTCCTGGGGCAGTTATGCATCATTTGAAAGAGCCTAGGTTCAGAAAGACTGTTAACTAGCGCTTTGAAATTTACCTCACGTAGCAGCTGGTCAGTTTCACTGCAGACCTAAGTGCAGACTAGTGGCTAAACGCGTCCAGTCAAGTTTGATCGGCTTTCCCATTGAGAAACCCAGAACCCGTGCCACGTGCATGTGCCCTGCTGGTGCTGCCGGTGTGGCCATCCTGGCGTTGACGTTTCGTGTGTAAGCACACATGATGCGTGCAGTGTAACCAGGCCCTAATGCAACTTTTTCTTGTGTGGGGGGGGCAAATGTGCCATTTTATTGCTTTTTAGAAATTGGAAATAATCAAATGTTTTAAGTGCAAGTTTTAATGTTGGGCAAATTTTTTTGAGTTTTTGCCACTGTTCACTAAGTGAAAACTGGGTGGATTGGTCATTGTGATGTCATTGCGATGTTATTGTGATGTCACTGTGATATCAGTTTTGACGTGATTATGATGGATGCAGTGTACGGAAAACGGGGGGGTGCATGGGGGCCTGATCCCCCGATTAACCCATCACACCCCTAAAAATCCTTAAGGTAAGGTAAGGTTTTTTATTTATATTGCGCTTTACACAGACGCATGTCCCCAAGGCGCTTTACACAACATTTACAGAGCATTCTTCAGTCACTCTAGACCTGGTAGTGGTAAGCTACTATTGCAACCACAGCTGCCCTGGGGCACACAGACACTGCCAGGCCAAGCGGCACCAACGGTCCCTCCAACCACCACCAACACTCACTCACAACAACACTAACCTGATCTGGTTGTAAACAGGATGGAAAACAATTTGTACAAAACTGAGAAGTCCCGTTTGGAGAAAAAAAAAAATCCAATTAAGAAGGGTTTGGAGAATGTGCATATGAAACTAGTGGGGTTCAATACCTCCAACAAGGTTAAGAACCACTGCCCTAGTCCTTGGCAAGTGCACTGACGGTGTGCCGATACCTAACATTTATTCACTCACTTACATTGTAATACACAACTTTGCATAGGCTTCTGCATATTGAAAATGTATATCTGTATTGTTCATTAATTCAGAGATGGGGACCCCCGAATACTGATGGGTATTTTGCACACTGGATGGATTGTTACCTGCTGTTCCTGGCTCTTCCTCTGCAGGCCATGGTTCAAGGCATCCTCAGCCTGCAGTCTGGAGCTGGTGCTGCTTATTTCCTGCTCCCTCCTGCACAGAAACAGTACACACAAGGTCAGTTCACGTGAGCACTCTATTCAAAGTTGATATAACAGACTAAACAACATTAACATCATCTCATGCAAGATTTTACTAACAATATTGAGTATGTTTTTCTAGTCTTTTTTATTTTATTTTGGCAGCCAAACCTACTTAAATTACAAAACGGTTAAGATTAGAACATAGACTGTATACAGAAGTGGACTAAGGGAGTGTCACACCACCCACAGCATCCAGTCAAATGAAGCTTGTGATTCTAGTGGTTATAGGGGCAAATTTGGAGCCATTCTCCATCTATATCCTGCTTTTCAAAGAGCCCCTGACTTGACTTGCTCTGACAAACATTTCTCTAATTTCTCTCATTGTCCCAATCCATCAGCAGTGTATCCAGGCATGCACTTTTGATTTATTGCTGTCAATTTAACTAATGTACCTGCCAAATGTAACATGCCTGGACCTCATCTGTGCCATGTTCACAACCCCTGTGCACCAAAGACTTCTCAAGTTACTGTAAATGCATAGAGACATGTCGGTATGGGAGCCTCCAGGGACAAACTTCAAAGCTCGGGAACCATAATGTGGAGGAGTAAACTCTCATAACCTCATAACCTCTAGATTCACATGGCCCCGGAGCAGAGGTATCATGTCCAACTGTCAGGGGTGTTTGAAGCTTTATATTATGATTTGTGAAAAATGAGTAACTTTTTGCCCTCCATGTGAGCTGTTGTAACATTTATGATTGCTTTTATGGAACATATCATATTTGGCTCAGATGTTTGAAATAGTACATACGCAGTTCTTCTTTCATGGACGGCGGATTACAAGTTTCTGATTAACAGCTGAAGTCGGGTTCAGAAAAGAGAGGTCTGACAGAAGGTTGACAAAGTGAGCATAATGTGCATATGTGTACAAGACATCTGTTAGCTTAAACAAGATAGTTTTGGTGTCAAAGAAAATTTATTGAAAAAACGTGGTCTAATAATTTTGTGAAGCAATAACAACAATAATACATTAGTCGCATGTAACACTTTACAATTTTATAAATTCTTCATTCACTCCACATTCAGTGGTGGTAAGCATCAACAATCACTCACCACTTTCATATTAAGCAATGCAGGGGAAGTGCCTTGCTTAAGGACACAATGACAGTTTGCACTTGAGCCACTGCTGCCCCACTGTGGCACCTGCTATTAATAATAATAATAATAATAATAATAATAATAATAATAATGCATCAGTTTTATACACTTTACAGAGCATTATTCATTCACTCCAGACCCGGTGGTGGTGCTACTATTGTAGCCACAGCTGCCCTGGGGCAGACGGACGGAAGCGAGGCTGCCAATCTGCACCATCGGCCCCTCCAACCACCACCAACACTCACACACACACCACTTTCATACTACCATCCATCAGTTTGGTTTAGGATCTAAGAACTAATCAGGCTCAACCCTGCTTAGCTTCAGAGATAAAATGAGATTGGGCATTGAAAAGATGTTAGCTGATGTGTTGAGGGAATAAAGAGAAACAATGGGTTCAGAATGGACACCTCTTGGTGTAAATCCATTAAAAGATTGAGGTTAAAGGTGTTTTTCATTGCCTTACAAACATGAAAAACAGAACTAGTTAATTTTAAACATTTTGCCTAATGCAGACATAATCATGTCTGAGGAGTGTACAAAATATCTGTCAGTATTTGGGGGGTCCCCATCTTTGAATATATATATATAATATATATATATATATATATATACATACATACACACACACACGTGTTTCTCACCTTCCACGGTGGTTGGTCTCTCACCCTCATCAGCTCGGGTCCTCTACCAGAGGCCTGGGAGCTTGAGAGTTCTGCGCAGTATCTTTGCTGTTCCAGTACTGCACTTTTCTGGACTGAGATGTCTGTTGTCCTTCCTGGGATCTGCTGCAGCCACTCATCCAGTTTGGGGGTCACGGCCCCGAGTGCTCCGATCACCACAGGCTCCACCGATGCTTTCACCTTCCAGGCTCTCTCCAGCTCTTCTTTGAGCCCCTGGTATTTCTCTAGTTTCTCGTGTTCCTTTTTCCTGACATTACCATCGCTCGGTATTGCAATGTCCACCACCACGACTTTGTTCTCTCGCTTATCCAGAACCACGATGTCTGGTTGGTTCGCCATCACCATTCTGTCAGTCTGTATTTGGAAGTCCCACAAGATCTTGGCTCATTCTCCACAACGTTTGGAGGCATTTCCCACCTTGATCCTGGGGTTTCCAGCCCGTACTCTGCACAGATGTTTCTGTACACTATGCCCGCTACTTGGTTATGTCGCTCCATGTCGCTTTCCCTGCCAGCATCTTACACCCTGCAGTTATGTGCTGGACTGTCTCAGGCACTTCTTTGCACAGCCTACACCTTGGGTCTTGTCTGGTGTGGTAGATCTGGGCCTCTATTGCTCGGGTGCTCAAGGCTCCTGTGCAGCCAGTGTATCTAATCACTGGCAGGGCGTAGCTGTTTATTGCCTGCGCCTTGTTCTTGCCATTGAGCTTCTTAGGACCTGCCGTACTCTTTGCAGGTATTTGGCTGTCGCCTCTTTCCTTGTTGCCTCATCAAGGAGCCATTTCTCGAGACCGAATGACATTCCAATGTCTGTGCTGTAGATCCTGGTGGTGTGGATCAGTGAGTCGATGTATCGCTCGCTCTTAGCGTACAGCTTGATGTCATCCATGTAGAGGAGGTGACTGATGGTGGCCCTGTTTCTGAGTAGGTATCCATAGCCAGTGTGGTCGATTATTTGGCTGAGGGGGTTCAGACCTATGCAGAACAGCAGTGGGGACAGTGCGTCTCCTTGGTATATGCCACGTCTGATGGACACTTGTGCAAGTGGCTTGTCATTGGCTTCAAGGGTGGTTTTCCACAACCGCATCAAGTTTGAAATGAACGCCCTTAGAGTCCTGTTGATATTGTACAGCTCCAGGCACTCAGTGATCCATGTGTGTGGCATTGAGTCATAGGCTTTCTTGTAATCAATCCAGGCAGTGCACAGGTTGGTCTGACGGGTTCTGCAGTCACGAGCGACTGTTCGGTCAACCAACTTTTCATGCCTGAGTCTCTTTCCTGGATGTCTGCCACTGAGATGGTAACTGGATTCTGTTCAGGGAACAGGCGGTTTATTCGTCTGGCTTCATTCTTTCTCGTGTACCTCTTTAGGCGGCTGGCCAAGGGTTGGAGCCTTTGTTTGGTAGTTTCGAGTACTCGCTTTTTCATTGCACCTTTCTGGGCCTCTGACATTTGGCTCACTTCCTTGATTTTAGCTGTCTTTTCCATGGTGGTATCGTATCTCATGGCTCCCATGGTTGCTCTTATAGCCCAACTCCTCTGGGATCACTGCTGCTGAAGTGTAGATCAGCTCATTGGTTTCAGTTATGGTTATGGTAGGGATCACTCTGAGTGCTGCATTCACATCCTCTAGCAGACTTTCAAATGATCTTGTCTTTCAGGTCAGTCGCTGCCTCACTCAATGTGATACTTATTGGGGCTTCCTTCCCAATCTCTGGTTGGGGAGTTAGTGTTAACTCCCCTATGACCCCCTTGCCATAGCATTTGTGTTGTACCTCGGCAATCTCTAGTTGTGATAGCAGTTGCTGTTTGTGGATGTTGGAACACTGAGCTACTAGTTGTTTGGCCGTTTGGACTGTGGGTATCGTAGTAACCATTTCTCCCACATCCTGTTCATGTAACCCCTCTGACTAGGGTTACTGGAGTAGTAGCTCCAACAGAGCCTGGTTCTCACATCTCACCCATTTCCGTCTTGTTCCAGTAGCCCATTTCTCATCAAGGTGTCCTGGTTCCTCGACACCTGACGTAGACCTTGTTTGGCCGGGCGACGTCTGAGCCGGCATCTCGTAAGTTTTATCGCCTCTCATCATTGTATGAGGTGGGCAGTATATATATATATATACACACACACACACACTCGGGACACTCGGGTGAAGAGAGGGGCAGAGCTGTCAACTGTCACCACCTGGTGGTGAGTTGGGTCCGCTGGCGGAGGAGGAAGCCGGAAAGACCTGGCAGGCCCAAGTGTATCGTGAGGGTCTGTTGGGAACATCTGGCGGAACCTTCTGTCGGTGTGGCCTTCAACTCACGATTTACCTCAGTCACGTTCCTCCCCTCACCTATGGTCATGAGCTCTGGGTAATGACCGAAAGAACGAGATTGCAGATACAAGTGGCCGAAATGTGTTTCCTTCGCAGAGTGGCCGGGCGCTCCCTCAGAGATGACTGAGGTGAGGACCTCGGTCACACGGGAGGAGCTCGGAGTAGAGTCGCTGCTCCTCCACGTGGAGAGGAGCAGCTGAGGTGCCTCGGGCATCTGGTCCGGATGCCTCCTGGACGCCTCCCTCGGGAGGTGTTCTGGGCATGTCCCACCTGTAGGAGGCCCCGGGGAAGACCCAGGAAACGCCGGAGGGACTATATCTCTGGGCCTGGGAACTCCTCGGGGTCCGTCCGGAGGAGCTGGAGGAAGTGGCTGGGGATAAGGAAGCTTGGGAGCCCCTGCTTAGACTGCTGCCCCCGCGACCTGGCCCCGGATAAGCGGAAGAAGATGGATGGATGTGAAGAAAAGAGTTTGCATAATACAGAAGCACATCAATCCTATGATATCTTTAAATGCAAAACATGTGACAGCAGCACAGAAACTGATGGAGCTGCTGGCGGTTCAATTCTGGTCCCAGTACAAACAAGAGGTGTCAGCAACCCAAACTCAGGCTCAAGCTTCTGGAAGAAAATGAGTCCACTAAAATGTATTTACATAAAATAAATGTCACTTTTGGGGAAAATATTGTCATGTGATTAATTAATTAGAAAGCCTGTAATTAATTAGATTTTTTAAAAGTTTTTGTAGGGCCGTGTTTTGGTCATTCATGGTGTGTTGTGGCATTTGTAATCATCCACTTACTTCTTCCTTTCAACGGAAAATACCACAACTTTGGCAACACAAAACAAGATGGCACAAAGCCTATAGTTTAAGTTCTGAGTTGCATGCAAGTCTGACCGTTTGAGGCGCTCCTCCAGCCCGTTCCTCTGCTCCATGGTTCCTGGTCCGTTCTGATGGTCCTTCTCCAACTCTGAACGCAGGTGACGCTCTTCATCCAACTGGTACTCCAACTACACATCCAAAAAACAAAGAAACCGTAAAACATCTGGTCATAAAAGGCACACTCCAGGCTACAATTCACTTTACTACAAATGCCAAGTGCTAGAGTTGCACTGGTGATCAATCATCTTTAGACGTTTATGAGCTCAGGGCTTCAAACACAGCAATGTACAGGGCCTATAGAGGGAATGAACCAGAGAGATCCTTTTACTATATAGAACTGCTATTTACAGCATTTTAATGAGGGAATTATGTTAAATCTATTGGTAAATTTGTGTAGTCATGTTATGTGAACTGACTTAGTTAATTACCTGTTACTGACTTAATTAGAGAAAGACTTGTAAGGCTATGGTTATTTTTTCTTATATAATCATTTTTAAACCTGGCTAGCACTCAGGCCTCACAGCAAGAAGGTTCCAGTTTCGATCCCCCCAGGTCGCCCGGGCCTTTCTGTGTGGAATTTGCATGTCCTCTCCGTGTCTGGATGGGTTTCCTTTGGCCATTCAGGTTTCCCCCGTTAACCCAATACATGCCAGCACCCCTATGAACTCACATCAAGGGTTTTTTTTTTCTTAAAAATGTGAAAAGAAGGAAAAGTCCATTTTAAACAGTGTTTTCATAGCTTTCAGAGTCATGGTACAGCAGAGAGTAAAACAAACATTTTACACACCCTTTAAAGTTGCACCAAATGACTTTCTTGTGGAGGGTCTGCCACCTGCTTGTCATGGGAATATTATTGCTTTGCGTAGAATGTTCCACAGTATGGCATTTAACTTTTCTACTAACACTGGACATACACTTTGATTCAGTGTTATTTTTCTCTATTTTTACTACTTTCTACATTTTAGATACATACAGAAGACCTCAAGCAAATGATGCAAGACATATGGAATTATGTCGTAAAGGATATAAGTTCTATAACTGATCTAAAATGTTTTTATACTTTTTTATTCAAATCCTCAGAGTATCCACCTTTCACTTTGTTGACAGCACTGCAAACCCTTGGCCTTCTCTCAATGAGCTTCATGATGAAGACTCCTGAAATGGTGTTCACTTCACAGCTGTGCCATGTCAGGGTCAATAAATGCGATTTACAAATTTTTAATCTAAAACAAGTTTGGGGTTATTTTGAATGTATTTTTTTGTTTACTACATTCCATGTGTTATTCATTGTTTTGATGCCTTCAGTGAAAATGATCGTGGAACTAAAAAAGAAACAAACACAGTACACCACCACATACAGGGTGAGTCAGCCTTGCTCACTTTATGGGTGTTATGGTTTTTCATGCTTTTTGCAATAAAAACTTGTAACACTGAATAAATGCAAAGTAGATCCTCTATAATATTCCAGACAGCAACCCTCCACCACCACTACTAAAGTTACATAGCGCTTCTTTAAAACAAGAGTATAATTAATATAAATAACTACTAAAACAAAACTCTACAATACAGTCCAGTAGAGTGTGAGTATGTCGGGTGTGTACTCACGTCTTGAGCCTGCATCTGCAGCTGGCTCCTCTGCTTGGTGAGGCTCTCCACCTTCTCCTCCTCACTCTGAAGATCCTCAATGGCCTGCTGGAGGAGGCACAGCTCATGAGACCATGCCTGGAGAGCACATGTCCGTCTCCTGATCAAACACTTGAACAGCCTGTCGTGACTGTTGTGCATAAGAGCTGCAACACTTTTGGTTACTCCCAAAACATCAGTGTTCTGTCATATGGTACTGATAAAACTATATATAAAAACTACATCTACTGTGTCAATGTTATTCTGAGGAACTGGATGTAACATTAAATTTCATAAACTTTGTGTCTCAGAGGTAAACATGTTCAAATCAAATATAGCTTTTTATGAGAACAATTCTAATGTTGATTCATAATTAAATAATGGTTCTTTCATTCTCAAGGCGATTAGGCCTAAAATGCCTCTCTGATCTTAATGGTCACTTCCTAAACCCCAGCACCTGAAGCCAGTCATGAAGCACTGCTAGTCATGGAGTGTATAAAGAAGTGGACTAACGGTATACGACATCACCTATAGCATTCGGCTCCAGTCAAATGAAGCTCACCGAGGCTTAGTTAGAGGCAAATTTCTAGAATGACCAGGATCATGTAGAGCAGCAATAAAATGACACAACAGAATTTACATTGGTGCCAATTTTTCAATGTAAAGTCAATTGGACAGGAGGAGTCGATTGAGCTGGAAGTGGACCCATGAACACTTTATTTAGGAATGTCTATGGTCTTATTGCAGCCTCTGCAGCTCACTGAGAGAATTTTCGAGATTCTTTCACGAGGCATGGTCTGTCCATATACTGAAAAAAACTTGGATGTATCATCTATTTGCAGGTTAAGGCTCTGACCCAGGTACAGTTGTGATTGTAGGAGCTTTTTTAAAACTGTAAGAGCACTAAATACATAACCCAAGCTGAACATTTGGTTAATAATGCAAACTAATTAGATGTCAGTTTTAATTAAGTAAGTAAGTAAGTAAACTTTATTTATATAGCACCTTTCACAGATAAAATCACAAAGTGCTTTACAGAGTGCGAGTAAAAATAGATAAAATGCAAAACAACAATAATAAATGTTAAAACAGGTAAATAAGACAAAGCGCAGTGAATTAAGGTGACCAGTTTTTCAAAATTCAAAACTGGGGCTCACCCGGGTTTGGATAGTTGGTATAAATAAAACTGTGAAAATCATGTGTAACGTTGTGCATTTTCATGCCAGTCATAATCTTTTTTTGCTTTATGGTCATTACACAGTTTTGGCTAAACAGATGACAATTTATGCTCTTCTTTACTGTTGGCAGGGATCAGTTAGTCAAAAATTGTGATAGTCCTGTTTTAAACTTGATGTTTACATGATGCAACCTCTGTCTGAATCCTTTAAAAACAAAGGAGTTGATAGTGGACTTTAGGAAGAACAGATCATGGGCACAGAACCTGGGTCTGCACATTACTGACAGCCTAACCTGGTCCACTACTGCAACACACATTGTAAAGGAGACCCACCAACGCCTCGATCTTTTAAGGAGACTCAAGGCTGCTGGACTAGGCCTCCAAGCCCTCATCTATTTTTATAGATGTGGGGTGGAGAGTGTGCTGATCCAGTCCATCACTGTGTGGTACGGCCACTGTGAGAAGCATCAAAGCCAGAACATCTCAGCTGAGGTCCAGTTTTTTTTGTTTTTGTTTTTTGAATGGTGAATCCTGCTCAGACTGCCTCTCAATCTTGCTACAATGTTTAACTTGTACTTGTCTGTTGAAACTGCTAAATACACTTGATGTACTGAATATTGCTTTATTTGGGTTTATCCCTCTTGGTCACGGGACCTCAGGGAACACATTTCGTTCAGTCTTTCGCATGCTTGAATAACAAATAAAGAACCTTCAACCTTTGTAAAGTCCACCGAGGTCCTCACAGTCTTTTTGTTCCCGTCAGCAGGGGAATTACTTGGCTGGTGCTGTATATGTGGGAAAGGTCCTCTGATACATGCCATTTAGAAATGCTGTTTTTCATGACCTGTGGGTTGCGCTCTCTCCAGGGGCAATGGGTATTTATTTGGAGAGGTGACACACACAGGGGTGCACATGTAGGGTGACGTCACACACTTTTTAGAGCTGTGCTAGAGCTATCAATCCTTGGATCAATATTGGATTATATTTATTTGGGATTATTACGGTCACCACACGCCAATTGGATTTATATCTCTCTGCGGGTGGAGGGTTTTTGACTGTGGGTTATTGTATTGTATGTTCTTGCTTGGTGAAGGGGTAACCGGAGGCACTCGAGCGCAGGGAAAGGTGTTGTTTACATTTGGCCATATTCTCACGCATACCGGCATCACCAATAAAAACCGGGTGCTGGCGGCCAAAAGTACTGTATTTGTCTGTGGTTAATTCACCCCTGCTGATGTGGACAGGTCCTTCCGCGTCCTTAATTTGTGTTGTAGCTTTTCATTTCGTTAAGTACAGGTGAATTGTTACAACTTGAACCCTGATGTGGTCCTGGTTTAGTCTTACTTTAGTTCTGGTTTAGATCAATGTTATCACCCAAAAAACAAAGTTAAGGAGTGACCATTTTTATTTTTCTTACTCTGGATTATTATCATTAGGTTGACGTCTGGCAATAAAGAAAACCCTTAACCCGTGCCCAAACTAAGAAACAAAGTAAGAAAGGAAAAGGCCCTGGAGAGCCGGCCAATGTAAAATAAGGACTGTGTGCTGGACAGGGCTGTAGAAGCTGCCAGCACAGCGCTGTCCCTACCCAAACTAAACCGTCACCCCACTTACTGTCCCTACAAATCAAAAACAAAAATGAGGATGTCTGGACCCACCAGGGCAAACCCAAAAAAGCTAGGCTAACAAAAATGCTAAGGAATGCGTACGTTCCAGCACCTGAAGGCGCAGCAGCGGAGGAGGAGGAACAAGAGAGAGAGAGACGATGCACCAGGCTCACACATGGCTCAGACCATGGCTGGAAATTACTGCCCAAAAAAAGGACCTTAAAACATAAAAAAAAAACAGAAGAATAACTTACAAAAACAAAACTAGGAAAAAATACTGCAAAAATGGACCATAAAAACAGGAGGGGAAACACAAAAGGTGCCCAAACACAACAATCGAATTGGCCAAAAACAGGGACACCTGGGACATTTCTTGATGAAGCTGGGACAAATCACTGGTTTTGTATAAATCTGCTGGGACAGGGAACACAGGGCTCAAAACAGGGACTGTCTTGGCTAAATAGGGACGACTGGTCACCCCACCTTAATTACACGGCCCTAACCTTCATTGTGCAAGAACCAAGATACTTTACAAAATAGTGACCCAATTTGGTGTTGTTGAATTGTCATTAAACTATCTGTAATGGTGGCTAATGCTAAGTGGTTGTAGCAGGAGTTAGTCTTGTAATTCCCGTTTGACTCGTTAGCATAATTTGCATAAATCATGCTAGGTCAGGGGTCGGCAATCTGTGGCTCCGGAGCTGCATGCTTTCATCCTTCTGTTGTGGCTCCCTATGACTTTGGAAAATAAATAATGAGTATTTAATTACATCCATCCATCCATCCATCCATCTTCTCCCGCTTAATCCAGCTGGGTCGCGGGGGACAGTTTGCTGCCCAATACTCATAGCACCTGACCCCCCCTATGCACCCCTCTGCAGGTGGTGAGCCCACAGGAGGGTGGACAACATGGTCCTTGATGTTAGTTCATAGGGGTGCGGGCATGTTTTGGGTTGATGGGGGAAACCGGAGTACCCAGAGGAAACCCATCCAGACACGGGGAGAACATGCAAACTCCACACAGAAAGGCCCGGGCGACCCGGGGATCGAACCCGCAACCTTCTTGCTGTGAGGCCTGAGTGTTGCCACTCAGCCACCGTGCCGCCTATTTTGCCTAGTTTGTTTTTAAATGTAATTCTAAATTTGTAGATAATGGTAATCTTTTAACATTCCAATAAAACGTCTTTAATATTTTTGTTGCTCAAAATAGTCTTTGCGTCAAAGCTGCGATGTGCGACACCCGATTTACCGGTGCCTACACCAGCAGCATGATTTTTAGGTTTTTTGAGCCCTGTTAGGTAAATGATGGATAAATCCAAGAAAAAAAAAGTTTCTGAAGAAAACAGAATGTTTAAAGTTACGTGGGCAGATTCATTCATGCTCCAGTACACGTGATAAAATGATGATGGAACACAGAAGTAGACGCATTTTTGCTGCGGGTGGATAATTTAATCTTGCATTTTTATTTCCTACAAGCAGGACTCAAATAGACATTTTGTAATAACGTGTTTAATGCAGCTTTGTGCACATTTGTTTCCTTTTTAGGGAAACGAAACTTAAAACCACATGGCTCATTTGCATACACTGCTCTGAAAACACAGTTTGGTGCTGATGCAGTCAGCTTCTGTCAGACTAAAGGACACGACTGGATTATGTGTTGTATTTTCATTGATTTCATAAATGCAACACACTATAGACTTTTATACATAATATGCAGGTAAAAAGAAATCATAGGCAGCGTTATCCTCATTTTAGGGTTTTGTGGTTCCACGAGGGGTTTTCTTTTCTGTGGGAGACGCTCCAAATGGCTCTTTGAGTATTTAAGGTTGCTGAACCCTGTGCTAGGTGTTAGCTTGATTATATTTTCAATATTTTACCCGCTTGAAATGTTTGTCCACAACTCTTTTCAGTTAAAAACTTACAAAACTTTTATTTTTAGAGACCGTATCACAAATGCCTTAAATATTAAACTAAAGTCACTCAGTGTTTCTCAGGTTAAATTGCCTTTTTGAAAATGTTGGGTTGATATTTAACATAAAATTAACATGTTTAAAGAGTCAAAGAAATTGATACCATATTAGATGTAGTTTGTCCATGTGCATGTTACTGTACTAACTAACCAAAACTACTAACTAAAGTGTTAGTGCATGTAGAATTTAGATCCAAATTCAGATCTGATTCAAAATGGGTAATCAGAAGTATGGTAGTGGTTGCTAATGCTAAATGTGTGCTACGTTAGACTAGTTTGGAGGTTAGCACTGATCAGTATTAGAACCACATGCTGTATGTTAGCGTGCGGTGTTAGTTGACTGATGCTCATTCATCACACTGGTTCTTTAGCGCTCCCTCAGACATATGCTTCTATTTAGGGCCTGACAGTTCTACTGCTCCATCGGGCAGTGGCTAAGTGCGACCTGCAGAGACAGCACTATCAGTTACAGGTCTAGTTAACATCATTGTTAACTAAAGTGACATTGCTTTTAGACCTTTCAAGAGGTATACTGAAACAAAAGAAGTAGGAGAGGTGTGCAGGGGGCAGTAAGGACCCCTCTGAATATCTGAGGTGGGATTGTGGTCAGCAGTAGTGGGGCGTCTCCCAAAAATTTATAGCACCTTTTCTTGGTACTAAATCAAAAACACTGAAATGGATTTATAGGCCAAAAATACTTATAGGCCAGTATCAGGTATGGCCTTTTTTTCCTTAAACAGATAATTTTATTCAAAACGTTTAAATCAGCGACACATTCTATAATTACATTGTAACCTAATAATGTAACCTCATAAAAACACAATATCGTAAAAACTTCAAAAACAATTTCATTTGCAGAAGTCCAAAGTTACTCTTCACTTACTTTAATGGATCCGTTTTATATAGCACTTTTCTGGACACTCAAAGATGCATTACAGAGCATTATTCATTCACTTCACACTCAGTGGTGGTAAACTACTATTGAAGCCACAGCTGCCCTGGGGCAGAATTGCGGCTGCCAATCTGCGTTATCAACCCTCCAACCACCACCATCACTTATGCACACACTACTTTCATACTAGGCAATTTGAGTGAAGTGCCTTGCCTAAGGACACAACAATGGTATTTTGTGACTGGCGCCCCCCTGTGGCACCTGATTTTCCCAGTGTCTCCCATCTAAGTACTGACCAGGCCCGGCCCTGCTGAGCTTCTGAGATCTGACAAGGTCAGGCTTTGACAAGCTGGTATGGCCATCTTATGGCCTACCATGTAAACATTCACCACAATGGGTTTAGAAGTGCATTTCACAACTTTCAGAAGCTGGTAATGCTAGCAACAATTAGGATGCTAACAGCACACTTCCTGATTCTCAGAAGATAAAACTCTTTTTAATTACATACAACACATACAGTGGTTTCATTTCTACCTCAAGAGAAGCTTACCTTATGCAATGCAGTGTCTGTACTGGGTTTAAACACATTTTGCTCAACTACAAACAGCAGGTACAGTCATGAGGAAAACTGTCTGGGATTGTGTTAGAATAAAATGCTTATAATGATGAAGTTATTAAAAAATTTACATGTAGTTAAGAGGTGGTCTCAATTTGCAGAGGGTCTTTCTTTGTTAAGAGAAAGGTATGCAGCTATCTGTTAAGAAACCAGATGCGTGACCTCTTGTGAACTCTGCTTCGGTTCTCAGACCATATTTTTACCTTATCTGATGAAATGTAAACCTAGTCATGATATACCTCACTATGTTGTCTATGGTAAGCTTAACAAGATTATGTATACTTTGACCATGCTGTCTTTGTAAACCAAACACTGACATGATGTATTGTTAAAAGTAAATAAAAGCCGTGCTAGAAGGGGAGAAGCTATAGGAGTCTGATGTGGACGGGCTCAGAGTAGCGCACATCTGGTCTTCCCCCGTGTGCACGTAAAAGAGAAAACTGGCTCAGGTGATTTAATCCTCAATTGTGGCAGGAGACTGGCATTTGTATAAAACTGTAGATATTTCACTGGTTTGTGATCTCTATCTCTTGACAGATTGTCTCCCCAAAACATCAGTATCACTTTATTTGTCCCAGAGGGGCACTTTAAGCATACTTACTAAACTGAGTCATAGTAGCTATAGATGCCCTTACAAATCTCAAACCAAATTAAGTCCTTTAGTCCTTTGAGTCCCACTTCCACATGTTGTCCTTTGCTAATGTCCTTGTGTGTAGTGTGAGTTCAGACCTGGCTGAGCTCCAGCAGATGTTCTCTCTCCTCCTGAAGCTTCCTCAGCTCCTCTTCTCTTTGCTCCAGCTTCTGCAGCAGCTGCCGCACCTCACGCTCACTTGTCTGAAACACACACACCAAGAACATTTTCAACCATCCTTACGGAGGAGATGTGACCTTCACACACACACACTCACACACAGACACACACATTCATTGGATCTGCCTCATTGTATAGTAGAAACATCTGAGTGACACATGAGGGCATGAGAGCATGACAGATCCAGAGCAGTCGATACACTTCAAAGCACTGTCCATTTGTTTTCTGTGGAAAAGAAAAGTCTGTACTGGAGTCTGTACTTAACCATAACCATGAGCATAGGGACGGGTAACGTTGGCAAATCTCTATTGCATCCCTAGTGTATATCTCCCTCTAGTGGCAACAGTGGTCACTGGCACTTGGTGAATCAGCAAATTAGTAGTAGAGGTATTTGTGTAGTGTAATGACTTGTGTAGTGAAAAGTCTGTAGAGAAGAATTACAGGTTTACTCACATGTTTCTGAGGTGTAAAAATAATAAACATTTTCAAAACTGTTGATCAAACAAACTTGCAGCAACTCACCAGTGATTTTATTTTTAAAATATAGTTATTTCCAAAATTTATGACAAAATTATAAAACAGTTTTGGAAACATTTTGGACACATCTATATTACACTGCACACTCCAAAATGATCAAAGATACAGTAGGTACATCCAAATAAATAGTATCCAGTTGTATCCAGTATCCAAAGGAGAATGATCCTCACAAGTCTCTCATTTTCATTGCTGAAATTCAGTTGGTTTAAAGGTTCTACATTATGCAGAACTTTAAGCCATTAATGCACAAAATCTGATGATCATGTGACAAAACACAACTCAACGTGTTTTTGATGAGGAAACATTATAACATAGATCAGAGAATAACATAATATAGCCACTTTGAATCTAAAGGCAGGATCCGGAACAGATGCCTGATCCCCTCTTGACATTGGAGGAACAGCGACTCTACTCCGAGCTCCTCCCATGTGGCTCCTCTCTCTATCTCTAAGGGAACATATTTCAACCACTCGTACCCATGATCTTGTCCTTTTGGTCATTATCCAAAGCTCATGACCACAGGTGAGGGGAGGAACGTGGACTGACGGTAAATCAAGAGCTTTGCCTTTTGGCTCAGCTCCTCTTCACCACAATGGTCCGACACAGCGACTGCATCATGGCAGAGGACTGCAGGGACTCTCCACCCAAGCCACTTTTAACCTTATTACAACAAATTTCTAATTTCATCCTGCATTTGGCGGCACGATGGCTGAGTGGCAACACCCCCCGGGTCGCTCGGGCCTTTCTGTGTGGAGTTTGCATGTTCTCCCCGTGTCTGGATGGGTTTCCTCCAGGTACTCTGGTTTCCCCCATCAACCTAAAACATACAGCACCTGAACTATAGTCCCCCCCCCCTCCTGTGGGCTCACCACTCACAGAGGGGTTCATAGGGGGGGTCAGGTGCTATGAGGATTGGGCAGCAAACTGCCCCCATGACCCAGCCGGACAAAGCAGCAGCATTGGCAACTAATTTAGTAATTGATTAGTTGACTAGTTCACGTGACCAAGTCTCAAAAGTTTGGGAGCATTTTACATTAACACCGTCAAAAAACAGTGCAAAATGTGCACAGCTGATCTGGCAGCACAACATCACTGCGTGAGCATCTGAAGAGGAAGCATGTTGGAGCCGTGGGTGAAGGAGATTCACGGTAAGTTCATGTTAAGATATTACGGATTCATCTAGAAACTATTTGTTTTTAACTTGGCCGGAGATGTGTTAGCTTTGAAATCTATCATAAACTGTAGGTACTGGTACAAGTTAATAGGAACGTTTTAATCACAACGTATTGTTTGACACTATACAAGTTAAACCGAAGTTGCTTGGTGTTAGCTAGTTAGCACATATTAGCCGCGATTGCATTGGAACAATGTGTTTCTAAGCCAACATTAGCTAGTCCACTTGCCACCCACCCGCCCGCCGGCGGCGATTACACAACATTAAAAAGTCAAGCCAGATATTCACCGTACTTATTTTTCCACTATTGACCTGCTGTACATCGTTTGAAAGCTTAATTCCTCAGTAAAACCACCATATAATTCATTTTATGCCACACAGCCCAAAGAGCCATAACTTATAATTTCCAAAAATATTCAAAACATATTTGCGTATTTCTTACATTTGAGCCGGTTCTGTCGGTCCGAAATGGGTCCAGTCCAGGAATAGCTGTGCTCAATTAGTCCGTAACAGTCCACAGAAAAAGAATATCCAGTTGTTTTTTTCATAAAATAATTCCATGTGGAGAAATAATCCAGAAAGTCCATGTTTGTCTGAATGGATGAGCGACGCATCTCTCTACTACTCTCGCTCTTGGTCCTTAGCATAGCTAAACGCTTAGCTCCTGTGAGCGGTGTGGGGTATGTTTGTTTTCTCCACACTCTTAGCTACAAAACAAGCGTATCCAGGCTTCGGTCCGGCTACGGGGCGCCGCGCTACAGCTTGGGGAACAAAACGAGTGCGTCCAGTTAGCGGCGTATTGCGCATGACCGAGGGACAGTTCCACGGCAAAAGCTCTTCAGTCATTGGTTCTTTCAGGAAATGATTGACAGATCTGAGTAGCCTATGAAAAGACGATTTCGGCGGTGGGCCCCATGTGGGGCAGAGGTGCTGTAGTGAGAGAGGAAATCAGCGCGCAACGGCCTAGAGGACATCCTCTGACCTGCTCTTACGCACGACACTGGTGGAGGCACCAGAGGCTCTGGAGAGAAATGTTTTGTCTTGTTTTAGTTTTTTATCTTAAGAAAACCTGCCTAAAGTTCAGAAGATGATTTATTTATTATACATTACATTTTATCACAGTTTGGAACATCTGGTACATATTTGGACACTTGTGCCGAATTGACATATTTTTACAAAAAGGGTCACAGCATCCAAACCTTTAGGCCTAGAGGTCTGAAATTTTACACAGTTGTTGCCAACAAGTTCAGCAGTGGTTGTAGTGAGCCACCAATGTCTAGGATAAAGTCTGCCCAAGTTACAGCCTTTATTTTTTATTTTATTTTTTTCCGAGGCAAAAAAATGCAATTTTTAGACATATTTGAATGTCTGTACTGTAACTTAGCCTGCACTCACAGTCTTCATATGCATATCTACAGAAACTAGAAGGTATAAGCTTTAAAATGATGTATCACACTAGGGCTGGGCGATATGGACCAAAAAATATATCTCGATATATTTTGCAATATCTCGATATACGATATATATCTCGATATCTTTACAGGATAAACTACTGCAAAAACAACAAACACATTTTATCTGATTAATATTCATTTAGTACTACACTTAAACACTGCAAAGAGAACTTCCAGTGGCACTTTACACAAAACTGCTTCAAAGTGAATAAAGTGTGTAGGATTTTTAAAGCTGTATTTTCAAATTCCAAATTGGAGTTACTTTCTCTTGTTTTAAAGTGATGTTTAGCCTCTGCACATTTACCAAACCAAACGCACATTGTGACAAACAGATTTTTTTTGCATTTTATTAGGCAAACTTTAGCCTGCTCTGTGCCATAGGTCTGCTCTGTGCCATAGGTCTGCTCTGTGGGGACACGGACATAAAATTAGTTTTTGCTTCGGGTTTCGTCCTGCTCTTCTAATCAGCACTCATTGAGGAGGAGCCTGTGGGCGCGAATGAAAAATGACCGCACTCAGTATCCAGACCTGAGTCCATGACAAGACCGGAGTCCAAATGTGCTCGAGTCCGAGACAAGACCAAGACAAAGCTCTCGCTTTAGCAGAGAGGGAAGTCCAGCGGTGTGGGGCTGTCTAATGAGTGGTGGGACAGGTGTGGGTCCTGCTGCAGGGCGCTCCTCGTTTAAGGGGGCTTGGGTGTGTTTCGAAGCGGAGTTTGTTCTTATGAGTGATATCTGCACACACGTGGAGCTCGTGTGCTGGAGTCGTGCGCGTTCGGAGGTGTCCTGTGGTTGCGCTCGCGCTGGGCAGGTGCATTTAGAAAGTTTAACTCGTCACGTTACGGCTGTGCGCAGTTCTGCTTATTGTGGCTGCAGAGGCACTCGCACAGATGCGCCTGTTTTGTTTTCCACCTTCGCACGACGAAATATTTGTTCACAAATGCAAGTGAAATGTGCGCACTGTAGAGCCCAGGTCCTAGTTCCGGTTTAGTCCGCGGACGAGCCCCGGGCTCTGCGGCCACGTTTAGTCCTGGTTTCGTCCTAGTCCTGGTTTAGTCCGCAGCCAGCTCCGGGCTCCGGGGATGAGCACAGGGGACATAAGCGATGAGGCGGAGGCGAGCGCGGCACAGAGAAGGCGAAACAAGCCGAAGCAGCGAAACCAGAAGTAAACATAAGCATTATAGCGATATATCGATATGTCACAATTCATATCGAGTTTCAAAAATATCTCGATATATTTTAAATATCGAGATATTGCCCACCCCTATATCACACAAGCATGTGGGGTCTAAGATTTTCTTTTAATAAGCTTTGGCACTTGGGTATGTGTTACCATTGTGCACAGACCAAATTAGGCGGGTGTTATCAGGATGCATGTTATTAATTCCATGTCGAAATAGTAAATCATTGACATCATATGCAATTGTGAACAGTGATACAGCTCACAGAAATACTTTCCTCTCACTTTATTACTTGTTACTAGTAAAGGCATGTGTTAAATTAATTATTATAATAATTATGATAATGCAGTAATTGTACTTACCTTTTGCATCTAGTTTATTTTTCATTGTCTGCAGTAACAACATGTATGTTTCAATTAAATGTGCTTCATTGTACTGATACTATGCTGTCTCTCTCACCTCAGGAAAAAACAGCCCAGCATTGGTGACTACTTTTCAACAAGGATCTGCACACCACAGTAAGCAGCTGGTCTCACTGACAGCATTCTCAACATGCTGGTAACTGACATGAGGCCACTATCAATGGTGGAGGATGGTGGATTCAGAACAATGATTAACAACTTCCACCCTGGTTACACGCTTCCCTCAAGGACCCATTTTACCAAACTAATGGAAAAGAAGTACCAGGAGACATTCCAGGCTGTGAAGAGTACCATAGAGGCCACCAACAGCAAAATTGCCCTCACCACAGATATCTGGACAAGTGTAGCCATTGAAGCCTATCTTGGCATCACATGCCACTTCATAGGAGATGACTGGGACCTGAAGTCAGTCTGCCTTACCACTCTGCCACTAGAGGACAGACATACAGCATCAAACATTGTGGAGTGGTTGGAGGAGGTAGTAGCTAGATTTCAAATTCCTCTTAGCAAGGTCATCGCCGTTGTCCATGATAATGGTGCCAACATTGTGGCTGCAGCAAAAACACTGGAGGAGAAGCATGGGTGGTCCACTGGCCACACCTTGCAACTGGTCATTAATACTGCATTGAAGCAGTCTGCCATTGATAAAGCAGTTGGTGCTTCCAGATGTCTCGTGGAACACTTTAAAAAAAAAGTGAGCTAGCATCCAACAAGCTACGACAAAAGCAAAAACAAATGGGTGCACCTGAGCACAAACTAATACAGGATGTTAGTACACGATGGAACAGCACATACCACATGGTTAGCCGACTACTTGAGCAAAGGTGGCCTGTAACCGCAACGCTGTCCAACTCAACTGTCACACAGAGAGGTAAACGGTACCTTGACTTGAAAGCTGACCAGTGGGGCCTGCTCGAAGAGCACTGCACAGCCCTGAAACCGTTTGAATGTGCCACTGTGTTTTTAAGTGGGGACAAATATACCACAATCTCTGCAGTGCCTCCACTTGTGCAGGGGCTAGTTAAGTCCACCCAGAGTGCAGCATTTGAGACTACGGCAGTGCAGGCTTTCCAAATGACTGCTAAAGAGCAGCTACAACAACGGTGGAAAAGCGACACCACATTCTCTGAAACAACACCGAGCACAGTCATCCTCTCCTCTGCACTAGACCCTAGGTTCAGAAAGTTAAAGTTCCTGGCTACTGAACAGGTCTTTAATGTGCAAAACAAAATACAGACACACACACTCAGAGTAAGTCTGGAGATGCATGCACATGACGATGTCCAGCAAGCCAGTTCCACCTCAACCATTACTAAAGCTGCTTCGGAATCTACAACGCTTGATTCATTGTTTGATTCTGGAACCAGCAGTGAGGAAGAGCAGAGAGAAGTGGAAACCGAAGATCTTCAAAGCCAAGTTAGGAATGAAGTTCTCTCATACTTTGGGGAGAAGCCCCTTCCCAAGGAAGAGAATCCGTTACATTGGTGGAAGGCCAATGAGTATAGATATCCCACCTTGGCTAGGTTAGCAAAAAGTTACTTGTGCATCCCTTGCACCTCAACACCATCAGAGCGACTCTTCTCAGCTGCAGGCAATATAGCTTCAAAGAAGAGAGCCCGTCTCAGCCCAGAACATCTGGACATGTTAACGTTTCTGCATTGCAATGCAAAGTTTGTGAGTGCAGGTGAGTGCAGGTGAGTCCTCCATGGTCAATGAATCATGTTTCTGTATGTTCAACAGAAAAAGTCTTTGTGTTTAGCTCATTTCAAGGTGAAGACTTAAATGTCCAAACAAAAAAGTCATGTGGCTGTTGTACAGTTTTCAAACAATGCTGGTTGCACTGGAAAAAGACAAATGCTTGTTGCACTTGTATTTTGTTTTTGTTTTGCATTTTATTTTTATTTTCATTGATTCTGCTGCTAAATTGTATTTTTATACTGGTAATATATTCTTTTTTCTGAGTTGTGGGAAGGACTCCATAGCATATTGTTAAAAGGTCATGAGTGTTTTATTAAAAATGCCAAAAATTAAATGTTTTGTTTTCTTCTTTTTATTCGATTAATAATCGATTAGTTGAAAAAATAATCGCCAGATTAATCGATTATGAAAATAATCGTTAGTTGCAGCCCTACTTGCATGCAATTATTAAAACCTCCATTCTTGATGGTTCAAGAATCTTTTTGAAGGTTTGTCACCATGTATGCTTTGCACAAAAATGTTGAACTAAACCTCATAAGGGTCATATGTGGTCAAGTCTTCTTTTCGTAAATTTGTCAGGACTCACAAAGCATTCTCCATTTTGAAAGCAACCATTTCCAGCTAATCTTTGTGACAAAAGAAGTACTCCGCTCCTTCTCTGCCAAATCCTGAAGTCAATGGAGCTCCCAGGCATGTCTCATCTTGCTTCCTCCTCTCTGGACATATTAGCAGGACTATTACCCGGGAACTTTATCGGATAAGTACTGAGTGCCTCAGAAAGTTGGGAGCTTTGTGTCTGGTAGATAAGTTCTCCAATGATTCTCTCCACTTTCGGCGGCAAGGTTTTTACAGTGATGTGAGGGCAGTGCATTCTTGTGGCATTCCAGAACCTTAATCCTTTAATACAGTAGACAAAGGTTTGAGCGTGGAGCATATCTACAGAACAGAGAAGAGCTGCAGGCATGGAACTGCCCATCCACATCCTGACAGCTTCTTTAGCCATTACCTCACAAAGAAAGATGGACATGTGTGGCATGAGGAACAGAGACAGAGGAAGTTTGTTTGCTAAGTTAATTTCTGTGTGGGGTTTACATGATCTCCCCAAGTCATTGGGTGGTATTCTTCTGGTTAATCCCAGCAGCCTAACCTCCCGCTAGGGACTTCTGACTATGTCCTGCCCTGGACTTGTGGAGAGCAGTCCATTAGCACTGTTAGGTCACTATTAGGTCTATACCAATGTGTTTGTATTCACCTTATTCTGGAAGTTATTTTGTATGGCGCTGCAATCTTACACCAAATAATTTCCATAGGGACTATGAAGGCATTTTAAAGCCTCCAGAGAATCAGTGCAGTGTCAAGTATTGGTACATATGAACATTTTGCACAAATCAACTTACTTTACGTCATATTTAGGCCAAAAAACTTTTCTCAAATCCTCCATTGAAATTAACTGGTTTAGTCCTGGTTCAATTCTAGTCCAGGACTGAAGCAGGTTCACTCCTGGTTCAGTCCTGGTTTAGTCCTGGTCCAGTGCTGGTGTAGTCCTGGTGACTGGCTCAGCGGTTGTGGCATGTATGCTCCACTAAAGATATGGTGTAGAGTTTCTTGTTCTGGTGTTTTGGCTCCCAGTCCCGGGTCTGTCTCTTTCTTCTCCTTCTTCTTAATAATAACAGTGCTACTGGATAGTAGTCCCTGATTGATTGACATAGCATGTCCAACACCAAAAGTTCAGCATTTTCAACTTCCGATGCTGACGCCCTGAACCCAAAAATGCAGGAAGTCCTAGACACGCGTCCCCATAGACTTTGCGTTTAAACTGGATGCCTTGACGCCCGGTCTGAACGCACCATTATGCTCCCATTCATTTTTAAGTCTAAATCACACATTTAAAACTTTAAGTGTGGCTACATGTTTTAATAACTTATAACATCAGAAAAAGTTATGAGAAATCTAGTTATGGAACTTGAGGTGGATGTTACAATATATTGCTGATTGTAAAACATTTCCTCATAATTAACCCATTATTAAATCACCTTTTATCTTTCCGTAATTAATATAGTAAACCAACCACTGCTTGACAATAATTTAGAAAAAGGTTACAGTCAGTAAATCATACCAAAATGTCTGAAATCTGGCGCTAAACAGTCATGCACATGTAGCTAGTTTGACAGCCACCAGTTAAACTGAACTGAATTGAGCAAGTAAGCATATCATGCCTGTTACCATAGTGAGGATATTCAACATAAAACAAGCCCCAAATGGGTTAAACATTTATTCTAAAATCAAAAGAGTTACCCACAGTGGCCACCCTCTGCTCCAGTGTGGCGCTGTACCCGTCCCAGTCCAGCTCCTCGGGCTCGGCTTCACACTCGGCCTGCTTTACATTAGTTTCTTCAGATCTCCCAGTGCGACACAACTGTTTCTTTTTAGTACATTTTACAGAAATCATCTTAATCCTGTCCGTCTTTTCTCTTCAGTCAATGTGCAGCTGTTTTACCTCTTTCCAGGTTGGTTCCAGCACAGTGACTATCCTCATACGCTCACGGTTAGCGCTATATTCCTCTTTCAGCACTTTTGTTAGAAATTTCCAGGGCTATTGCTATTCAGTTGACACTAGAAATCATTATGTTATGCTAAAACAAGCTAGGCCTATCTGCACAATATGTTCAACTGTTACTGTTCTATACAACTTGGCATGTAACGGACAAAAGAGATATTAAGGGTTACCAAGAAGTGTAAGGATGGAAAATAACATCCCTTTTTCATAAAACACAGTTAACGTATTGCACAAGAGACCCAATTATGTTATGTAATTGTTATTTATCCTTCGAAAAACGACAGAACAGCTTCACATGAATAAAAGTTCAAACATTATGAGATGTTCGAGGACAAAATCCTAGCGTCTGTAAAATAATCTTACTACATACAGTACATACAAGGCCCAACCAGGATATCTGCTGAACCAATATCACGGAACTGATACTAATTAAATAAGTAATTTTTCAGTATCGGTACCAATATTCGATATCAGTACTGACGCATAACTTTTAGAAATGTCCAAAAAATATTGCCAAGATCATTTAAAAAGTAAACAAAAGAACTGTGGAACAATCTGATAACCTGGTCTAGCTATATAATTTTAGAATACTTGAATGAGTATTTACATCTTAAAATCGCCATTGGTCTTACATTAGCCTAAAATAACAAAATGCTAAAAGAAGCTACTCAACTTCAGCCTGGTTACAATTCTTCTCACAGCCAAATCGTTTTGCCTTCTTCCTTTTAAAAACTGTTGGTTGATCCTCTCCTCAACTCCTCAAAAGCGTAGCCGTTAGCATCGCATTGCAGATAGAGCATGTGCCGTCTCTCAGTTTAAAATGCCTTTCTCCCTTTCTGTCCACAGAGTTGTAATCACCATAAATGTCTTGGACGCCTACACCACAGCGGAATGCGTCTGTCCAAGAACAAGAGGCGGATTGTGCAATGGATGCTGCATCTTTCCTGAATGAAGCCATCGAAACTAGCAAAGGTCAGATTAGCATTTATCATAAAGTAATCTGACTAGAGTTGACATCTGATTTTAGAGCAGGAATTGTCAAAGGTCATCAGTTCAGAAAATATTAGGGTTTACCTCACCACTCGGGCAACGACTTGGAATATGCAATCACGTCAAACAATTTGCAGTGGTCCAAAGTTATTCCTAATCCTAACCCTTTTCACAAATGTCAGAAGAGAGAGTGCAATCATGGTAAATATAACAACAACTAATATGCTAACCACACTCTTCCTGGTATTATAGGCAATAAAACCCTTCACAATTAGATACTGACAGTACACTGTGTTTATTTTGACCTCAAAAGCTGCACCAAGACACATTTTACTCATAATTATTTGAGGTGGGTAGAGTATTCAAAAACTCTATTCAAGGAGCAGTAGTTTCTTAAAAGTAATATTACTCCGGTCAAGTGAAAGTAGAACGCCAGAGTCTACCGAACTAATGGTGGAAACTTCAAGTGAGAGAAGGCTATAGCTGCAAGAATGTAATTTGAAGGAAAAACCATTAAATAAAAAATAGGATATAGAACGGATAGAGCAAAACATTTGACAAACAAAATCATGTTTGAAGGAGCGGTGCAAGAAGCACAAATGTTCAAATAATTTATATCAGAGGTCCCCAACCATTTTTGCTCCACAGACCAGTTTAATGTCAGACTATTTTCACAGACCAGCCTTTAAGGTGTGGCAGATAAATAAAACAATAATAAAATAAAATACAATTATATGACCAACACAAAAACTGTGGTATTTTGTAAATATAATAATATACCTTTCCAAAGACATGGGTTTAATATCAGTGTTAATGTGTCACGTGACCGAGACAAGCGTCTTAACATGAGTGAGTCAAAAGTGAGTCATGGATGGGCAGATAACGGAGAGAATCATTTTTTCAAAATAAAACCTTGTTCATGAAATATTCCTCAGACTCATATAATGTTATTTATTCTTTCTGTGAGGCCTGGTACCAAACGGGCCCCTGTCGCCGGCCCACGGTTTAGGGATTTAAAGGGCCTGTTTTACACTATTTTCAGATCTATGTTAAAATATATCCTCAGCACAAACATACCTGGAGTTGTGTTTAATATATGAGTCCTGCATATTTAGAATTTTTCTCTCAAACTGAAAGCATGATGTCATGTGGTAATCCAGGAAGTGCTCCACTTTGTTTTTAAACTCCTCACACCTTCACTGCAATAATTTGGATCATAGCTGTTAACGTCATAACATCAGAAGGTGGAACAAAGCATTTTGAGCTCTGGAGATGCAGACAGCCTAATAATAAAGGGTTACTCAAACATGTGCAGGAAACAAAACAACTTCAGGTCTGTTTTTGATGAAGTAACATTATTACATGGCTTAAAATCCACGAGAGCTCACAAGAGTCAATGTTGCACAATACAGGAACTTAAATATTGTCAGCATAAAGCTTTTGTCACCTATAGACACAACACTTCAGAAAAGTAACTGCAACTTTTAATGTTTGCTTACTGATACAGTATATGAAAAAGAAATACTCACATAGGTGTTGAAGCACGGTGTCTGAAAACCACAAGTACAATTTTATGTACTCATCTGATATGATGAGTACTAAGCTCTTTCTCTAGCTGAGAGACAGTCAATATTTAGTCAGCTGAAAAAGGCCAAAATGCTATTCATATCAGTGCATGAGAAGAAAATGAATGAAAAATAACATCTGCTCCAAACCCAGAAAGAATCACATTGAATTCCTGTGTTTCTCAAAATGGCCCAAACAAGCACCACAAGATGGACATCCTGGACCCACATGGTTTAGTCTGGATTGTGTGGTCTGAGGTTGGACCCAGTTCTGGACATGGAAGTCCCACTAAACCTGACTGCTGCCACTCCATTCTACCAATGTTAGCGCAACAGGGGTTCTCAAATTGGGATGCAGGGTCCTGAGGTCAAAGTAAGTCTGCATTTAATTAGAAAGCATTTTATTATCAGTATATAAGTATATTATCCATGGTGTTAACACAAAACTCATGATGATTAATGAGAATGTTCTGAATGCTTAAGGTAAGTGAAGTATAACATTAGATTACTGCACATGGTTAAAAGTTATGTTTTTCACATTTTTACAACAGTATTTGAAAGTTTAGTCACCGTTTCTCCTGGCCTGAAGTCTGGACCAGTTTGGATATGGACCTTTTGTTAGTGCGGCACAGTGGCTGAGTAGCTAATGCTCAGGCCTTAGAGCAAGAAGGTTGCAGGTTCGATCCCCGGGTCGCCTGGGCCTTTCTGTGTGGAGTTTGCATGTTCTGCCCGTGTCTGCATGGGTTTCCTCCGGGTGCTCCGGTTTCCCCCATCAAAACATGCAGTACCCCTATGAACCAACATCACGTCCACCCTCCTGTGGGCTCCACTCACAGAGGGGTTCATGGGGGGTCAGGTGCTATGAGGATTGGGCAGCAAACTGCCCCCACGACCCAGCCGGACAAAGCGGAAGATGATGGATGGACCTTTTGTTCGTCCAAATGTAATCATAATACTCTTACTGTCCTTTGAGGTGATCTTCCTCACATATTCTCATACAATTTACACAAGCTGAGTGAAGTGTTTTTTCTATGTAGCCTTTCATCAGTCTGGTTTTGTGTTCCCACCTTTGCTTGGCATTTGTTAATCTTTTGTATCTTATGTATTTGTTGGTTTTCAATCTTGACAATGTTGTTTTTAGTGAAACCGGTAGCTTCCATTTAATTGTAAAGTGTGTGTTACACGTAGATGATAGACACGGCTGCAGGGAGCGGAGGATGTGGGCTGAGCTGATGGAAGTTTTTACGAGATTTTTATCCCAAGTTGTTCAAGAGATACAGCTGTGGGTTCTACAAGATTAGGAATATAGTACTGGGATGAACCCTGAAGATATGTGATTCATCTGACCAGATGCATGGGCATTCTGCACCTACTTATTATGTGGGATTAGTCTGAAATATTTTTTAAGTTAGAAAGTATCTGTTGACTTTACAGCTGCTGATTCTTTCACAAGTTGTTTGTTGATATTTTGTATTTCATCCAGTCAGAATGCAGAAAGAGCTCCTCACTTTGGGTAGTACACACACATTGTCCCCGAAGGGAAATTTGTAATCTGCATTTGACCTGTCCTTCAGTGCCAATGTAAATGTAGTGAAGTCCCATCAGACCTAATAGAGGACTTCTGTCTGTTCATGTCGTCTGCTTGCACACGCAGCTGTGTTGGTGTTGGATGAGCTCGAACTCCCTTATTGGGTTTAATACTTCAGCACATCTATTATGCATTTTGGAAGTGTTGGCCTATTTATTTATTGTTTGTTTGTTTGGTTTAATAAGTATTTATATCACGTGATATGAACATGATGTCAACATCCCTCCAAAAATACAAAAATAAAAAATGAAAACTTATATTCTTTATGTGTGGTGTGAAATAGATCATAAATATGTGGCCTTAAAGGGGACATATTTAGCTAAATAGACTTATGATCTTCTAATGTTACAAAACCACTATCACTATCACTCACATTCATGGAAATATACTGAGTGTCCCATCCACCTGTTTGGCGACATTACATTCATTTACACTGATTTCCTGGAGACTGATATCCATACTCACAACTTACCTAACTTTAACCTAAACCATTTATTCAATATCTGAACTTTAAACCATGTTGTTGATCCATCCAGACACGGAGAAAACATGCAAACTCCACACAGTTTGGCTCCGGTGACCCAGGGATTGAACCCGATGAGGCATGAGTGCTAGACACTAATTTATCCCCTTAAAGTCCCATATTTTGAACTGAGTTTTGTACATAGTACATTTCAGATATTTAAACCATGTTCATAACCACAATGTGAAAAATCCTTGCCCATTGGGTCAGCTGAATGTGATGTCTTGGTCACAGTATGACAGGATGCATTGATCAGAGCTGGGCTCTAACTGGCAATCAATCAATCAATCAATCAACAACTTTATTAATCCCAAAGGGCAATTCAGTTTGCACATTTCTGGTCGTGCACAATCCACAAACAATATAATTAAATTCAATTCAATTTTATTTCTATAGCCCAGAATCACAACAAAAGTTGCCCCAATGGACTTCACAGTGAATAAACATGGACACTTGGTCTCTCAAAAAACAACGCAATCCTTGGTGCCAGAGAGCAAAAAAACCCAGGTGCAGTATGGGAAAATTCTCTCCAGACACTGTTGCCAACAGCTGTCGCCGTGCGGCACCTTCAGACCTGAGAGCTTTGAAGTAAAATAAAATATAAAGACAAATACATACAACACATGTACAGCACACACCATACATTCAAAACTTAGTGCATCAGGGACACAAGCAAAATTACTTTACATTTAAAAGCTTTATGGCAGAAGGGATAAAAGATTTAGCGTAGTGGTTAGTCTTTTGTTGTGGGGTGATATAGCGCCTCCCAGAGGGCATTTGCACAAACTGTGAGTGCAGTACATGGTTAGGCTGCCTCAGTATGGCCTGAGTCTTTTGGAGCACCCTATGTAGCCACACAGAGGCGAGACCCTCCATCTGAACACCACTGATTTTGCCGCACAACAAACAGAAAAGGTCAGCAAACTTTCAATAAAGGAATGATACAAATTATTTAAAATGTTAAATGACACATTAAAAGAAGTCCGCAGTCTTCTGGTTGGTAGGTGAACATGCACACTAACCACAGCCACTGCTGCTAAAACATCCAGTCTAAGACACAACAGTCCTTTGGCTGCAGAGATATGAAGTCCTTATCAGTGCAGTATTGTCTGCTCTCACTGCGTGATGTCTCCATACAGCCTGATAACATCTGTGACTGCAGGACGTGTCTGAATATTGTAAACCTGTCCATCACAGATGCCCCCAGGGGCCCACACACAGCAGGGTGATCTCTATACTCTCACTAAGTACAAGCTGTGCTCTTGTACATTCATTACCAGGAAAAACACACTGGAGTTTACCACTGAAAATGATGCATCACACAAGATTCAACATTAACTACTCTAAGAAGATCAAGTGTTCTACCAAAGCCTTCCAGTCAAAAGTAACAATTCTGAATAGAGCATTAACAACAACAACAACATTTTTATAGGTGTGTGCCTTTTAGTGCCGTTTTTCTTTCAATACTTAGCATGTATTTTGCAGTTAGGAGAACATGCAAACTCAAAACCGGGAATCCAACCCTAGGACATTCTGCTGTGACAAAAGACCTGTCATTACTCAGCCACTGCACCACCTCAGAAGCCTCAGAAATGCGAGGAAGTACAGAATCTGCTAGAACTAATTATCACCCCAATTTTGCCACCATAAAAACTGACATGGCCAAACTGTGCACTATATCAAAAGACTAGAAGCACTCTATGTCTTGAAATTAAGTTTCTTGGATAAAATTGTAGGAAAAAGGTTTGACTTACATTGCTGGGGGGTAGAATTCTGTCCCTCCAGCTGTGGCACCCTAGTTTGGACCTGGTCGGGTACTAGGATCCTGCTATGAACCCTTGAACTGTTTTGAAATGTCCAGAAATGTACTCAAGTAAGAGTAATGTACTTCAAAATATTACTCAAATGGTACAAAGTACAGTTTAAGCTATTAACACTTTTACACTATTAACACTATTAGTTCTCTTAAAATAAACTACCTCTAGAATAGAATTAAGCAGCTTCAGAACTAGAAAGAAAATAATAAACCTGAAAACAAGATGAATAACCTGATCTAAGTTTTAAAATCTTGGCCAGATCAGAAAAATTTGCACTGTAGACATCCAAGAAATTACTCAAGTAAGAGTTAAAAAAGTATTTGAAACTACTACTACTACTATAGAAGTACAATAACATAACTTTCCCACTCTGGACCACTGTTGTAGACAAACAATGTTCTATCAGTTTGACACAATTCCTAAACAAAGTCCTTCCAAGCGCCTTAAGGGTCAGAGGTTAAGGTGAGCAGCTGGGGTTGTTATGGTAACAGGCGGTGCGTTCAGTGTTCAGCAAGTAAATGAGAGCGCTGCAGCCACAGAGCCACACATGTAAACAGCACAGAGACCAGTGAGACAGGAACAAATGTGTCTGCATTCCAGAACAGTGGAAAAAGGAAAATATCTGTTTTTGCTGTGTGCTGTATTAACCAGAACTACGTGTCAAACTAAAGCACTGCTGTAAATGATCCCACATTCAACTGACTACAGTGCAATTTTGCATATGTTTTCCCTTTAGTTGTATGAAGTTTTATCTGTCTTGCAGGAAGTAAAAGTCCTCACAGAAACCAATATTTCCTTGCAAATTGAGAATTGTATTAGGACATTAAAAAATCACAATTTGTGAAAAGATCTGCTGGATTTTTGTCTGTTAAAGAGCCCATCTAAGTCATAATGTTGTTTCCTCATCACCGACACACCTGGAATTGTGTTTAGTTTCATTCACACATTTAACACACAAATCCTGCATATTTAGGCTGAGCTGAAACTGAAAACTGAAAGCACTCTGTTCCACATTGTGATGTCATGTGATAATGTTTTAACTTCATACTCCTCTAGAATCATGTGGGACATTTTAGCTGTGGAATTGTCCATCTCTACTAAACAAAAAGGTTAAAGGAGCTGTTAACTTTTAAACTACCACATCATGATATCATAAGGTGGAACAGAGCATTTTAAGCATTGGAGATGTAGACAGACTAACCCCCAATTAACTGTAGCACAGCACACGAGCAGTGCACGAGGAGCGTCATACGTGTGTGCAACAGTCATCATGACGCTACACACTGCTCAAAATAGGTTTGAGTTCTAATTTTGCAGTGTCAACGGAGTGTCTCCAGGCTTTATAGAAGGGGAAAGACAGGAAATAAGCAAGTGGTGGTGTCAAAATAAAATTCTGATGCCCTTTCAAAATACACTCAACAAAAATATAAACGCAACACTTTCGTTTTTGCTCCCATTTGTCATGAGATAGACTCAAAGATCTAAAATTCATTCCAGATACACAATATTACCATTTCTCTCAAACATTGTTCACAAATCTGTCTAAATGTGTGATAGTGGCACTTTTGCTTTGCTGAGATAATCCATCCCACCTCACAGGTGCCACATCAAGATGCTCATCAGACACCATGATTAGTGCACAGGTGAACCTTAGACTGCCCACAATAAAAGGCCACTCTGAAATGTGCAGTTTTGTCTCACAGCAAAATGCCACAGATGGCGCAAGCATTGAGGGAGCGTGCAATTGGCATGCTGACAGCAGGAATGTCAACCAGATCTGTTGCTCGGGCATTGAATGTTCATTTCTCCACCATAAGCCGTCTCCAAAGGCGTTTCAGAGAATATGGCAGTACATCCAACCGGCCTCACAACCGCAGACCACGTGTAACCACACCAGCCCAGGACCTCCACATCCAGCAGGTTCACCTCCAAGATCGTCTGAGACCAGCTACTCAGACAGCTGCTGAAACAATTGGTTTGCATAACCAAAGAATTTCTGCACAAACTGTCAGAAACCGTCTCAGGAAGCTCAACTGCATGCTCGTCGTCCTCATCGGGTCTTAACCTGACTCCAGATCGTCGCTGTAACAGACTTGAGTGGGCAAATGCCCACATTCGATGGCGTCTGGCACGTTGGAGAGGTGTTCTCTTCACGGATGAATCTCGGTTTACATTGTTCAGGGCAGATGGCAGACAGCGTGTGTGGCGTCGTGTGGGTGAGCGCTTTGCTGATGTCAGTGTTGTGGATGGAGTGGCCCATGGTGGTGGTGGGGTTATGGTATGGGCAGGCATCTGTTATGGACGAAGAACACAGGTGCATTTTATTGATGGCATTTTGAATGCACAGAGATACCGTGATGAGATCCTGAGGCCCATTGTTGTGCCATACATCCATGAACATCACCTCATGTTTCAGCAAGATAATGCACGGCCCCATGTTGCAAGGATCTGTACACAATTCTTGGAAGCTGAAAATGTCCCAGTTCTTGCATGGCCAGCATACTCACCGGACATGTCACCCATTGAGCATGTTTGGGATGTGCTTGACCGGCGTATACGACAGCGCGTACCAGTTCCCACTAATATCCAGCAACTTCGCACAGCCATTGAAGAGGAGTGGACCAACATTCCACAGGCCACAACTGACAATCTGATAAACTCTATGCGAAGAAGATGTGTTGCACTGCATGAGGCAAATGGTGGTCACACCAGATACTGACTGGTTCTGAGTCCCCAGACCCCCAATAAAGCAGCAACTGCACATTTCAGAGTGGCCTTTTATTGTGGGCAGTCTAAGGTTCACCTGTGCACTAATCATGGTGTCTGATGAGCATCTTAATGTGGCACCTGTGAGGTGGGATGGATTATCTCAGCAAAGCAAAAGTGCCACTATCACACATTTAGACAGATTTGTGAACAATGTTTGAGAGAAATGGTAATATTGTGTATCTGGAATGAATTTTAGATCTTTGAGTCCATCTCATGACAAATGGGAGCAAAAACAAAAGTGTTGCGTTTATATTTTTGTTGAGTGTACATTCTCTAAAAGCACTATTACAGTCATGTAAATATCCTGCATCGCATCCAGGAGCTCTAGGAATGACTCGTGATGGACTACGAAAAGTTTACAGCCGTGGAGCATAAATATAAAACACTTTCCAACATCAGACAGAAGAACAACAAGAACTACTTCTGAAGGAAAATGCATGTGGTGCAGACAAACAAAGTGAAATGGTGAGTAGCTTCATTAATGCGAGCGCCGCAGATAAGGCTTGTTATCACTGCAAAGCACCATCTCTCTTGTTGTCTTTTTCTATTGTGATTTAAAACATTATTCATCAAATCAACAATGAACACATAAGCAATGTAAAAAGCTTCATGTTTAAATGTGAGAACACACAGAGGCTGGCGTCACAGGAGCAGCTCTGCAGACGTTACGTGCTGCTGACGCTCCTGGTGTAAATTCCAGGTAATAAGATTTCTGAATGAAACAAAACACAAATTTGGTTTTGTTTTTAAGGAGGTAACAAGATTATCACATGACTTAAAGCTCACAAGAGTGTTTGTGTAATATATGTTCAAATTCACTCTATCCTGTGCTTGTTTTTTCTAACTCCTGAAATAGTGAACTCTTTTGATAAATGTGTCCTATTCTCATTAACCCTATATGCAGCGACTGAGTGACCATTAGCTCAGCGCTAACATGACTGCACAGGCCTCTTGGTTTTACCACACAGACAAATGTGTGGAAACAGCTGTCTGCATTTTCCATTGAAACACACTCTAAAAGTGTCCCATCTATCATTAGAGTCTACAGTTTACAGTCTCCTCACTTTCACACTGGAAATGGGGAAGAGCCAATGAAACTAGCTGTCACTGCCCCAAAGGAACTACCTGTCTATGAAATACTGTGCACAAGGAGAGACTCTGGAGTGACTGGCAGGTTTCTGACAGGCAGTGTTCTTTGACATCCATTTTTTTCCATTGAGGAGAATTAGTCTGACACTTTTGCTGATGAAATTGTAACCTGGTGCCTGTGTCAGCTTGTCTTTTCTTGATCTTTGGTTGCTGTGGGTATGGTTTGTGGGGGTGTTTGGCACAGACCAGCTGAGCACAGTCACCCCTCCTCTATGTGCACATTTGGCATAACTCACTCTCTCTGTGGCTCTGTTTGAAATCTGCCCAGTTATGCACAATCTGTGATCAAAATCAGGCACTTCTTGAAATATATTTAAAGACAGTGATTGTGTCTGTTGTAATAGTTATAATCTCTGTCTGACAGCTGTGAATCATTATGTTATAATTTGCATATTTTAAATCACAATATTCATCTAAAACAACTTAATAAAAGAAAAAAACAAGTCTCTGAACTTAGACCTCACTGCCGGTCTGTACTCGTACACCACACTTTAGTGTATACTCCTCTATTTTAATTGGACTTGCATTTATATTTTTATGACTTGGTTCTGTCTCAGTACATTTGTTCACAATATAAATGGTAAATGGTCACATTTTTATAGCACTTTTCTACCTTTCAAGGCACTCAAAGCGCTTTACAACAAGGAACCACTCACCCATTCACACACACATTCACACACACATTCACACACACATTCACACACACATTCACACACACATTCACACACACATTCATACACACATTCACACACACATTCATACACACATTCATACACACATTCATACACACATTCACACACACATTCACTCACACATTCACACACACATTCACACACACACCCATTCACACACACATTCACACACACATTCACTCACCCATTCACACACACATTCACTCACCCATTCACACACACATTCACACACACACCCATTCACACACACATTCACACACACATTCACTCACCCATTCACACACACATTCACACACACATTCACTCACCCATTCACACACACATTCACACACACATTCACACACACATTCATACACACATTCACACACACATTCACACACACATTCATACACACATTCATACACACATTCATACACACATTCACACACACATTCATACACACATTCACTCACCCATTCACACACACATTCACTCACACATTCACACACACATTCACACACACACCCATTCACACACACATTCACACACACATTCACTCACCCATTCACACACACATTCACACACACATTCACTCACCCATTCACACACACATTCACACACACATTCACACACACATTCATACACACATTCACACACACATTCACACACACATTCATACACACATTCATACACACATTCATACACACATTCACACACACATTCATACACACATTCACTCACCCATTCACACACACATTCATACACACATTCATACACACATTCATACACACATTCACTCACCCATTCACACACACATTCACACACACATTCATACACACATTCACACACACATTCACTCACCCATTCACACACACATTCACACACACATTCACACACACATTCACACACACATTCATACACACATTCACACACACATTCACACACACATTCATACACACATTCACACACACATTCACACACACATTCACACACACATTCACACACATTCACACACACATTCACACACACATTCATACACACATTCACACACACATTCACACACATTCACACACACATTCACACACACATTCACACACACATTCATACACACATTCATACACACATTCATACACACATTCACTCACCCATTCACACACACATTCACACACACATTCACACACACATTCATACACACATTCACACACACATTCACTCACCCATTCACACACACATTCACACACACATTCACACACACATTCACACACACATTCATACACACATTCACACACACATTCACACACATTCATACACACATTCACACACACATTCACACACACATTCACACACACATTCACACACACATTCATACACACATTCACACACACATTCACACACACATTCACACACATTCATACACACATTCATACACACATTCACACACACATTCACACACACATTCACACACACATTCACACACACATTCACACACACATTCATACACACATTCATACACACATTCACACACACATTCATACACACATTCACACACACATTCACACACACATTCACACACACATTCATACACACATTCATACACACATTCATACACACATTCACACACACATTCATACACACATTCACACACACATTCACACACACATTCACACACACATTCATACACACATTCATACACACATTCACACACACATTCATACACACATTCATACACACATTCATACACACATTCACACACACATTCACACACATTCATACACACATTCACACACACATTCACACACACATTCATACACACATTCATACACACATTCACACACACATTCATACACACATTCATACACACATTCACACACACATTCACACACACATTCACACACACATTCACACACACATTCACACACACATTCACACACACATTCACACACACACATTCATACACACACATTCACACACATTCATACACATTTACACACACATTCACACACACATTCATACACACATTCACACACACATTCATACACACATTCATACACACATTCACACACACATTCACACACACATTCACACACACATTCATACACACATTCACACACACATTCACACACACATTCATACACACATTCATACACACATTCACACACACATTCATACACACATTCACACACACATTCACACACACATTCACACACACATTCACACACACATTCATACACACATTCACACACACATTCACACACACATTCACACACACATTCATACACCAGTGTACACAGACACTGGGGGCGAGGTGGGTTAAGTGTCTTGCCCAAGAACACAACAACAGCATTTATCTGTGGGAGCTAGAATCACACCAGCCAACCTTGGTTGTTGATCGACGTCATTTCCGGTGAGTGAATTCTGTTTGCGAGCAGTATTACGTCTCTCTACTGAATCTGTTAATCCACGAATCCAACATCTAAACTAGTGCCTGAGTTCTCCGTCAAACCATCGAAGTTTATTCAGCATCTAGTGCTCCGTAATTCGTGGTCTAAGCCTCTCTCTCTCTGTAGTTTCAGCTTGTAGTTTCAGCCTGATCTAGCCTAGCCTAGCATCATGGCTAAAACTCTCGCCCCCCTTTCCTGTTCTAGTTGCCACATGTGGAGTGAGAACCCTGGCTTATTTGATAGTGACATTGTGACATTTGTTGAAAATGGCTATGTTCCTGAGTCCTTTAAATATGCTGTAATTAAACCGCTTTTGAAAAAACCTCGCTTAAATCCTGATGAACTAGCCAACTACAGACCTATCTCGAATCTTCCATTTCTCTCAAAGATTCTGGAACGAGTTGTGGTGAAACAGCTTTGTCACCATCTGCAGGGCAATAATTTATATGAAAAATTTCAGTCTGGTTTCAGAGCTCAGCACAGCACAGAAACTGCTCTGCTTAAAGTGACAAATGATTTGCTACTAGCTGCTGATAACGGGCTGGCTTCAGTCCTGGTCCTACTGGACCTCAGTGCTGCGTTTGACACCATTGATCACAACATTCTACTGCAGAGGTCAGAATGTGACATAGGTGTCAGAGGGACCGCCCTCAAATGGTTTAAATCCTCTCTATCAGATAGGTACCAGTTTGTTAGTGTAAACCAGTGCACCTCTCCCTGCTCTAAAGTAGCTTGCGGTGTTCCACAAGGATCTGTGCTTGGTCCAATCCTGTTTACTCTGTATATGTTGCCATTAGGTAACATTATCAGAAAACATGGCATTAATTTCCACTGCTATGCTGATGACACTCAGCTGTACTTATCAATGAAACCTAATCAGACCGATCAAATCGATAAGCTCAGTGCCTGTGTGAAGGACATCAAAACCTGGATGACCCTGAATTACCTGCGCAGCAGTCTGCGCGTGAGGGACACTAATAGACTCGAGAAGATCATTAGGAAGGCTGGACATGTGGGGGAGGAGCTGGACTCTCTGGCGGTGGTGTTGGACAGGAGAATGCTGGACAAAATCTGGACTATCCTGGACTCTCCCTCCCACCCCCTCCACAAGGTGCTGGACAATCAGAGGAGCTCTTTCAGCCATAGACTGCGGCTGCCGCGCTGCTCCACTGAGAGACACAGGAAATCTTTCCTGCCTGTCGCCATCAAACTGTTGAACGCTGCACTTTAACTCACAAACTACGCAATCCCTTTCATCCTATTCCCTGATCACACATGTATATAGTCAATAGATGTCTATGATGTAAATAATTTCCCAGAGAGAGCTATTTTATCTTTTATCTTATTGTATTTAGCTTATTTTGCAACTTGTTTGATGTACATGCTCTTGGTCGGTTGCATCTGTAACAAAGAAAATTTCCCCTCGGGGATGAATAAAAGTAATTCTGATTCTGATTCTGATTCTTAAACCCTGAAAAAACAGAGGTCATTGTTGTCGGTCCTAAAGGTCAGAGAAATTCTCTGTCAGACCAGATAATCTCACTTGACAATGTGAGTATAGCCTCTAGCTCTACTGTAAAAGAGTCGTATTTGACCAAAATCTCTCATTCACAGCTCATATAAACCAAGCTTGTAAAACTGCATATTTTCACCTGCGAAACATAACTAAAATCAGAAATATTTTGCCTAAAAATGATGCTGAAAAACGTATCCATGCATTTGTTACATCCAGACTAGATTACTGTAATTCTCTGCTCACCGTCTGCACTAAAGGTACTTTAAGAAGCTTCCAGTTGGTCCAAAATGCAGCGGCCAGAGTCCTAACAGGAACTAAAAGACGTGATCACATCAGTCCTGTGTTAAAATCACTGCACTGGCTTCCTGTCGAGTTTAGAATTAAATTCAAAGTTCTCCTCCTGACATACAAAGCCTTAAACAATATGGCCCCATCATATCTTCAGGATGCCATTGTCCCCTATCAGCCAAATAGAGCACTTCGCTCTCAGAATGCAGGATTATTAGTGGTTCCTAGAGTGTCTAAAAGTACAGTGGGGGGGAGAGCCTTCAGTTACCAAGCTCCTGTGTTATGGAATCAACTCCCTGTTGGTGTTAAACAGGCTCCACAGTCTCTTTATTTAAGACCAGGCTTAAAACCTTCCTCTTCGGAATAGCTTATGACCAGGTTACTTAGTTGATGTCACTAAGATAAGCTGCTGCAGGAGATAACAAGCTGGGGGAAGTGTGGCAACCTGAGCACTGTCCTCTGTTTCCTCCTATTTTCTCACCAGCATCACTCACTATGTTCTCATCTGTAGTTTGTTCATTGCTATTCACAGTTTTTCCTTGCTGAGAAGGAGAGTCTAAGGACAGGGGATGACTGGACCATGTTTCATTTGCTGCTTTACATGAATGTTGTTTATTCCTGTTCTGATATGTCTGTGTGTATGTTTTACTCATCCAAATCTTGGAACGACCTTAGAGGCAACTGTTGTTGTGATTTTGGGCGCTACAAAAATAAATTGAATTGAATTGAATTAAACCTGTGGGTCAGTGGATCTGACTGCTCAACAGTGATGTTTATGTTGAGAGTCTGTCTCTGCTTTTTTCCTTCTTTCGTCCATGTCTCCTCTCCCCTCTTCTTTAATGTGTCCTCTCCTCTCACCTGCTGCTCTCTTATTGTCCTGTCTCCTGGCTTTTTCTGTCTGCTTCTTCCCTCTCTGCTGTTTCTTACACTACCTTCCAGTACCAGTACCTCCCACCCTCCTGTTGCCACTGTGTGTTCACTGGTTATAGTCAAGTTTGTTCAATTTACGCTATAACATTGTCTTTGTTTTAGGTTGCTTCAGCTGATGAAGCTGATGTTCAAGATCTGACTGTGGGCCTCCTCACTATCATGTCCAATGAAACAGACATCTCCGTGAATTGCAGTGGTCCTTGAGGGCAACATGGTGATTGATGCTTCTTCTATGGCTGACGGGTATGTTTTACGTTTTGGATTAATGTACGCACTGCACTTGAGTTATCTAAAAGAGATGGCCAACACTTTTGACTTCATTCAGAAAGTGGTGATGGGTCTTGAGGTTGGAAAGATGAGACTAAGGGTTTTGACTCTTAAAAATTACCTTTGTCTTGAATAGACACTCATTGGTGCAGTTTTTTTATTATTATCATTTAACACTGTTGTACTTGTTGTATTTTTTCACCTGGCTGCACCATATACAAGTCTGAGTTTAGTTTGGTGCTTCCACATGTTGTGGAATATTCATTTGAAGTAAAAGTTATAATTTGTGCAATTGGTGAAGGTTTAACATTTAGAGCTTTTATTAAGAATGGAGAAACACAATGTTTGCAGTCTTGGCAGGCCAGGCTACAACATCTGTGTGGTCATAGTTCTAATAAAACATTCAATTCAATTCAATTCAATTTATTTTTGTAGCACCCAAAATCACAACAACAGTTGCCTCTAAGGCCGTTCCAAGATATGGATGAGTAAAACATACACACAGACATATCAGAACAGGAATAAACAACATTCATGTAAAGCAGCAAATGAAACATTGTCCAGTCATCCCCTGTCCTTAGACCCTCCTTCTCAGCAAGGAAAAACTCCAAAAAACCCAGAGTCCTGGGAAAAAGAAGAAACCTCGGGGAGAACTACAGTGAAGGAGAGATCCACTCCCATGGACGGACAGGCTATAGATGTCCAGGCCCGTGGGCCAGTTCAGTATGACCACAGCTACCCAGGTGGGGAAGGAGCCAGGAGAGGAGGAGGAGGAGAGGGGCGAGGAGGAGGAGCCGGGCGAGGAGGAGGAGAGGGGCGAGGAGGAGGAGCCAGGCGAAGAGGAGGAGCCAGGCGAGGAGGAGGAGCCAGGCGAAACATAGTAGTAGTAAGTAGTAAAAGTAGTAAAGTACTGTGCTTAAAGGTCCTATATTAAGCAAAATAGACTTTTGGGGGTCTTAAGCCATCTTAGAACATTGTTGCCTCATCAAAACCATGATGAGACAGAATTGAGTACTTCTTCCACCACTGGACCATTACATGTCCAGAGTATTTTTCCTACACTGTACCAGCACATTATTGGATTTTATGAAGTTGGTCAATAAAAATGTCATTTAAAATGTGTAAAATTTGTATGTGTATTATTAAAAATGCATGTAGTGTATTGGATTAGAGTATACGTAATAAAAATTGTGATTACAGGTAAAAAAGGGTTGTAGTAAACAGTTAAACATTTTATATATAAGGCACTAAAGTTTTGTGTACTAGTTTTACTTTGTTGAAAAAGATTGAAACTATTAATTACAAACTACTTAAAACTTAGTATGTATTACTTAAAGATAGACAGTTTCATCAGTTTTTTTTTGAGTAGACATAACTTCAACAATGAAAGACTCACGAGAGGCGACTGGATTTCAAACACATCTGATATTCTTGCTGACCGGGAGCTGGTTGTGAGGTATTAATCGGTTCTTGTAATCCCATGTTTACTACATGAAGCACGACACACGATTAAGCCAAAACTCAGCCTGATCCCAAAAACAGTCGCACAAGTGAAAAATCGGTGCAAAAAGGGCCAAAAATCGCAATCACAATGGGCTAATTTTCTAGCTAGGTACTCATGACCCCAGTTTTTTGCCTGAGCAGCCAGTCTATTCCACATTCTGTTAGAATCCAGAAAGGTCTGGAATAAGACCATAACGTGAAAAACCTCCCGTCCAAATGTGAGACAAGCACAGCTGCTCATTTGTGTCACATTCCTCTCAAATGCAGAAGGCATCTCTTGAAAGTTCTTCTAACCCTATAGAACTTCTTTTACCTGAGATAAGTCATAGTTTGGTGCTTCAATTGTTGATTCTGTGAAAATCCACAGTTTCTCATTCCTTTATGTAGATTTTTCACCTTTTGTTTTAATGTGTAAGTAGCCACGATTGTTTTTTCTCTGGTTGGTTAATCTGCACTTCTATTACATCCTCTAAAATCAGGGAGACAGGATACGGCTCCAGATCCACTCACCTTTGTCAAGTGTTTTCAAAATGTGTAGTTCTGACTGGACAGGTAACCAAATTTTGGCTCAAAATCTAGAGAAACTGCTATCACAGCCTATCACAGGAAAAAGGCTTTTAAAAGTCTCTGAGCACCAGCTGCCCAGACAAAGGTTTCAACTAATTCCACAAATAGTTGCAGACAGAAAAAAAATTCAATAAGCTGCTATTAGACCTGAAATCAGGATGTGACAGGTTGAAAGTATACACTGGCAGGATAATTGAGAGTTTTGTGTGTTCGGAACATCAGCCAGCACACCTGAACTTCCTGTGTCTATCAGCAGTAAATCCTCCCGGTTTGAGGCTGTCAGATGGGCCTCTTAACATGTCTGCAGGGGAACAGCATATCACTGTACTTCTCTGATCTGAAACTAACTCTGATTGGAAGCACACCAGGTCAATTAAATCACACCGGAGCGTTTAGTTCCTGATAGTCCCTCCAGCAGGGACTGGGGTGCTACTTGTATGTGCAGTACTTTAATGAGACCTATTCTGCAAACTCTACCCCTTCTCATTGACCCTCTCAGAGTTCTTGGTGATTAGTGTATTTTTAACTAATAGTTATTAACCTGTATTCAAGATGTCATTGGTCTGATCAATTCCTGTTTTCGCCTCTGTTGGTACACGCCCACTGATGTACTTTTTGTAATTTATGTATTTATTTTGGGCCAGGAAGCAATTTATATTTCTTTACAGTGGAAGAGAATATTAGCCATACGGCATTATTGCAATCATAACAGAAATAACAACAAAAAATTGGCCCAAAATGGAGTGGGAAGGAGACAATTTAATTATTTAATCCCACCCTCAATTTCTTCTTTCCCCAATTTTATTTCCTTAACCGTGATACACGTAGGATTCACCGGTGTTGTGTGATCATTATGGTAAAAACTGCTCGCTAGTGTGATCTACAGCTATCCATGGTAAGGACCGACAGCATGCGGCGCTTTGTTGTGATGACATTTAGAGCAACATCAGCTCCCACTGGGCACAGTTTTCTAGCTTGGAAGTCAGTGGACTTGTTTCGTTTATTATGTTATTTTAAATGAATATTGTGATTTAAAATTCCAAATTATTACATAATATTATACTTGTATAGCAGACACAAGCACAATGGGTCAGCTAATCCTTAAGCTGTTTTATAATACAAGTTTATTACCAAACGCAAACTAGTACATTCCGTGTACCATCATTTTTTTTTATTTCAGTTAAGAATGAAAAACAATAAAATGGGAAAACAGTTTACTTCATTATTCCATTATCGTATCAAAAAAATAATAATAATAATTAAAAAACAGCAATAATAGGAACAGGTTGGGGGCACATGAATATGAAAAACTTGTATGTTCCTTCTATCTGCTTCTATATGTTTAGTTGTGATTTTAATACTGTCTTTAAAAACTCTAAGAACTCAGGCTATATACTGTACCTTTAGATACAGTAGTTGATGCCTGGGTGTGCTACTCCTTAGAATGTGACAAAAATGTCCATCCATCCATTTTCTTCCACTTATCTGGGGCTGGGTCGCGAGGGCAGCAGCCTAAGCAGGGACTCCCAAACTTCCTTCACTCCAGACACTTCCTCCAGCTCCTCCAGACGGACCCCGAGGCGTTTCCAGGCCCAGAGACAGTCCCTCCAGCGTGTCCTGGGACTTCCCCGGGGCCTCCTTCCGGTGGGACATGCCTGGAACACCTCCCGAGGGAGGTGTCCAAGAGACATCAGAACAGATGCCCGAGCCTCAGCTGCTCCTCTCAACATGGAGGAGCAACGGCTCCAAGCTCCTCCCCCTATCTCTAAGGGAGCGCCCGGCCACTCTGCGGAGGAAACTCATTTCTGCCGCTTGTATCGGCGATCTCGTTCTTTTGGTCATTACCCAGAGCTCATGACCATAGGTGAGGGTAGGAACGTAGACTGAGGTAAATCGAGAGCTTCGCATTTCGGCTCAGCTCCTCTTCACCACAACGGTCCGATACAGTGACCACATCACTGCCGACGCTGCACCGATTCGCCTGTCAATCTCACGCTCCATCCTCCCCTCACTGTGAACAAGACCCTGAGATACTTGAACTCCTCCACCTGAGGCAGAGACTCCCCACCCACCCGGAGAGGGCAATCCACCTTTTTCCGGTCCAGAACCATGGCCTCGGATTTGGAACAGCTGATCCTCATCCCGGCCGCTTCACACTCGGCTGCAAACCGCCCCAGTGCTGCAGGTCCTGGTTCGATGAAGCCAACAGGACAACATCATCCGCAAAGAGCAGAGACGAGATCCTGTGGTTCCCGGACCCCCTCTGGCCCCTGGCTGCGCCTAGAAATTCTGTCCATAAATACAGTGAACAGAACCGGTGACAAAGGGCAGATCTGGCGGAGTCCAACATGCATGACAAAAATGTATTTTAAGAAAATGGCCCTTGAATTTGTCCCATGTAGATCTATAAATGTTTCCCATCCGTATCAAATTTAACTTGCTTTCTGGGTTTCTGTTCTTAACAAATCTCATTGTGATCTGGCAAAGGATTACTCCAGATGCCTTTCCTTTTCTCAGCAAAACAACAAATTGGAACCAGCGTCACTCCGGTCAGAGGGGAAACACTTATTAAAAATTGCTCTCTAAAAGGACATAGAGTATATCCTCCAGCTAGGAAAGGTACAAAGATAGTGTGCACATGTTCTGGCATGAAGACACTGGATCCAGAACTAATAAGGTTTCTCCATTGTAACTCAGGTTCGGACATGTGTCTTTAAGGCCATGTACCCAATTCCTTCTGTGTATTTGAGCAAAATGTGTCTTTCCCCGGTTCAGATGTAAGAAGCTCTTGAGGTCAAAATAAGTTTGCTGTGGTTTATTGTCCAAAAATCGATGAGTGAGTCGTTATATATGTACTAGCATGCTAATTGTTGTTTGCCAGGTACAGCATGTTTAAACTGTACTGTGGTTGCTCGCTAATCCTGACTGTTTGATGGAAAGATCAGTGCATAGGGCAAAGTTTCCTATAGACACAATGGGGTTTATGAATGCTTTTTTAAAACTTCATTCATCCATCCACTCACACACGAACACAAAAATTCTCTAAAGTCACACTTTATATATAACTATGACTGTCAGTATGTCCTCCTTTTCAAACCCCAGATTTAGTTCTAATTCCTGACATCCGGGACTAGAGTCCTGGAGGAGCACACATCCATCATGCCTTATTTAACCAGCTGCAAGTCCATTATCAACTCTGACACGCTGCACTGTCTGTGCTCCAGTCTGTGCTCCTGTCTGTGCTCCTGTCTGTGCTCCTGTCTGTGCTCCTGTCTGTGCTCCTGTCTGTGCTCCTGTCTGTGCTCCTGTCTGTGCTCCTGTCTGTGCTCCTGTCTGTGCTCCTGTCTGTGCTCCTGTCTGTGCTCCTCTTAGTCACACACATCTGCAGCCTACAGAACATTTCAGCAGACTCTCATGTGCTCTTATGGATTGTGAAGATGCACATAGGACAGTGTTTATCAGTAACGTTTGGATGTCGACAATTTGCTACAGACAAATGTCATTCTCATTTCAGTAGAATAAAAGGTGGAGGAAGAAGATGAACCCCAGACTCAGGCTGCACGTGCCACAGCTGTGGTCCACGAGAGGCAGGGTCTCCAAATAATTCAGTGACAAGAGGAGCTCAGACCACACACAGTCCAGAAGTGCTGTGGAGGCGCTGGGGAGGCCTGACCTCAAGTCCTTTCTCTGTTCTCTCCTATATTATACAAAAATGACTCTTGTGAGCTTTAAGCCATGTTATAATGGTTTTAGCTCATGAAAATTATACCTGGAGTTGTGTTTTATTTCATTCACACAACAGTAATACATTATTATTAGTCTGTCTTCATTTCTAAAGCTCAAAATACTCTGTTCAGTAGTAGATTTCAAGTTAACAGCTGTTCACTAGTAAGCACCGTGCCAACAACAACATTCAGTGAAGAAGTTTACTGATGAGTGAGTGAATCATATTAAAACATTACATATATAATATATTAATATATTACATATATTGACAATTCCATGACGGTAATCATCAAAATGATTTTGAGTTTAAAAACTTACTGTATTACATGACATCAAAATGAAACAGAGTGGTTTCATTTCCATTTGAGAGAAGAACTCAGCCTAAATCTGCAGGTGTGTATGTTAAACATGTGAGAATGAAACAAAACACAACTCCAGGTCAAACAACAAATAACATGGATCAGAAAACAGAGTGAAATGGGTTCTTTAATAAATGAATAGTTCGTAGGTGAACACGTGGTCAACAGCAGAGGCCACTCTGAGTATCACACCACGATTAAACCACTCAAGTACTGGGGTCACTACTGGACTGGGGTGCAGTTTAAGTGAGGAGAAGTCCCCGGTTTGGGCACCACAGGATCTCATCTCTGCTCTGTGCGGATGATATTGTCCTGTTGGCTTCATCGAACCATCTGAGGCCATGGTTCTTGACTGATAAAAGGTGGATTGCCCTCTGCCCTGCCTCAAGTGGAGGAGTTCAAGTATCTCGGGGTCTTGTTCTCAGTGAGGGGAGGATGGAGCGTGAGGCTGACAGGTGGATCGGTGCAGCGTCGGCAGTGATGCGGTCGCTGTATCGGACCGTTGTGATGAAGAGGAGCTGAGCCGAAAGGCAAAGCTCTCGATCTGTACATCAGATCATATAGGGCCTCACAACTACTTGAACCATGTAGGTGTTCAGAACGTACAACATGGGGGAACTACAACACTGAAAATTCCACCCAAAATGCAGAGAGGAAGTAAAATAAAAAAAACAAAACAAGATGAAATCATAAATATCATTGTCTTAAAAAGGTGGAAATACAGAACTGACAACAACATGCTAACAGCATGCCCATGCTCACTTCCTATTTGCAACATGGCAACTAGCATGTTAGCTACCATAAAATACCAAATAAGAGCCTGGGTGTTTATTTGTTTCAATCTCTTGACAGACCAGGCATTTATTTTAGACCAGGCGGTGATTTGGGGCAACTAATCCCTTCCTCACAAAAATCTTGCTCAGCAAAACTGGGAAAATATGGTCCTCAAATTCTTTTAACCAGCATGAATATAATTTAGGCGGCTTTCTATACAGACGTAGGCTAGTTCATTTGAAATGTTACAACAAAATATCTACAACGCGGGGAGTTTCCCACATTTGAAAGTGACTCCTGAATTACAGAAAGTTATTAAAACCCTTATACAACATGCAGACATTTCTTTAGCAAATTAAAACAAACAACAGACACAATGAGTTTGGAGCAGACACAGGGAGAACATTCATCCACCACATCAGGGCACAAGGAGTGAGCTGTTTTTTTTCAGTGCTTATAGTTTAGGCAAATGAGCCATGTGGTTTTAAGTTTGGTTTGTGTTTGTGTCAGTCCTGCATCCTGTTGTTGCAGCACGACTTCTGTCTTCAGCACATACATTAGACTCCTAAAAAAAACCTGGCTCTTATTTGGTATTTTACGGTATGTCTGTTCATATGTAGTCTGTGGTACAGGCCCATTAAGTAAATAAATGAAGCTGAAAGTGGAAATGAACTAAAGACTAAATAAGTTTTTGTGAGAATAAACTGTGTACTGCAGTGGTATATATGGTGTTTTAATAACACTGTGTACTACTCCTAGTCACTTTTTGGCAACAGGGGCGACAGTAACTCATTTGGTAGAGCATTTGTCCGCTGATCTGAAGGTGGACGGTTTGAATCCTGCTCTCGCCTGCTTTGTTTCTATGTCTCATCTTGTCTAATGTGTCTTATTCCTCGAGAGACTCTCTCTGCTCTGCTCTCCTAAACTAAATTAACTATGGATTCGATAAATTGGTCTTTTAACAAAATTGACACTTTAACAAGACAAGCCGGGTCGGGCGAACCTGTGTGTTCTTTGGACACAGTGGATCTATCTTTTCAGAACTAGGATTATGGGACTTTGCAAATTGGATCACCCATGGACCTGATTTTTCGGGAAATTCAAATATTGAGGCAGCTTTTCACACCCCCACTTGGCTGCCCAGAAAATGGAGTGAGGGGCTGTTTCTGGATACTGCGTCTGGACTATCTCCACCTCCCGGTTGCAATGTCGTGCCATAATGTCTATGTTTTTTTTTTTTTTTTTCATTTTCTTTTTTCTCTGTAGTAGTTAGTTATAGTTAGTATAGAAAAAGAGTTATGAAAGATAGTTTGTCACGGTAGTAATCTCATAGTTTCCTGTTTCAGTTAGTAGTAAATAAATTAGTGATGTCACAGTTAGACTCACTTGTTTAGTTTATCTTTATGTGGGATTGTCACAGATCTCTAGACTCATCTGTTTATCTTACCTTTGTGAGTGGAGGGGAAATGTGGGACTGTTCTTTTAATCACTGTAAAGTGCTTTGTGGTGCATTTTTGTATGAAAAGCACTCTATAAATAGACTGTACCAACTTTAACGCAAACTAGCTAAATATGTAGCTTTCTGGTCAAAAACGCTGAAACATAAACCATTTGAAATACTACGTGACATCACACAGGACTGCCCTGATTACAGCCAGGTGTTTCTGATCACTAACATCTGGCTGCAGGGACGGAGTTTAAAGGGTGGATACCTGTTAGACCAGGGGTGTCAATCATACGGCCTTGGGGCCGGATCCAGCCCGCCTACAGACTTGATCTGGCCCTCAGCTGATTTGTCATAAAAATACGCTCAGCAAAAAATGTTTGCATTTTTTTTATAAATCGTAATTTTTAAGGCTCATAAAAAATGTAAATAAATATACCATTTAGTTACCATTCATTTTAGCCGATTTTGATTTTTGCTAACTGTAGGGTTAGCGGGTTAAAGTTAAAATAATAATAATAATAATTATAAACGGTGGCACTCAGGCCTCACAGCAAGAAGGTTGCGGGTTCGATCCCCGGGTCGTCCGGGCCTTTCTGTGTGGAGTTTGCATGTTCTCCCCATGTCTGGATGGGTTTCCTCCGGGTGCTCCGGTTTCCCCCATCAACTCAAAACATGCAGCACCTGAACTAACATCAAGGACCATGAGGTCCACCCTCCTGTGGGCTCACCACCTGCAGAGGGGTTCATAGGGGGTCAGGGGCTGTGAGGATTGGGCAGCAAACTGCCCCCGCGACCCAGCTGGATTAAGCGGGAGAAGATGGATGGATAATAATAAATGTTAGAATTTCTTCTCGACGCCGCGCAATGCTTAGCCGCACTGCCCTGCTGCACCGCTGCTGCAGCTGCTGCTCATATAGGTGTCATTTACACCGTGGAGGCTGGGGACATGTACCTGGCACTTTTTATGATGAACTTCTCTTAAAATCTCTCTGAGTTTGATGACAATCAACCTCCAACTCACGGAGATGCGATCAAACAGGTCATGAAATGACACACAGGAAAGAAAGACGTGATCCAAATCACACCTGAGCTCAGCAATGCAGCGTCTTTCTGATTATATTTTATTTGGCAGCTACTCAGGATATGATGCCTGATATTGATGCACGTGTGCAGGCTAAAAGATGCCAAGTTTCTGGATCAAAAACAAAGCATAACTAAATCCTGTAAAATAAAAAAATAAAATGCTGATGATTTTAGGTCTGGACAGTGCTGGGGAGTAAGGGATCACATGTACCAGCGTTACGTGATTAGGATACAAATGATGAGTAACTGTATTCTGTTACAGTTACTGTTTCAGTGAGTGGTAATTAGATTACAGTTACTTTGTTGTAATAAATGGATTACACGGTGACATTTCCCTGTTTTCACATTTTGGGCTATAACCATTTTTATTTTATTACTCATGCCTGAAACCCAAACAGAACACGCAATAAGAGCGACGTAAACATACTTTTAATACGTGGACCGTGCCTCCTCCCGTGTGCTGTATCTTCTCACATATGCTGTGTGGGTCCGAAGGTGCCGCATGATGACAGCGGGTTGGCAACAGTGTCTGGAGAGAATTTTCCCATACTGCACCTGCCGGTGGGTTTTTTGCTCTCTGGCACCAACGATCATGTGTTATCCAGAGAGGACGGGACAATATGTTTGCTGATGTCTTTGTTAGATTATGTTTCTATGTTCTTCACTGTGAAGCTCATTGGGGCAAATCTTGTTGGGACTCTGGGCTAAAGAAATAAAATTGAATTGAACTGTGTGAACTCATAGACCGTGTGCACCTCCTCCTGTACACCACACACACCCCATCTCCTCCCTACACCACACACACCTCATCTCCTCCTGTACACCACACACACCTCATCTCCTCCTGTACACCACACACACCTCATCTCCTCCCTACACCACACACACCTCATCTCCTCCTGTACACCACACACACCTCATCTCCTCCCTACACCACACACACCTCATCTCCTCCTTTACACCACACACACCTCATCTCCTCCCGTACGCGGCACACACCTCATCTCCTCCTGTACACCACACACACCTCATCTCCTCCTGTACACCACACACACCTCATCTCCTGTACACCACACACACCTCATCTCCTCCCGTACACCACACACACCTCATCTCCTGTACACCACACACACCTCATCTCCTCCCGTACGCGGCACACACCTCATCTCCTCCCTACACCACACACACCTCATCTCCTCCTTTACACCACACACACCTCATCTCCTCCCGTACGCGGCACACACCTCATCTCCTCCTGTACACCACACACACACCTCATCTCCTCCTGTACACCACACACACCTCATCTCCTCCTGTACACCACACACACACCTCATCTCCTCCCTACACCACACACTCCTCATCTCCTCCCTACACCACACACACCTCATCTCCTCCTGTACACCACACACACCTCATCTCCTCCTGTACACCACACACACACCTCATCTCCTCCTGTACACCACACACACCTCATCTCCTCCTGTACACCACACACACCTCATCTCCTCCCTACACCACACACACCTCATCTCCTCCCTACACCACACACACCTCATCTCCTCCTGTACACCACACACACCTCATCTCCTCCCTACACCACACACACCTCATCTCCTCCTGTACACCACACACACCTCATCTCCTCCCTACACCACACACACCTCATCTCCTCCCGTACACCACACACACACCTCATCTCCTCCCGTACACCACACACACACCTCATCTCCTCCCGTACACCACACACACACCTCATCTCCTCCCTACACCACACACACACCTCATCTCCTCCTGTACGGCGTGGACACCGTGCGTGGATCGTGTTTTGTCATGTACGCTGTTTGGACCTCGCTTACTCCTGTGCGCCTCTAAACCAGAACTAACACCAGACCAGGTCTAAACAAGGTGTAAACCAGGACTAAAACCAGGTCTAAACCAGATCTAATCCAGGTCTAAGACAGGTCTAAACCAGGACTAAAACCAGGTCTAAACCAGATCTAATCCAGGTCTAAACCAGGTCTAAACCAGGTCTAAACCAGGTCTAAAACCAAACAAGAATTTGCAGGAGTTGGTTGCTACATTCATGTAGTTTTAAAAATCATGACAATATCAAGTAATCCAAACTATTCAGATTGGGCTAATTTACTCATGTTAAGTAATTTAATGGATTATGTTACAAACTACATTTTGGGGTATGTAATCTGTAGGGGATTACATTGTAAAAGTAACCTTCTCAACACTGGGTCTGGAGCTGTTTTTGTTTTTATGTGCAGAACGTTGAGTTCAGATCATTTCTGTATTAATCTGCACGTGCACTGATAAATTCTAAATGTTCCAAATTGAGTTTGACACCAACAATTGAGTTTGTTCGACCAATCAGACTGTTCCTTACCCGCCCCTCCTGTCCCTCACTCTCCCCTTTAAAGGGTAAATGGTCACATTTTTATATAGCATCTTCCCACATTCAAGGCACTCAAAGCCCTTTACATCAAGGAACCACTCACCAATTCACACACAGATTCGGGGTTCATGTGTTCATGTGCCCCAGTTAAATGCCATAATGTGGAATATCCCTGGCAAATCAAACATATTTCCATGGTGACAAGCCAGTAGCTTGTCTCCATGAAACATAATGCACCTTAAAGAACCATCCCAATAACATCATATGTGTTACATGTTGTAGCTGCAGGCCTATAGCAGCTTTATATCAGTCACATGTGAAGTTCTCAGTGGAGTGTGCGTTTACATTCCTGTGTCAGCTCAGGAGATACGGGTTCCATCTGCTGTGATGAGGTCAAATAAACAGTCCTATAAACCATTACCTGAATAATACACACCATTATGCCTGCCACTCAATACCGCCCCCTGCTGACTGGACAGGAGCATACATGAGAATATGTGGGGCATATTCTTTATTCTTAGCCAGAGGTGGGTAGTACTCACTCACATTTACTTGAATATCTTTCTAAAGTAATTATACTTTTCTAGTGGCATACTTTTATTCCTACTTTACTCATATTTTTCAGTAACAGTACTCTTACTTGAGTAAGGGCTTTGGTTACTTTTTCCACTGTAAGTTTAGTAAGCTTCATGTGACAATATGAAATGATTTGAACATTTGTGTTTCTTACAGCTTTCCTTTACATGATTTAGTTTGTCTCTTTTTTGCATCTATCCTTTGAAAACTCCAGAGTTTGAGCATTATTTCATATTTTGTCCTTCCAATCACTTTAACTTACAACAGTTACTTTAAGTTACTTAAGTAATTTAAGTAACCTTTACCACTACTTTGTGCTTCTACTTCTGATATTATTTTAAAGTAACAACTCTTACTTTAGTCACTTCTACGAACACTACTTATTTTTATTTTACAAGAGAGAGCTGGCCAAGGTAGTAGCCAACACAATCAACACAGTACAGAAAACACACACACAAAATATGTCATTTTAAAAACATTTGTGTCGGTCAGATGTTTTTAAAAAGCCTGTCTCAGTAATCAAACTTTTTTTTTTTTTTTAAAGTGACACGACAGATTGCAGTTCAAGATCTTTTGGTGAACACTCTCGAATGTCATTTTCCACATTCAATGGTCTTTCTTCAAGATCATTCTAAAGACATTCAGGAAAGGTTCATTTCCGTCCTGTCAATGTGACTTTTTTAGTATTGATACCTGCTCAAATAAGCGTCTAGTTTTGATAATAGTTTTAGTATCGATTAGTACCTGATTTCCAATACTTTGGACAACCCGATTCTGGATTTTGCATTGTCGAATGGTGGGAATCAAGACATACATAATGCAAAAATAAGTTTGCTTGAATGAAATGAACATAATTACTTTTTTGGTGATTAAAAAGCATACAAATGAAAGCTATGAAAGCACAATACACAATAATATAAGATATAGTTCAGATCTGTGGGCTCACAATAAGAATGCATGTTTTTTTCCAGCAACAAAAACATCTAGTTCAATAAATTCAAGATAGATATGTTTAATGCCATCCTGTGAAACCTTCCAGGTAAACCAACCTTCAAGACAACAAGCCAGTGGTTGTGAAATAACAGAGTAGACTATTTTATAAGCAGAATAGCATGATATGCCTGTGCAAATGGTAAACATGAGCATGTTATTAGCGTGTATGTTCTTACCAGCCTGCCTCTGTATTGGTGAAAGTCGGTCTGGATCACACACACCCTCTTCACACATTCTCACAGCCCCATGTCTACAGTGCAGTGGACTCCAGGGCTGCAATGGTATGTGTGGGAGTGGCCTGGAGCTGAGGGAGGCAGGGCATAAACAAGGGGCGTGGTTATGTGACTCTAAGCCACACCCACACCTCGGTCTGGATAACACACATCCTCTTGTGCATCCTCACAGCTCCATGTCTACAGTGCCTCTGTCTAATGTGTCCTCTGCATTTGACCCTGTACTGACGAGGTCTATGAAAACTAACAAACAGAAGCTGGACGCAAATGTGTTTTTACCACCTCTTTACAGACCCACTGTGGAACAAATAAAGGATATCTTATCTTATCTCTTGGCCAGGGCTCCCTTGAAAAAGAGGTTTTTAATCTCAGTGGGACTTCCTTGGAAAAAATAAAGGTTAAATAAAAAAAATAAAATTAACATAACTCAAATAATCACCTTTGGGCACCATGGGGATATAGTTTACACAGTAAAGTACAACAACACCAATGTCCAGATCCAGAGCTGCATTTTCAAAGATTTATTCCAGGTTTAACAGGAATCAACAAGAATCAGAAAGGTTTTATTGCCATATGAGTGAACAGGTTCACAACATTAGGAAATTGCCGCGGTGCTTGGAGCAGAATGTAGACAAACACTACACATGAAATAAATAAAATGGAATAAAATAAGTAGAAAAATAATACACTATAATATAACACAAAAAAGTACAAAATTTACAAGAATATAAGAATGTAACAGTGCAGGTAATGATCAGTGCAAAACACAGGCGCAAAGATACAGCACAGGGTCATGTGACCGAAGAGCGGGGAGTGGGAACATGATCAAGGCCGACTCGCTGCCTCTTCTGTCAACTGGTAAAAACTAGGGATGTCCCAATCACGTTTTTTTACCCGCTGAGTCTGAGTCATTTGATTTTGAGTATCTGCCAATACCAAGTCCCGATCTGATACTTCTATAAAACATTATGAAATGAACTAAGAGCAAAGAATAAGATCCAGGATGTCCCTTATTTTTATTTTTGTTTTCACCAATGGCTCTGATATTATTACCATGTAATGCCACACACGGACTGAATAAGGACTGTACCAGGACTAAACCAGAAATGAACCAGGACTGTAAAAGGACTAAACAAGAACCGAACCTAAACCAGGACTAAGCTAAGTCTAAACCAGAAATGAACCAGGGCTAATCTTAGATTTGAAAGTGAAAGAGAGAGAAATGGAGTCCGGGAGCAGGGTGTCGGCAAAGTATGATCAGGTGCCCTTTAGCCCCGTGTTGTGCGGAGCTGTGCACCGGTCCTTTCGCCTGCAGTCACCCGGTCACGTGGGTGCACCTCATGGTTTAGTCCTGGTTTAGACCTGGTTTAGACCTGTTTTATAAGACCTATGCAAGTTGTTTTCACCACTATCAATAGTCCCGGTTTGACAGTTGTAGGCTATTTTGTATTTGTTTATATCTCACGTCGAGAGAAGTGGGTGGACGGCCTACCCCCACCACGCCCACTACACCCCTGGTCGTATGGGGTAAAGCAAACTTGCTGTTGATCATTGCGCAGTGAGATTTAGTAATGGCATCGAACACACAGAGGAACTCCAGATGTCTGTGGTAAACGCCACATCAGACGCCTCTGATAACTGCACAAGTAGCTTTTCACAGATCTTTTTCTGGAGTGCTGACCCTTCTCACCCTGGTCATGGACTTTTTGACCTGCTCCCCTCAGGCAGGAGGCTACGGTCCATTCGGACCAGAACCTCTCGCCACAAAAACAGTTTCTTCCCCTCTGCTGTTGGACTCATAAATAATAACACTGGGACTGGTCCCACCCCCCACTCTGCTCCTGTCACATGACCCTGTGTTTTTGCACCTGTCTGTTTTGCACTGATCATTACCTGCACTGTTATACTTTTATATTCTTGTAAATTTGTAAATTTTGTTGTTATAATATAGCTTATTGTTTCTACTTTATTTTATTCTATTTTATTTGTTGCATGTCAGTGTTTGTCTACATCCTGCTCCAAGTACCGCAGCAATTTCCTAATGTTGTGAACCTGTTCACTCATATGGCAATAAAAAACATTCTGATTCTGATTCTGAATTTGTACGAAACTGAGAAGTCCTATTTGGAGGAGGTGGGCCAAAGCACCGATGCCCCCGCACGAGGAAAACACGAAACAAAGTCCACTTCAAATCATACGGAGAAGGACCACGAAAAACTCTCTCGTGCGCCGCCACCACATCCACAAACAAACAGAGGAGCGCACACCGCAGCAGAACCCACTCCCGCCCCACCACCCAACAGACCCTGCCGCTGGATCCACCCTCTCCGCCAAAACCGCAGCTCTGCCGCGCGGCCCGCAAACAGCGGCGTGCAACGACGCCCTGTCCGCAACCCGACAGGTGCGAACGCAGAACTCCAGGCAACCGCGTCCGAGCACGGCCCAAAAGTCCCAGCGCCAGTGCGTACAACGGGAGTTGGGGCGACAAACAGTCTAACTGCAGATCACTGGACGTCCCTCTGTCATGAGAACCACCTCAGGGTCACAGCACATTATTTCACCTGTTATGTGACTGTTCTGTCCCCAGTTATTGTCTTGAAAACCCTGGTCACTGACTACGTATCAATAATTAACATTTATTCACTCATTTGCTTATATTGTAATACACAACTTTACATAGGCTTCTGCATATTGAAAATGTAGATCTGTATTGCTCAACAATTCAGAGATGGGACCCCCGAAAACTGACGGGTATTTCACACACTGGTGATGTTGTTGGTGCAATGTTACAAGGAAGTTGCTAATAAAGTTGCATACGAGTACACAGTGGATTCACCTTTATTATTAAATTCGCAATATAAAAATCTACGTACCCCCCGGTCCACGGTAAAATTGTCAAGCGTTAGCCGGTCCGTGGTGATAAAAAGGTTGGGGACTGTAACAAACAGCCTGGTTTGTTACTAGTAAGCACTCAGCACCTTCACCCTTCACTAGAGCACTTTAAATAACTGCACATTTTTATAGCACACAGCACTTTAAACATATTTGCACTTTTAAAAAAGACATTGCACATAATTGGTTTTAAAATATCTTTATTGTCTTCCTTTTACCATTTTTAATCCTGAGGCACAGTGGCACTTTGATTGGCAGCTGCTGGGCTCTGGAGGGGAAGGAGACGAGTGTTAATTAGGTATTTTAAATTGGTTAGTGCAATATTTCGTGCAATAAATCTGTTTTTAGAATGTGAAGTGAAAGAATGAAGTGTTGATGTGTGTGTAGTGTGTTTTATTGTGTTTTTAGTGAAGTAGTGTGTGCTGTGTCTTACCTCCTTTCTGCTCTTCTGTCCAGGTCCCAAAAGAGTCCCCCGGAAACAACCTCCTCCTTTTATGGTTCCGGCCTGGACCAAAGTGTAGATTTGTACAGGGGTGGTGGTAGTGGTGTTTTATTGGTTTATGGGTTTTAGAGTTTATTTGGTTAATGGTTTCAGGGTTTTTATGTACATAGTGGGTGTTTTAATAATAATTGGGTTTTGGTTTATTTTATGGAGGGTCAGGCCACTGTTTTAAAAGCTAATGTTAATTTGATCTACCTGCTTTTATCCAGTAGTTTTTACCAATTAGTCAGAACACTTAAAAGGCGCCTGGAGAGATCACTTGGTGTTCTGCTGTTGGAAAGAAAATACTGCCTGCCTCCTATTTATTTGCACCTTGCACCTTTTTGCACCTGCACTTTGTAACTATTGAAACAAAGTGAACCTGTGGACTGCCTTTTCTGCCTGTCTGAGTATTTTTTAACCCTTTGTCACTGAAACCCAACCCGCTCACGGCAAGCCTACATCACAGGGACCACTGTTTTAGACAATATTCAATGTCAAGGTTTGCTCCTGTTGGCACAGGCTCAGTCCGATCGTGCTGAAATTTGAGTCACTGATGCGTGATGTCGCGGCTATATTTCTTATTTATTTTTCACTAATCACTAATAATCCATATATTGTAAATGTGGTGAGTACTTGGATGGGAGACCACTGGGAATTCCAGGTGCCACAGGGGAACGCCAGTCACAAAAACTGTAGTGTCCTTAAGCAAGGCACATCACCCACATTGCCTAGTATGAAAGTGGTGTGTGTGTGAATGGTGGTGGTGGTCGGAGGGCGCAGATTGGAGCCTCGCACACACACACACACACACACATATATATATATAGTCACTGGACTCTTTCCCATGGGAGACCACCTCATACAATGATGAGAGGCGATGTGGGAGAAACAGCCCAAGCTAACGGCCAAACAACTAGTAGCTCAGTGTTCCAACATCCACAAACGGCAGAACTAGAGATTGACGAGGTACAACACAAATGCTACAGCAAGGGGGAGCCAGGACGCCAGGTCAGAGGGGAGTTAACACTAACTCCCAACCAGAGATTGGGAAGGAAGCCCCAATAAGTATCACGCTGAGTGAGGCAGTGACTGACCTGAAAGATAAGATCAAGTGAAGTATCATCTGAAAGTCTGCAACCATCACTGAAACCAATGAGCTGATCTACACTTCAGCAGCAGTGATCCTAGAGGTGTTGGGCTATAAGAGCCATGGGAGCCATGAGATACGATACCCACCATGGAAAAGACGGTTAGAGGCTAAAATCAAGGAAGTGCGGAGAGAAGTGAGCGACTGTCAGAGGCCCAGAAAGGTGCGATGAAAAAGCGAGTACCCAAGAGGTACAGCCAGATGCCCAGACCTGAAGCACAAGAAACTGCCAAACAAAGGCTCCAAGCCTTGGCCAGCCGCCTAAAGAGGTACACGAGAGAGAATGAAGCCAGGCGAATAAACAGCCTGTTCGCAACACAACCTGCAAAAGTGTACGCTCAATGGCAGGGTAATAACAGCAGAGCAGACCCACCAAGGCTGGAGACTGAGAGGTACTGGAAAGACATATGGGAAAGAGAAGCATCACAACACCGATGCACAGTGGCTGGTGGCTCTGAGAGCAGACCACAGCAACCTCCCTGAACAGAATCCAGTTACCATCTCAGTGGCAGACATCCAGGAAAGAGTCTCAGGCATGAAAAGTTGGACAGCACCAGGCCCTGACATGATCCACGCATACTGGCTAAAGAAGCTCACTGCTCTCCACGAGCGCCTAGCAGCACAAATGAACCAGCTGCTAAGGGATGGGACTCACCCTGAATGGCTAACCCAAGGGCGTACGATCCTGAAGGATCCCTCAAAGGGTACAGTCCCATCCAACTATCAGCCAATAACCTGTCTCTCCACAACATGGAAGCTCGTATCAGGCATCATCGCGGCTAAGATAAGCGGGCACATGGATCAATACATGAGCACAGCACAGAAGGGCATCGGCAAAAACACCAGGGGAGCCAAACACCAACTCCTGGTTGACCGAACAGTCCCTCCTGACTGCAGAACCCATCAGACCAACCGGTGCACTGCCTGGATTGATTACAGAAAGCCTGTGACTCAATGCCACACACATGGATCACTGAGTGCCTGGAGCTGTACAATATCAACAGGACTCTAAGGGCGTTCAACTCGATGCGGTTGTGGAAAACCACCCTTGAAGCCAATGGCAAGCCACTTGCACAAGTGACCATCAAATGTGGCATATACCAAGGAGACGCACTGTCCCCACTGCTGTTCTGCATAGGTCTGAACCCCCTCAGCCAAATAATCGACTGCACTGGCTATGGATACGACTCAGAAACGGGGCCACCATCAGTCACCTCCTCTACATGGATGACATCAAGCTGTACGCTAAGAGCGAGCGAGACATCGACTCACTGATCCACACCACCAGGATCTACAGCACAGACATTGGAATGTCATTCGGGCTGGAGAAATGTAGTAGGATAGTGACAAAGAGAGGAAAGGTAGTCCACACAGAGGAGGTCTCACTCCCAGAGGGAACAATAACAGACATTGAGGACAGTTACAAATACTTTGGTATCCCACAGGCAAATGGCTCCTTGACGAGGCAACAAGGAAAGCGATGACAGCCAAATACCTGCAAAGAGTACGGCAGCTCCTAAGAAGCTCAATGGCAAGAACAAGGCGCAGGCAATAAACAGCTACGCCCTGACAGTGATCAGATACACAGCAGGAATCATAAGTTGGCCAAAGGAGGAGATACAGACCACGGATGTTAAGACATGAAAGCTCCTGATCTGCAGGAGGGTTCCATCCCAAGTCCAGCACCCTGAGACTGTACACGAGCCGGAAGGAAGGAGGCCGAGGACTAGTGAGTGTGGGAACCACTGTCCAGGATGAAACATCCAAGCTCCACAAGTACATCAGTGACAAGGCACAGACTGATGACGCTCAGAGAATGTCTCAGACAGTGGGGCAGAGGAAGAGGTACTGGAGGGACCATCATGGCAGGACAAACCCCTACATGGGGCGAACCACCGGAACATAACTGAAGTGGCTGATATCAAGAAATCCTACCAATGGCTGGAGAGGGCTGGTCTGAAGGACACACAGAGGCTCATCCTGGAGCACAGGAGCCTTGAGCCCCCGAGCAATAGAGGCCCAGATCTACCACACCAGACAAGACCCAAGGTGTAGGCTGTGCAAAGAAGTGCCTGAGACAGTCCAGCACATAACTGCAGGTGTCAGATGCTGCAGGGAAACATGGAGCGACATAACCAAGTAGCGGGCATAGTGTACAGAAACATCTGTGCAGAGTACGGGCTGGAAACCCCAGGATCAAGGTGGGAAACGCCTCCAAAGGTTGTGGAGAATGAGCCAAGATCCTGTGGGACTTCCAAATACAGACTGACAGAATGGTGATGGTGAACCAACCAGACATCGTGGTTCTGGATAAGCGAGAGAACAAAGCCGTGGTGGTGGACATTGCAATACCGAGCGATGGCAATGTCAGGAAAAAGGAACATGAGAAACTAGAGAAATACCAGGGGCTCAAGGAAGAGCTGGAGAGGCCTGGAAGGTGAAGCTTCAAAGTGGATGAGGGTGAGAGAGACCAACCACCGTGGAAGGTGAGAAACATGTTTATATATATATATATATATATATATATATATATATATATATATATATATATATATATATATATATATATATATAGTAAAGCGGTATTAGTAATATTTCTCAACATTAGTTGAGTGGTGCCCGAAACTCTTAATTCTAGTAAAGCCAGAACCACAAAGGCCGTGTGGGGCTTAGGGTTAGCTCAGAATAATAAAATTCCAATCAATTAAATTAAATTACCACATTCTTTAAGTATAGGAACTCTTCCAATACTTAGAGACTAAACCAATTTTCCCTACAGCAGTTTAGACAGTAGGTTTTGGATGCTAGGTAACAGTTACTGTCAATACTGTCACAATTTTGATTGATGGCTGCTTGACCTACGATACGATACGATACGATAAGATTTGGTCATTGTAGGCCTAGGGCCTATTGACCGCTCTTAATCAATGTAGCTTCTATAGACTATTTGCTTCTCAGTTGACTGTTGCAGTTATGATCTCTTGACAGTACTTGAGGTCTGACCAGCAGGAGTCCAGGCGGGCTTTGAAGCAATTGATGGTTTTTGCCATGACAACATCACTTGGAAGGTTGTTCCATAGATTGACGACTCTAAAACTGAAGAAGTTTTTGCGTATTGAGTGATGCGCATACTGTTTCTTCAGCTTCAGGGGGTGTCCTCTTGTCCTGGTGTCGTAGTCACGCAGTAGTGGGCTGTCAGTGGTGTAGGTTCCGTGTAAGTATTTCCATACCTCTATCATATCGCCTCTGGCTCGACGGTAGTACATGCTGGGGAGTTTCATTTGTTGTAATCTCTCTTCATAGCTTAGATGTTTCAGCTTTGGAACTAGTTTAGTTGCTCTTCTTTGTATTTGCTCGACTGCTATTGCATCCTTCTTGTATAATGGTGCCCAAATCACATTTCCATATTCCAACAATGGTCTAACAAGTGATGTGAATAAGATTCTCACTATTTCTTCATCTAGATAAGTGTAAGACCGACGGATAACTGCAAGGATCCCGTTTGCCTTGTTACAACTTTTTGTATGTGGTCACTGAAACTTAAGCAGTTATCTACATGTACATCCAAATCTTTTTCGATCTTGGTTTCAGCAAGTGGTACATTGTTGGTATCCTCTTTCATTGTATATTCACATCCTGGGTTTGTTCTACCTATATGCATAACTTTACACTTGGTGGCATTGAACTTGAGCTGCCATTTCTCTGACCATTTTTCCATATTATTGAGGTCATCTTGGAGTAGATCAACATCAGATTTCTTCTTTATGATACAGAAAACCTTTGTGTCATCAGCAAACATCTGCACCATTGAGTTGACAACTTCTGGAAGGTCGTTTATATAAACAACAAACAGGACAGGGCCAAGTACACTTCCCTGTGGAATGCCGCTTACTACCGGGCTCCAGGCTGATGGCGCTCCATTCACCAAGACACGTTGCCTCCGATTTGTGAGAAAACTTGTGATCCACTGAAGTACATCCCCCTGTATACCATAACCATGAAGCTTTCTCAGGAGGCGCTGATGTGGCACCGTGTCAAAAGCCTTCTGAAAGTCTAAATAAATTGCATCGAGTGCACCTCCATCTTCAATGACTTGGGTCCAGGTATCAAGACATGCCAAGAGCTGAGTTGAGCATGACCTACCCCCTACGAAGCCATGTTGGTGTTTTGAGAGGAGGTTGTTTGATACCAGGTGGGTCATGATGGCATCACGGACAAAGGATTCCATGAGTTTACAGGCCACTGATGTGAGGCTCACTGGCCGGTAGTTTCCAGGGCAGCTTCTGTCTCCCTTCTTGAAGATAGGGGAGACATGTCCATCCTTCCATGGCTGTGGACAGGTATTCTCCTCTGCAGACTGGCTGAAAATGAGCTGGAGTGGGTGCGCCAATTCTTCATTCAGTTCCTTGAGTATCCTTGGATAGATACCATCAGGTCCCGCTGCTTTGGATGGATTCAGGTTTGCAAGTTTCTTCTGGATCGCTTCTTCTGAGAAGGTGAGGTGTGTTAGTGGGGCTTGGAAGGGCCTTATCACGAAGGCTGGTATTGAAGAAGTGTCCTCCCTTGTGAAGACACTTGAGAAACGGTTGTTAAGAGTGTCTGCTTTATCTGCATCACATTGGGCCATACTGCCGTCAGGTCGCTTCAGGTCTGCCACAGCCACTGTTACCGTCATCTTTCCTCGAGCATACTTGTAGAAAGCTTTAGGATTTGTTTTAGAGTTGAGCGCTATTTTCCGTTCTAATTCACGTTTAGCTTTTCGTGTCTCCCATTTTACTTGATTGCACATTTTGATATATGTAAGTCGGTCTTCTTCACTTCGTGACTCTCTCTTCTTCTTAAATGCTCTTCTTTTGAGTTCAATCTTTTTCTTCACTTTATCGGTCAACCAGTCAGGTCGTGGTCTATTTATTACTGCTGTATTTCTAGTTCTAGGTATATGCTTGTTGCACTGTCCGATGATTTGCTCCTCCATACTACGCCATGACTCTGAAACTTTTTCCTTTTTCAGTAGATCATCCCAGTTGGTGTTCTGACATGATCTCGCTAGGCCTTCATAATCTCCTTTGTCGAGTTTATATTGACATTTACGCTGTAGCTTGACTGATCTCACATAGTAACATCTAAAAGTGAAAAACAGACAGTCATGGTGGCTTTTCCCAATAGTGGCTTCATGTTTCAAATTTTCAATCATGGCTTCCTCATTTGTGATTATGAGGTCAAGAGTATTTGCTGTTTGATTCCCCCGTGCATGTGTGGGCTCGGTGACATGCTGGAATAAGTAAGCATCTCTCAAGCACTCTACAAACAGAGTAGCAGGGTGTACCTCACTATCAGGCATTCTTACTGGGTCCCAACTAATCTCTGGGTAGTTAAAGTCACCTACTATTAGTAGATGGCTGTATTTCAGAGTAGTGGATTTCAAAATAAGCTGACGTGTTTCTTGGTGGCCCATTTCAGCACTATTAGGAGACCTATAAACACAACAGATGAGTAGCCTATCTGATTTTTTAAGTTTGACTTCACCACAAATTACCTCAGTTGTGGTGACATCTATAAGATCTATTTGTACTGCATTTAGGTAGGGTTTGATATAGATACATACCCCTCTTTTCTCCACACCAAGGTTACTAAAGACATCATAGCCAGGGATGTTTAGCTCACAATGTTGCACTGAAACACTTGGGTTTTTTGGCATGGCTTCACTAATGGCAACAATATCTGGGCCATGCTTGTTCATGATGGCAATTAGCTCTTCACGTCTGTTCATGATAGAATCTGCATTTGTATATAGACATCTGAGACCAGTGAATTGTTGCTCTATAATTTGGGAAGTACAAGCTGTATTGTTATTTGAGTTGCAGTTTGGTGTTTTCTCGAGGTGAGGTGCACAATTCACCCTTTGTGAAGTCTTTGTTGTTTCTTGCTTGCTTGTAGATCCATTGTCATCTACTGTTGAGGACGAGGTCTGATTTTTACCATCCTCTGCTCCCAGGGTGGGCCCCGGACTTTGAAAACCTTTTTTTTTTTTCATTCTCATCAAGACTTTCATCATCCTTCAGTTCCTGTGTCTTATTTCTTGCCAGCTCTACCAGCTCCTTTGTCCATTTCCTTTCATTCTTTGACATGTCATGGTTCATGCTGATGTTCTTGTACTCTTCAATGCCTTTGAGTTTGTGGAGTTGGCTGAAGACTTGTTTCTTGGTTCTCTCCGATTTCACCGTCAGGAGTAGCGGTCGGGCTGAGCCGTCATCCGGGCGTTTGCCTAGACGGCGGGCATGGGTGATTTCTACTCTTGGGATATCTAAGTCACAGACTGAGTTACATATGCTGGTGAACAACGATATATCATCTGATATGCGTTCTTCTGATGATTCGGCTTGAGACTTTTGAGCACGAAAAACTGATATTTTTCTTGCGAGCTTCCAAATCCTTTTCCTCGGTTTTCTTTTCATCCAGGGCTTCTTTCATGATGTTCTTGAAATTTGGCGGATCAAGTTGAGCAGCTGGTTCAGGTGACCCCGCCTTCAACACATCTGCAAAGGATTTGCAGTCCTGGCTGACTTGTTTTGGGACTTGTGATATTGTTTCAATGATTGTTCCCAGTTCAGCTAATTTTGCATCAAACTTCTCTATAACTGAGTTGCTCATTTCCTCTGTTAGCGTCTGGAACTTCTCTTCAATTTTAGTAATTCTGTCATCAACATCAGTCAGAAGTTTCTCACAGAGCCCCTCCGTCTCGATCATTCTACTCACTATTTTGGCACAGGGTGGACAAAACCAGAAACAGTCGTCTCGCTGAATGTCATCATACATCCGATCTGACATATATACACACTTGGTGCACCAGTATTTTCTACACATATTGCACAAGAGGACCTTGTCATTTTCATCCACAAAAACCTGAGAGCTCCAAACTTTCTCTGTGCTCAATCTGTTTTTTTTTTCATTTTCACTCCGTGATTTATGTCCTAATTTCTCTTCAATATTGTGGGATAAACTAAGAGCTGTTATGCCTGGTGAAGGAAAAACCAGAACCAAATCTAAGGAAGCGATTACAACAAGATCAATGGACAAAGAACCTGAGGAGGCCTGCTCAGCTGAGGAGGGACCTGGCCTGGCTGATATCATGGCACAAATTAAATCTCAGGGGCAAGATCTAATCGCTCGCCTGACTGGCATAGATGCACAGATAAACACTGTTACCAAAGATATATTGGCCATGAAAAGCCAACTAACCATAACAAACGAAACGCTCAGCAAACACGATCAACGCCTCGATGCCGCAGAGCAAAGGATCTCAGCACTGGAAGATAAGCTGAATGCCACTACTACAAGCCCAAAAACAAATAAAAACTATGGAAGCTAAAACAGATGACTTGGAGAATAGAGGCAGAAGAAAGAATGTGGTGCTGATGGGGCTTCCCGAACGTGTCGAAGGGCAAAATGTGCTTAAGTATGTACAACAAATGCTGCCGAAATGGTTTAACTTGGCTTTAGACGCACCGCTGGAGTTGGAGCGAGTGCATCGTTCACCACCGTCTCTCCCACCTTCGGGTAAACCCTCTAGGCCAATACTGATCTGCTTTCTACGGTTTCAAGACTGAGAAATGGTACTTCAAGCTGCCAAGAGGAACGCATCACTGACGGAGGGTAATGCGAAACTTACCCTGCGCCCGGATCTTTCTGCCGAAGTCCGCCGCAAACCCAGGGAATTCACCAGGATCATCGAGTACCTCTGAGGCGAAGGAATGTTTAGAGGCTTCGCATATCCTCATCGACTCCGGGTCCTTCACCGTGGCTCCATTATCTTGTTCGACAACCCCGAAGAGGCAAATAAGTTCATCAAAACTTTGGAGGAACACCGTGCTACGACTGAAGGTCGGGCGTCATGATTTGGATTAATTTTATTTGCACACTGAGTGAAAGGAGGTAAGATCTGTAGTCATTTGACATTATCATTTGTATCCCTTTATTGCTCCCGCTATTTATAAATTTGGGTCCATTCTATTATGAATAACACGCTCCCTTGCGCTCACGCCGGGCCGAGGACAATTTCCAGAAACAAACAATGACGTGACAATAGCCGAAAGCATAGCGGGGAGGGGCGAACGACGCTCCGCGAGCGGACGAAAGGAAATTTATAATGTTTAAAAACGGTGAAATTACCTTATACCCCGAACTCCACCTCTCACTCAAAACATATGCAAGGCCCCACGGGGTGAAGGATAAACATACCACGGCATAGTACAGCACTACGACATTTGGAATGATGGGACTTAATGGGAAAACTTAAAATAAAAAGTATAAGAATAGACAAGTCTCCTTGCCCATATCTTTAGGAGATTTATTTATTTATTTTCTTTAGCAGTTGGGCCTTTCCCTCCCTTCACTCTTATAAATTAGCCTATATATATATTTCTTTTTTATTTATTTATTTATTTATTTTTATTTTTATTATTATTACTTTTGAGAGGAATTTAGAATATGGGCTATGGTTGGAATAGATTGTTTTAATCCTCTATGTTAGCTGATCCATCTGGTGGATATGTAGTTAATTTTTTTTTTTTATTTTGTTTTGTTTTATGTGTGGTTAAGAGATAATGATGGGCACAGAGGAAGTAGAGTGTTCTTAGCTGCCAAAGCACTAGATGCATCTAAGTGCTCTACTTTACTTTTTCAATTTATTTTTTTTATCTAATTAATTTATCTTTTTTCTCTCTCTTGTTTTTGGGTTAGGATCTCTTGGTGAGATGTTGTGGGTGGGATGGGGAATGTTTTTTTGGGGGGAATTTTTCTGTTGTACAACGCCACAGTACCTTTCTGTTTGTTATTGTTTACATTTGTTTGGTGCTTACAATTATTATTACATGAAATATCTCGAAAAAACTCAAAACAAAGATGGGAAGATCTGAAAATCTCAATGTGATCTCATGGAATGTGAAGGGGCTTGGTCATGCAATCAAAAGAGGTCGTGTCTTTTCTCACCTGAAATCATTAAAGGCTGATATAATATTTCTTCAAGAAACCCATATTGGTCCCAATGATCAGCGGAGATTAAGAGCTAGTTGGATTTCTCAGGTGTTTCAAACTACTTTTAATCGCAAAGCTAGAGGAGCTGCCATTCTTTTCCGCAAAAATGTTCCATTCCGGTTGGAACAAATGACAGCTGATCCATTTGGTAGATATGTTTTGATCTCAGGGCATATTAATGCGACTCCCATCACAATGCTCAACATCTACAGCCCTAACAATGATAACCCCGGTTTCTTCCGTCACGTTTTTTATTTAATCCCTAGCTCTTCCTCTAATATAATAATTGGGGGTGATTTTAATTGTTATTTAGATCCCCACCTTGACAGAACATCTACAAAACCACATATTAACACAGCCTCAGCCCAAACATTGAAAGACCTCATGAAAACGAGGAACCTTGTGGACGTATGGCGCCTTCTGCACCCTACAGACAAAAACTTTTCATTTTATTCACATGTACACAAGTCTTATACAAGGATAGATTATTTTCTAGTCTCATCTGAACTATTATCCAATATTAAAGACATTACATACAATAACATGATCATATCGGACCATAATCCCATTTCACTCCAGTTTCATAATATAATACCTAAACAAAACTATAGTTGGCGCTTTAATTCCCTTCTATTGCATGACCAAACCTTTATCTCATATATGAATGATCGTATCGATGAGTTCATGTTAACCAATGACAACGGAGAAGTGACGGATTCAACTTTGTGGGAAACTCTCAAGGCGGTTTGTAGAGGCCATATTATTGCATATGAATCTGCCAAGAAAAAAGAATCTAATGCCCGTCTTAACGAAATAGATCAATTACTCCCCTTGAAGAGAAATACAAAGCCACTCAGTTACTAACAGACTACAAAACTATCCTTAAATTAAAGTATGAATACAACAATATTTTAAGTAAACAAATTAGTAAAACTATACTGAAACTCAAGCAAAAACAATTTGAACTGGGTGAAAAGCCAGAGAAGCTTTTAGCAAGTCAACTTAGAGGCTCAGGAGCTAAACAAGCAATACATAGGACAACAAGAGCTCCGCCAGCGGGGCAAAATACGCCCGTACTTTGAATTATTGTATATAGAATTAAGTTAGAATTTGTCAAACCTAGTTAAAGATGAATTGTTGGTGCAGTTTGGAAGTTTGACATTCCTAGGTGAGACGGTTGTCGAGTTAGAGCGCGGACAAGAAATTGTCCACAGACAGACGGACAGACGGACAGACAGACGGACGGATAATCAATAGGGAAATCTGGCTCTTGCAGTAGGAGTATGAGTATGACATCATCACATTCTAGAATCGGAATTCCACCAATCAGATCGCAGCAACAGAACTTAAAGACACTACAAAGCTTTAATGTGTCAAAGCTCAAAGAAGCAGAGAATGTGGGTTGTTCTCGCTTTCAGCAGCAGAACATTTGAGAAGAGAGTTCAGATCTACAGCACGTAACATAAAAGGACAGAGATGGAAGATAAAAGGACAGAGATGGAAACGATCACAGTTAGCAAGAGCGACGGGCAGGTTTTCGCAAAGGGTCGGGCCGTGACCTTGACCTTTGACCCTGTGACCTTGAAATCAATAGGGAACATCCTTGACCCATGGGGTGTCCAGCCAGACAAAGCTTCAAAGACTTCAAAGCTTTGAAGTGTCCACAGACGGACGGACGGACAGCGCCATACCATAATACGTCCCGTCTTACAACGGGCGTATAAAAAGTGAAACAGGACAGATATTAACAATTCTACAAAAAATTAATTCTAGATTAAAAAAATTCTATGACGAACTTTACACAAGTAAAATAAATGCTACAGACAATGATCTTTGCACTTTCTTTTCTAAGCTTACAATTCCACAACTGACAGAGGACTCTAGAAACGACCTTGAGAGGCCCATCACAGACACCGATCTTCTACAAGCAGTCCAGTCACTTCCGTCTGGCAAATCACCTGGACCAGACGGATTTGGCTGTGAGTTTTATAAGGTTTTTCATGCAAAGTTAATACCCATAATGATTAGAATGTTAAAACATTCTTCATTGGTAAAGACATGTCCTGATTCATTGTATGAGGCTAACATTTCTTTACTGTTAAAAAAAGACATGGATGAGAAGGACTCTGTGAGCTATCGCCCTATCGCCCTCTTAAAATGTGACCGAAAAATACTAAGTAAAACTTTGGCTATAAGACTTGCTCATCACATTGCCAATATTATACATCCCGATCAAACTGGGTTTATTCCAGGTAGACTGTCCTTCAGCAACACCCGACTACTGTTTAATACCATATACTCTGACAAGGTCAAAAACTCACAAGCGGCTGTATTATCACCTGACGCTCAGAAAGCGTTTGATCAAATTGAATGGCCATATTTGTTCTATACCCTGAAACAGTTTGGATTCGGAAATACATTTATTGAACTGATAAAAATTATTTATGCACAGCCAGTATCATATATTATCACCAATCTAGATGTGTCACAACCTGTGAAATTACAGCGTGGGGTTCGTCAGGGGGATCCTTTATCACCATTGTTATTTGACCTGCAATGGAACCTTTAGCCATTGGTATCAGGGCCCATCCAGAGATTTCTGGCATACAGTTTAATAATGTGGAAAGTTTGATAAATCTATATGCTGATGATCTCCTTCTTTGCCTCGCTGATCCAGAAAAGTCAGTCCCTGTCCTCCTGGACTACCTTCAAACATTCAGCACTTTCAGGATATACAGTCAACTGGGGGAAAAGTGAATTTATGCCCTTGTCAGACTATTGTTATAGGCCTTCATTCTTAAATTCCCTTCCTTTCAAAGTCATCTCCACCCATTTTACTTATCTTGGTCTAAAAATCCCCAAAGATCCAAAACAACTTATACTGTTAAACTTTTCAGAAATGATTGAAAAGATAAAAGCCAACATTAGAAACTGGTCATTACTCCCTCTGTCGATGATCGGCCGAATTAATGCAATAAAAATGGTGATACTTCCAAAGTTATTATATTTGTTTCAAAATATACCAATTTTTCTACCCAAGTTTAGTTTAGTTTAGTCTTTATTTGAAGGGACAATGTACAGATACATTAAGTTTAAAAAAAAAAACAGAGATGTTCTGCACCAGATTATAGCTAGATAGCTAGTTTCCGTCTGCAGTCCCTAATTTACAGGAGTAAATAATACATAGAATACAAAGTCTTTTTTTAAACGGCTAGATTCTATAATATTTTCGTTTATTTGGTCTAACAAGCCGTCACGTATCTCTAAAGTTCACATCTGCAGTGACTCTGGGTGGATTGGGTCTCCCTGTTTTCAGACATTATTACTGGGCTGCTAACGCTAGAGCACTTTCATTTTGGCAACTTGACTCTCCAGATAAATCTCAATCTATCTCCACTCCAAAATGGGTCAAACTTGAACTCACTGCAGCGCAGACCAGCCTTTCCTCCATCCTTCATTCTGGCTATAAAAATGGCCCTAAACTTCCTAAGGATTATTTGCTTAATCAATCCTGGCAAATTTTGAACCAAATAAAAAAGACACTGGACTTGAATTACATTTCAATTTATTTCCCCTTTGCAAATAACACATTATTTAAGCCTCTGACAGATACTTTCTTTGAATGGAGTAGGAGTGGTCTGTGCTGCATCAAGGATTTTTATGTCAATAATAAATTAGCCTCATTCTCTGAATTACAGGAAAAATATTCTCTTCTACAATCACATTTTTTTCGTTACTTGCAAACGACAGACATTTTATTCAACAAAATATTGCAAATTATATAGAGAAACCGGAGACTCATGCATTTTTTAATTTAATGCATATTAATCCAAATTCCAAACAACTCATATCACGTTTTGTAAATATATTCACACAACCTATTTCAACTAATTAGATTAGAGAGGCCTGGTCACAAGATCTGGGCATAACTATAACAGACGAGATGTGGAAAGATGCACTTGCAAACACCTGGAACTGTTCCATCAATTCTAGATACAGATTAATTCAGTTCAAAGTGGTTCATAGAACACATTATTCCAAAGTTAAACTTAATAAAATCTTTCCATCCGTTTCATCGATGTGTGATCGATGTAAAACATCCCAAGGCTCTTTAACTCATCTGTTCTGGTTCTGCCCGGTGCAACAGACATTTTGGACTGACATATTCAAGTGGTTCAGTGACAACTACAAAACTCTGGTAACTCCTAATCCTCTTACAGCTGTTGGGCTGCTTTAGTGACCATCATGTGCACTCTCTTTACACAAAAAAGTCATCAGGATGGGAATGGCTGCAGCTCTCAAACTAATACTTCGAGCTTAGAAATGATCAACTCCACCACCTTTTACTAACTGGCTCAATGAAATGACAGCAGCAAAACTGGAATATATACGTTAGGAACAAAACCAGGCATTGGACTCATACTTCAAAACATGGTCCCCATTTCTGAGGTCATTAAGTTAAATCTCCCTGGTGTCTGTGTGTATTTGTATATGTATCTGCGTATACATATGTATATGTATGCGGTGCATGGTAGGTATGTGTATATGTACATACATATGCATATACACATATTTATTTATAGTTCTTTGTACTGTGGCTTTTTTTTAAAAAACATATTATTATTATTATTATGTTATTATTATTTTTTTTATTAATTATTACTATTATCATTTTTTGTTTGTTTTTGCTTTGTTTAAGTTTTGCTTTATTATGAAAACCTATAAATAAAAAAAATAAAAATTAAATTAAAAAAAATACTGTCACAATTTTGTCCCATTTACATGAAACCTTTAAATCAGATTAAAATAAATTAATTGAAAAATAAAAGTTAATTCATGTAAACACTCAATTCCTAATGTTTATTTGGATTTAAGTTTATTCGGATTTAAACTTAATTCTGAATTAAGTGGATGGTTTATCCTGTTCTTAAACCTGATCTAAATTATTCCTCAATGATCCATCCATCTTCTCCCCCTTAATCCGGCTGGGTCGTGGGGGCAGTTTGCTGCCCAATCCTCATAGCACCTGACCCCCTATGAACCCCTCTGCAGGTGGAGCCCACAGGAGGGTGGACGTTGATGGGGGAAACTGGAGCACCCGGAGGAAACCATACAGACATGGGGAGAACATGCAAACACACAGAAAGGCCCGGGCGACCCGGGGATCGAACCCGCAACCTTCTTGCTGTGAGGCACTCAGCCACTGTGCCGTCACAATCATGCAAACGTTTATTCCACTTAAAAATAATTCCGGTCGTTCAGCGCATGCAACAGGCATCAATGCCCTTTAACCCTGCGGGCTGTCCTCATCTCAGGCTATCGCCATGAATTCAGAAAACAGCAGCACATTAGTCCAGATCACACGCTGTGTGTTCGGGTAACAGCAGTAAAGAGTTGGTCCGACTGTAGCATTTGTCACATGAGGCTAAATGCAGGGCATTTTATAACAGGAAACAATTGAATGAGATATTGCCTATTTCCATAAAATTATGAGGCTAATTAAGAGTTGAAAATAACACATTTTCGTTGCTACGTGAACACGAGGAACACAGGACGTCTCTGAGGTCCTCCGGCTGTACAAACTGGAGGGTTAAGGCTGATGAAGCGCTTTAATATGGAGACTGAAAACTAATAATAGAAATATGGAGTCATTTTGCAAGACAACAAAAAGGAACTTGTCTATAATTCTTGTTTATTAATAGCCAAACAATTTATTCATAAATGCAAATTCTTAAACATAAAACCCGTGTTCAAAACTTATCTGAATGAATTTTTGCATTTTAAGAGAGGCTTGTGCCATATTAAATCTAAGCAAGTTATTATAATTAATAATTGTATGCAGTCAGACGTATAAGACCTGTTGCATTGTAATTACATTGTAATTATATAAAAAAATATATATGTGTGTATATCTATCTATCTATCTATCTATCTATCTATCATATCTATAATATCTATCTCTATCTCTATCTCTCTATAATATCTATATCTATCTATATCTATATATCTATCTATCTATATCTATCTATCTATCTATATATATATATATAATATATATGTGTGTATATCTATCTATCTATATCTATCTATCTATCTATATATATATATATAATATCTATATCTGTATATATATATATATATATATATATATCTCCCTGTCCAATCAGAACCCTTCCCATCCCTCAGATATTCAGCAGAATTAAATAAATCCGATTTAACGTGTTTTCCATGTAAACACAAAGGAGAATAATTTAATTTGCAATTAATTAATTCAGATTTAAAATTCTCATGGAAACGGGTACTGACAATGTGAACAATATTTTTTTTTACATTTCCTTTGGAGTACTGTGAATTTTGTCATTCTTTTTTTACCTCTATGATTTAAGCCATAAGAGGCTGAATGAACTCTCTGCAGATGCAGTAGTAGGTGAGCAGCCTTCAAAACTGTTTCATTCTGTTCTTTATTTAAGACCAGGCTTAAAACCTTCCTCTTCGGAATAGTTTATGACCAGGTTACTTAGTTGATGTCACTAAGATAAGCTGCTGCAGGAGATAACAAGCTGGGGGAAGTGTGGCAACCTGAGCACTGTCCTCTGTTTCCTCCTATTTTCTCACCAGCATCACTCACTATGTTCTCATCTGTAGTTTGTTCATTGCTATTCACATGTTGTCCCCTGTCCCACTCCCCCTGTGGAGTGGAACTCTTTCAGACGCCTGATGGCAGCTGGACCTCTCTCCTCCTCCTCGCCTGGCTCCTCCTCTTCGCCTGGCTCCTCCTCCTCGCCTGGCTCCTCCTCCTCGCCTGGCTCCTCCTCCTCGCCCCTCTCCTCCTCCTCCTCGCCCGGCTCTTCCCCACCTGGGTAGCTGTGGTCATACTGAACTGGCCCACGGGCCTGGACATCTATAGCCTGTCCGTCCATGGGAGTGGATCCCTCCTTCACTGTAGTTCTCCCCGAGGTTTCTTCTTTTTCCCAGGACCCTGGGTTTTTTGGAGTTTTTCCTTGCTGAGAAGGAGGGTCTAAGGACAGGGGATGACTGGACCATGTTTCATTTGCTGCTTTACATGAATGTTGTTTATTCCTGTTCTGATATGTCTGTGTGTATGTTTTACTCATCCAAATCTTGGAACGGCCTTAGAGGCAACTGTTGTGATTTTGGGCGCTGCAAAATAAATTGAATTGAATTGAATTGAATTAATTTATTGCAGCTCATGTTTTTTTAACAATATTGAAGATTTAAACAAGTACATCTGCTGCCCGCATCCAACCAGGAGGTCAAATAGTACATTTCACCAACATTTTAAAAGTAGACAGAATTAACAGACAGAACTTTTTGTGTGAAATATAATTGCATATTCTAGTATTTTTTACACCATGGGTTTAGTTTATAATAAATAAAAATACAGCATCTCTTTCTTAAACTATATATACTGTGATACTGTAACTTAAAGGTGCTTTTCTGGTGCGTCTGTCACCAGCTTATCACCATAGAGATATTGCTTAGAATGTTCCACAGAATGGCATTATACTTATTCACCTCTACAGAGATGGAAGGGGACACCATAGAGACAAGTTACATGTCAGATCCATGGAGAGGCAAGCCTACTCACACTAAGAATGCAAGTTTTTAGGTCAATAAAAACCTGTTATTGAGGAAATTCAAAATGACGACACATTCTAGACAAAACAACATCTCCATGGAGCCTCAAGAAGTTTGGTATTGTGGCTCCCTCTAGTGGCAACATATGGCGTGACTGAAGAATTCAAACATTTATCTCCTTGCACTCACATTGTTCTTCATTACAATTTACTGATACTTTGTAGATTAGGTAATCAGCCAACTAGAAGCACTGTTCTGTCTGAAGCTCTGTGGCTCTGCTTTTGTTCTTTACCATGGAAAAATCCATGGTAAAGGAGAAATTAAATTTGTCAACTGGACAAACGTTTATTTTGGTTGAAAATGTTTGGCAGCTCCTCCAAGCTACTTCTTCAGTTCTGATCAGACACTGATGGACACTACTCTGAAACACACCTACTTGTTTACAGTTTCTGTTTGTAGTCGGTCTCCCTTTTCCAACTCCATCCTCAGTCCTAAATCAAAAGTAAGAAAACAATAGGGTCAGGGCCAAAAGTGTGAAAGCACCCATTATGGGCCTGAATGATTCTGCTAATATGACCCCACACTTAGTACAGATGAGTAGGCCTAGCTAATAAACAGAAACTGTAGGGCGTTAGTTTCAGAGTAGTTTCAGTGTAGTTAGCCCCTCCCTGCAGGCAGATATAAGGCAGTGTCCACCAGCATCTCACCAGAACTGAAGCAGCAGCTTGGATGAGCTGTGAAACGTCTTCTACCAAATAAACGTGTCCAGTTCACCAATTTAATTTCTCCTTTGCCATAAAGAACTGACTGGAACTACAACACGAGCTGGTTTGTGCTCTTAAACTAGAGTGACCAGATTTTCAAAATCCCAAACTGGGACAGCCTCAGTTTGGGGTGGTTGGTAATAACAGAATTGTGAAACAAGTGCGTAATTAATGAAAATTGTTCAGCAAAAATTGTTCAGCCAATTCATGACTAACTTGTGAGTCAGTGGCAATGTGTGCCTCTCTTTACTGTTGGCAGGGATCAAATTTGTCAAAAATAGACACCAGGGACATTTCTTATACAAATCTGGGACAAATCAGTGGTTTTGGATGAATTTGCTGGGACAGGGGACACAGGGCTGATGTTTTACTCATCAAAAATCTTGGAACGCCCTTAGAGGCAACTGTTGTGATTTTGGGCGCTACAAAAATAAATTGAATTGAATTGAATTGAATTGAGGGCTCAAAACTGGGACTGTCCCGGGGAAATAGGTCGCCTGGTCACCCTAACTTAAACAAGTCTCTCTCAAATAACACTGCAGTCACAAACTATCTAGTATCAGAGTCTAGTATTAGCCAAGAGTTTTTCAGTTAGTCACTCTCACCTTTTTGTTGATACTCCAAAACAAGCTCATGAATGCTTGGACTTATCACAGGCTCCTGAAAACATGCTCTTTAAATCCATTTTGTATTTAGTTTTCAAACAATCTAAAAGCCAATCAGGCTGTGTTTGCAGATCTGAGTATTTTGTCTCCCCATAACTGCGGAACATTCTGCCATAAACACAAATAAAACACATTTCTTCACAGATATCGGTTTTATTATGTCAAAAAGACAGGAGACATGGACATCACAGCTAAATATCTCAAATCACAGGGTCAGGGTTAGCTTACACAGGGTCAGGGTTAGCTTACACAGGGTCAGGGTTAGCTTACACAGGGTCAGGGTTAGCTTACACAGGGTCAGGGTTAGCTTACACAGGGTCAGGGTTAGCTTACACAGGGTCAGGGTTAGTTCACACAGGGTTAGTTTACACAGGGTTAGGGTTACCTTACACAGGGTTAGGGTTAGCTTACACAGGGTTAGTTTACACAGGGTTAGGGTTACCTTACACAGGGTTAGGGTTAGCTTACACAGGGTTAGGGTTAGTTTACACAGGGTTAGGGTTAGCTTACACAGGGTTAGTTTACACAGGGTTAGGGTTAGCTTACACAGGGTTAGTTTACACAGGGTTAGGGTTAGCTTACACAGGGTTAGGGTTAGCTTGCACAGGGTTAGTTTACACAGGGTTAGGGTTAGCTTACACAGGGTTAGTTTACACAGGGTTAGGGTTACCTTACACAGGGTTAGTTCGCACAGGGTTAGGGTTAGTTCGCACAGGGTTAGGGTTAGTTCGCACAGGGTTAGGGTTAGTTTACACAGGGTCAGGGTTAGTTTACACAGGGTCAGGGTTAGTTTGCACAGGGTCAGGGTTAGTTTACACAGGGTCAGGGTTAGTTTGCACAGGGTCAGGGTTAGTTTACACAGGGTCAGGGTTAGTTTACACAGGGTTAGGGTTAGCTTACACAGGGTTAGTTTACACAGGGTTAGGGTTATCTTACACAGGGTTAGTTTACACAGGGTTAGGGTTACCTTACACAGGGTTAGGGTTAGCTTGCACAGGGTTAGTTTACACAGGGTTAGGGTTAGCTTGCACAGGGTTAGTTTACACAGGGTTAGGGTTATCTTACACAGGGTTAATTCGCACAGGGTTAGGGTTAGTTCGCACAGGGTTAGGGTTAGTTCGCACAGGGTTAGGGTTAGTTTACACAGGGTTAGTTTACACAGGGTCAGGGTTAGTTTGCACAGGGTCAGGGTTAGTTTGCACAGGGTCAGGGTTAGTTTACACAGGGTCAGGGTTAGTTTACACAGGGTTAGGGTTAGCTTACACAGGGTTAGGGTTAGCTTACACAGGGTCAGGGTTAGTTCACACAGGGTTAGGGTTAGTTTACACAGGGTTAGGGTTAGTTCACACAGGGTCAGGGTTAGTTCACACAGGGTCAGGGTTAGTTTACACAGGGTCAGGGTTAGTTTACACAGGGTCAGGGTTAGTTTACACAGGGTCAGGGTTAGTTTACACAGGGTCAGGGTTAGTTTACACAGGGTCAGGGTTAGTTTACACAGGGTTAGGGTTAGCTTACACAGGGTTAGGGTTAGTTTACACAGGGTCAGGGTTAGTTCACACAGGGTCAGGGTTAGTTCACACAGGGTTAGGGTTAGTTTACACAGGGTTAGGGTTAGTTTACCTCATGGTTTCTTTTCAACTTGATGTACTGTATGGGTGCTTTCTGTTTAGATGTTGTAGCATCACGGTTGAGGTGGTGACTTTTAAAATGTTCCCCTACAGATTACAGATTACAGACCCCAAAATGTAGTTTGTAAAGTAATCCATTAAATTACTTAAAGTGAGTAACGTAATCTGAATACTTTGGATTACTTGATATTGTCATGATTTTTAAAACTACATGAATGTAGCAACCATCCATCCATCCATCTTCTTCCGCTTATCCGGGGCCGGGTCGCGGGGGCAGCAGTCTAAGCAGGGGCTCCCAAGCTTCCTTCTCCCCAGCCACTTCCTCCAGCTCCTCCGGATGGACCCCGAGGCTGCTCCAGGCCAGCCGAGAGACATAGTCCCTCCAGCGTGTCCTGGGTCTTCCCCGGGGCCTCCTACCGGTGGGACATGCCCAGAACACCTCCCGAGGGAGGCGTCCAGGAGACATCCGGACCAGATGCCCGAACCACCTCAGCTGGCTCCTCTCGACGTGGAGGAGCAGCGACTCTACTCCGAGATCATCCCGTGTGACCGAGCTCCTCACCCTATCTCTAAGGAGCGCCGCCACTCTGGCGGAGGAAACTCATTTCGGCCGCTTGTATCCGCGATCTCGTTCTTTCGGTCATTACCCAGAGCCATGACCATAGGTGAGGGTAGGAACGTAGAACGTAAATCGAGAGCTTCGCCTTCGCTCAGCTCCTCTTCACCACAACGGTCCGATACAGCGATCGCATCACTGTCGACGCCAGCACCGATCCGCCTGTCAATCTCGCGCCCATCCTCCTCACTCGTGAACAAGACCCCGAGATACTTGAACTCCTCCACTTGAGGCAGAGACTCCCCACCCACCCGGAGAGGGCAATCCACCTTTTCCGGGTCGAGAACCATGGCCTCGGATTTGGAACAGCTGATCTCATCCCAGCCGCTTCACACCTGGCTGCAAACCGCCCCAGTGCTGCAGGTCCTGGTTCGATGGAGCCAACAGGACAACATCATCCGCAAAAAGCAGCGATGAAATCCTGTGGTCCCCGAACTGGACCCTCCGCCCCTGGCTGTGCCTAGAAATTCTGTCCATAAATACAATGAACAGAACCGTGACAAAGGGCAGCCCTGGAGTCCAACATGCACCGGGAACAGGTCTGACTTACTGTCGGGCAATGTGAACACAGTGCTCCTGCTCCGGTCATACAGGGACCGGACAGCCCCAGCAAAGGGCCCCGGACCCCATACCTCGAGCACCCACAGGGCACCACGAGGGACACGGTCGAATGCCTTTTCCAAGTCCACAAAACACATGTGGACTGGTTGGGCAAACTCCCATGAACCCTCGAGCACCCGATGGAGGGTGTAGAGCTGGTCCAGTGTTCCACGACCAGGCCGAAAACCACACTGCTCCTCTTGAATCCGAGGTTCGACTATCGGCCGAACTCTCCTCTCCAGCACCCTGGCATAGACTTTATCGGGGAGGCTGAGGAGTGTGATTCCCCTGTAGTTGGAACACACCCTCCGGTCCCCCTTCTTATACAGAGGGAACACCACCCCGGTCTGCCAGTCCAAAGGCATTGTTCCCGACCGCCACGCGATATTGTAGAGACGTGTCAGCCAAGACAGCCCCACAACACCCAGAGACTTAAGGTACTCAGGACGGATCTCATCCACCCCCGGAGCCTTGCCACCGAGGAGCTCCACCACCTCAATGACTTCGCCAGGGTGATGGATGAGTCCGCTCTGGGTCCCCAGCCTCGGCCTCCTCTTCGGAGGACGTGACGGTGGGATTGAGGAGATCCCCAAAGTATTCCTTCCACCGCCTCGACAACATCCCCAGTCGAGGTCAGCAGCTCTCCCCCGCACTGTAAACAGTGTGTTGGTGAAGGACCGCCGCCTCCTGAGGCGCCGGACGGTTTGCCAGAATTTCTGGGGCCGCCCGAGAAGTCCTCTCCATAGCCTCCCAACTCCTCCCAGACCCGAAGTTTGCCTCTGCAACCGCCTGGCTGCAGCACGCTTATTCGGACGGGTACGTCAGGTCTTCAGGAGTCCACCGGGCCAGTAAGGCCCGGTAGGACTCCTTCTTCAGCTTGACAGCATCCCTTACTCCGGTGTCCACCACCAGGTTCGGGATTGCCGCCGCGACAGGCAATCGCAGACCCACGGCCACAGCCTACGAACGGCCGTGATCGGACAATGGAGGCCGAGAACGAAGCCCACTCGGGCTCCATGTCCCCAGCCTCCCCCGGGATCTGGGAGAAGCTCTCCCGGAGGTGTGAGTTGAAGGCCACACTGACAGAAGGTTCCGCCAGACGTTCCCAGCAGACCCTCACGATACGCTTGGGCCTGCCAGGTCTTTCCGGCTTCCTCCTCCGCCAGCGGACCCAACTTGCATCAGCGGTGGTGACGAGGAGGAGTACAGGACTGTAGTGGACAACTTTGTCACTTGGAGTGAGGAGAACCACCTCCAGCTCAACGTGATGAAGACAAAGGAACTGGTGGTGGACCTTAGGAGGACCAAAGCTGCTGTGACCCCCATCTCCATCCGGGGGGTCAGTGTGGACGTGGTGGAGGAGTACAAGTACCTGGGGGTGTACTTGGACAATAAACTGGACTGGAGCAGGAACGTGGACGCTGTCTAAGAAGGGCCAGAGCCGCCTCTATTTCCTGAGGAGGCTGAGGTCCTTTGACATCTGCAGGACGATGCTCAGGATGTTCTACTAGTCTATGGTGGCTGGTGCCATCATCATGTACGCTGTAGTCTGCTGGGGCAGCAGTCTGCGCGTGAGGGACACTAATAGACTCGAGAAGATCATTAGGAAGGCTGGACATGTTGTGGGGGAGGAGCTGGACTCTCTGACTGTGGTGTTGGACAGGAGAATGCTGGACAAAATCTGGACTATCCTGGACTCTCCCTCCCACCCCCTCCACAAGGTGCTGGCCAATGAGAGGAGCTCTTTCAGCCATAGACTGCGGCTGCCGCTGCTCCACTGAGAGACACAGGAAATCTTTCCTGCCTGTCGCCATCAAACTGTTGAACGCTGCACTTTAACTCACAAACTACTCAATCCTTTTCATCCTATTCCCTGATCACACATGTATATAGTCAATAGATGTCAATGATGTAAATAATTTCCCAGAGAGAGCTATTTTATCTTTTATCTTATTGTATTTAGCTTATTTTGTAACTTGTTTGATGTACATGCTCTTGGTCGGTTGCATCTGTAACAAAGAAAATTTCCCCTCGGGGATGAATAAAAGTAATTCTGATTCTGATTCTGATTCTGAACTCACCACCAGGTGGTGATCAGTTGACAGCTCTGCCCCTCTCTTCACCCGAGTGTCCAAGACACACGGCCGGAGGTCAGATGACACGAAAACCAAGTCGATCATCGACCTCCGGCCTAGGGAGTCCTGGTGCCACGTGCACCGATGGACTTCCCTTGTGTTAACATGGTGTTCGGCAGGACAAACCTGTGACTAGCACAGAAGTCCAATAACAGAACAACCGCCGGGTTCAGATCAGGAGGCCGCTCCTCCCAATCACTCCTCTCCAAGTGTCACTGTCGTTGCCCACGTGGGCGTTGAAGTCCCCCAGTAGAACAATGGAGTCCCCAGTCGGTGCACTGTCCAGTACCCCTCCCAGAGACTCCAAGAAGGCCGGGTACTCTGCACTGCTGTTCGGCCCATAGGCCGACACCACAGTGAGAGACCTGTCCCCAACCCGAAGGCGCAGGGACGCGACCCTCTCGCTCACCGGGTAAACTCCAACACGCAGCGGCTGAGCTGTGGGCCATAAGCAAGCCCACGCCAGCCTCGCCCGCTCCCGCGGCCAACGCCAGAGAAATGGAGAGTCCAACCCCTCTCAAGGAGTTGGGTCTCCAGAGCCCCAAGCCGTGCGTGGAGGTGAGGCCGACTATATCTAGCCGGTAATGCTCGACCTCCGCACAAGCTCAGGCTCCTTCCTCCAGCGAGGTGACATTCCATGTCCCCAGAGCTAGTCTCCATGTCCGAGATCTGGTCGCCGAGGCCCCTGCTCTTCGACCGCCACCCAGATCTCTCCGCACCCAACCCCTATGGCTCCTTCCGTGGGTGGTGGGCCCACCAGAGGGCGGCCCCACGCCGCTCCTTCGGCTGGCCTCGGCCGGCCCCGTGGGGAAAGGCCCGCCACCAGGCGCTGCCGCGCACCCACCCCAGGCCTGGCTCCAGGGTGGGCCCCGGTGTCGCCATTCCGGGCGACGAACTGGCCTCTGTATGTTCATCATCATTAGGGGCTTTGAACCGCTTTCTTCTGCCTGACCCGTCCCCCCGGACCTGTTTGCCTTGGGTGACCCTACCAGGGGCATAAAGCCCCCGACAACATAGCTCCTGGGATCATTCGGGTACTCAAACCCCTCCACCAAGTTAAGGTGGCGGTTCGAGGAGGGGAATGTAGCAACCAACTCCTGCAAATTCTTGTTTGGTTTTAGACCTGGATTAGACCTGGTTTAGACCTGCTTTAGACCTGGTTTTAGTCCTGGTGTTAGTTCTGACCCCATTTCACACTCCGTCCTCCTCGACAGACTTTCCTCCATTGGCATCTCTGCTCCTCCCCTCTCCTGGTTCCACTCCTCCCTCTCAGACGCTCCCAGTTTATTCAGCTCAAGTCATTCACCTCACACCCTTTCCCTGTCACGTCTGGTGTTCCTCAGGGTTCTGTCCTCGGTCCTCTGCTCTTTTTAATCTATCTTCTCCCCCTTGGTTCCATCTTTAGAAAACACCACATTCACTTTCACTGTTACGCGGATGACACCAGCTCTACATCTCCAGTAAACCCAACTCCACCCTTCCACCCTCCTCCCTGACAGACTGTCTCACAGAAATACAAACCTGCTTCACCTCAAACTTCCTCAAACTTAAAACAGAACTCCTCCTCATCGGCACCAAATTCACCCTAAGCAAAATAAATCCTTTTTCCATCTCCCCCTCCCCTCAGGTAAAGAGTCTGGGTGTCGTCCTCCACAGCAGCACTTTCCTCCACCTCCCAGATCAATAACATCACCCGGTCCACCTACTTCCACCTCAGAAACATCCACCGCCTCCGTCCCTCACTCACCCCACACACACACACACACACACACACATCACACCTGTCCTGCAACAGCTCCACTGGCTCCATCACACACCACATACACTACAAAAATCACACTCCTCACATACAAAGTGATCCACAACCTGCCCCTCCCTCCTCCTCCACCTCCCTGCACCTCCCTGTCCCTCCCTCCGCTCCTCCTCCTCCCTGCACCTCCCTGTCCCTCCTGCCCACTCCCTCCGCTCCTCCTCCTCCTCCCTGCACCTCCCTGTCCCTCCTGCCCGCTCCCTCTGCTCCTCCTCCTCCTCCCTGCACCTCCCTGTCCCTCCTGCCCGCTCCCTCAGCATACGGGAGGAGATGAGGAGTGTGTGGTGTACAGGAGGAGATGAGGTGTGTGTGGTGTAGGGAGGAGATGAGGTGTGTGTGGTGTAGGGAGGAGATGAGGTGTGTGTGGTGTAGGGAGGAGATGAGGTGTGTGTGGTGTAGGGAGGAGATGAGGAGTGTGTGGTGTACAGGAGGAGATGAGGTGTGTGTGGTGTACAGGAGATGAGGTGTGTGTGGTGTACAGGAGGAGATGTGTGTGTGGTGTACAGGAGGAGATGAGGTGTGTGTGGTGTACAGGAGATGAGGTGTGTGTGGTGTACAGGAGGAGATGTGTGTGTGGTGTACAGGAGGAGATGAGGTGTGTGTGGTGTGCAGGAGATGAGGTGTGTGTGGGGTACAGGAGGAAATGAGGTGTGTGTGGTGTACAGGAGATGAGGTGTGTGTGGTGTACAGGAGGAGATGAGGTGTGTGTGGTGTACAGGAGGAGATGAGGTGTGTGTGGTGTACAGGAGGAGATGAGGTGTGTGTGGTGTACAGGAGGAGATGAGGTGTGTGTGGTGTACAGGAGGAGATGAGGTGTGTGTGGTGTACAGGAGGAGATGAGGTGTGTGTGGTGTACAGGAGGAGATGAGGTGTGTGTGGTGTACAGGAGGAGATGAGGTGTGTGTGGTGTACAGGAGGAGATGAGGTGTGTGTGGTGTGCAGGAGATGAGGTGTGTGTGGTGTACAGGAGGAGATGAGGTGTGTGTGGTGTACAGGAGGAGATGAGGTGTGTGTGGTGTACAGGAGGAGATGAGGTGTGTGTGGTGTGCAGGAGGAGATGAGGTGTGTGTGGTGTACAGGAGATGAGGTGTGTGTGGTGTACAGGAGGAGATGAGGTGTGTGTGGTGTACAGGAGGAGATGAGGTGTGTGTGGTGTACAGGAGGAGATGAGGTGTGTGTGGTGTACAGGAGGAGATGAGGTGTGTGTGGTGTGCAGGAGGAGATGAGGTGTGTGTGGTGTACAGGAGGAGATGAGGTGTGTGGTGTACGGAGGAGATGAGGTGTGTGTGGTGTACAGGAGGAGATGAGGTGTGTGTGGTGTACAGGAGGAGATGAGGTGTGTGTGGTGTGCAGGAGGAAATGAGGTGTGTGTGGTGTGCAGGAGGAGATGAGGTGTGTGTGGTGTGCAGGAGGAGATGAGGTGTGTGTGGTGTACAGGAGGAGATGAGGTGTGTGTGGTGTAGGAGATGAGGTGTGTGTGGTGTACAGGAGGAGATGAGGTGTGTGTGGTGTACAGGAGGAGATGAGGTGTGTGTGGTGTGCAGGAGGAGATGAGGTGTGTGTGGTGTACAGGAGGAGATGAGGTGTGTGTGGTGTGCAGGAGGAGATGAGGTGTGTGTGGTGTACAGGAGGAGATGAGGTGTGTGGTGTGCAGGAGATGAGGTGTGTGTGGTGTACAGGAGGAGATGAGGTGTGTGTGGTGTACGGGAGGAGATGAGGTGTGTGTGGTGTACGGGAGGAGATGAGGTGTGTGTGGTGTACAGGAGGAGATGAGGTGTGTGTGGTGTACAGGAGGAGATGAGGTGTGTGTGGTGTACGGGAGGAGATGAGGTGTGTGTGGTGTACGGGAGGAGATGAGGTGTGTGTGGTGTGCAGGAGATGAGGTGTGTGTGGTGTGCAGGAGATGAGGTGTGTGTGGTGTACAGGAGGAGATGAGGTGTGTGTGGTGTACAGGAGGAGATGAGGTGTGTGTGGTGTACGGGAGGAGATGAGGTGTGTGGTGTACAGGAGGAGATGAGGTGTGTGGTGTGCAGGAGATGAGGTGTGTGTGGGGTACAGGAGGAGATGAGGTGTGTGTGGTGTACAGGAGGAGATGAGGTGTGTGTGGTGTACGGGAGGAGATGAGGTGTGTGGTGTACAGGAGGAGATGAGGTGTGTGTGGTGTACAGGAGGAGATGAGGTGTGTGGTGTGCAGGAGATGAGGTGTGTGTGGTGTACAGGAGGAGATGAGGTGTGTGTGGTGTACGGGAGGAGATGAGGTGTGTGTGGTGTACGGGAGGAGATGAGGTGTGTGTGGTGTACAGGAGGAGATGAGGTGTGTGGTGTGCAGGAGATGAGGTGTGTGTGGGGTACAGGAGGAGATGAGGTGTGTGTGGTGTACGGGAGGAGATGAGGTGTGTGGTGTACAGGAGGAGATGAGGTGTGTGTGGTGTACGGGAGGAGATGAGGTGTGTGTGGTGTACAGGAGGAGATGAGGTGTGTGTGGTGTACGGAGGAGATGAGGTGTGTGGTGTACAGGAGGAGATGAGGTGTGTGTGGTGTACAGGAGGAGATGAGGTGTGTGTGGTGTACAGGAGGAGATGAGGTGTGTGTGGTGTACAGGAGATGAGGTGTGTGTGGTGTACAGGAGGAGATGAGGTGTGTGTGGTGTACAGGAGGAGATGAGGTGTGTGTGGTGTACAGGAGATGAGGTGTGTGTGGTGTACAGGAGGAGATGAGGTGTGTGGTGTACAGGAGGAGATGAGGTGTGTGTGGTGTACAGGAGATGAGGTGTGTGTGGTGTACAGGAGGAGATGAGGTGTGTGTGGTGTACAGGAGGAGATGAGGTGTGTGTGGTGTGCAGGAGATGAGGTGTGTGTGGGGTACAGGAGGAGATGAGGTGTGTGGTGTGCAGGAGATGAGGTGTGTGTGGTGTACAGGAGGAGATGAGGTGTGTGTGGTGTACAGGAGATGAGGTGTGTGTGGTGTACAGGAGGAGATGAGGTGTGTGTGGTGTGCAGGAGATGAGGTGTGTGTGGGGTACAGGAGGAGATGAGGTGTGTGTGGTGTGCAGGAGATGAGGTGTGTGTGGTGTACAGGAGGAGATGAGGTGTGTGTGGTGTACAGGAGGAGATGAGGTGTGTGTGGTGTGCAGGAGATGAGGTGTGTGTGGTGTACAGGAGATGAGGTGTGTGTGGGGTACAGGAGGAGATGAGGTGTGTGTGGTGTGCAGGAGATGAGGTGTGTGGTGTACAGGAGGAGATGAGGTGTGTGTGGTGTACAGGAGGAGGTGAGGTGTGTGTGGTGTACAGGAGGAGATGAGGAGTGTGTGGTGTACAGGAGGAGATGAGGAGTGTGTGGTGTACAGGAGGAGATGAGGTGTGTGTGGTGTGCAGGAGATGAGGTGTGTGTGGTGTACAGGAGGAGATGAGGTGTGTGTGGTGTACAGGAGGAGATGAGGTGTGTGGTGTACAGGAGATGAGGTGTGTGTGGGGTACAGGAGGAGATGAGGTGTGTGTGGTGTGCAGGAGATGAGGTGTGTGGTGTACAGGAGGAGATGAGGTGTGTGTGGTGTACAGGAGGAGATGAGGTGTGTGGTGTACAGGAGGAGATGAGGTGTGTGTGGTGTGCAGGAGATGAGGTGTGTGTGGTGTACAGGAGGAGGTGAGGTGTGTGTGGTGTACAGGAGGAGATGAGGAGTGTGTGGTGTACAGGAGGAGATGAGGAGTGTGTGGTGTACAGGAGGAGATGAGGAGTGTGGTGTACAGGAGGAGGTGGTGTGTGTGGTGTACAGGAGGAGATGAGGAGTGTGTGGTGTACAGGAGGAGATGAGGTGTGTGTGGTGTGCAGGAGATGAGGTGTGTGTGGTGTACAGGAGGAGATGAGGTGTGTGTGGTGTACAGGAGGAGATGAGGTGTGTGTGGTGTACAGGAGATGAGGTGTGTGTGGGGTACAGGAGGAGATGAGGTGTGTGTGGTGTGCAGGAGATGAGGTGTGTGGTGTACAGGAGATGAGGTGTGTGTGGGGTACAGGAGGAGATGAGGTGTGTGGTGTACAGGAGATGAGGTGTGTGTGGGGTACAGGAGGAGATGAGGTGTGTGTGGGGTACAGGAGGAGATGAGGTGTGTGGTGTGCAGGAGATGAGGTGTGTGTGGTGTGCAGGAGATGAGGTGTGTGTGGTGTACAGGAGGAGATGAGGTGTGTGGTGTACAGGAGGAGATGAGGTGTGTGTGGGGTACAGGAGGAGATGAGGTGTGTGTGGTGTACAGGAGGAGATGAGGTGTGTGGTGTACAGGAGATGAGGTGTGTGTGGGGTACAGGAGGAGATGAGGTGTGTGTGGGGTACAGGAGGAGATGAGGTGTGTGTGGTGTGCAGGAGATGAGGTGTGTGGTGTACAGGAGGAGATGAGGTGTGTGTGGTGTACAGGAGGAGATGAGGTGTGTGTGGTGTACAGGAGGAGATGAGGTGTGTGTGGTGTACAGGAGGAGATGAGGTGTGTGTGGTGTACAGGAGATGAGGTGTGTGTGGTGTACAGGAGATGAGGTGTGTGTGTACAGGAGGAGATGAGGAGGTGGTGTACAGGAGGAGATGAGGTGTGTGTGGTGTGCAGGAGATGAGGTGTGTGGGGTACAGGAGGAGATGAGGTGTGTGGTGTACAGGAGGAGATGAGGTGTGTGTGGTGTACAGGAGATGAGGTGTGTGGGGTACAGGAGGAGATGAGGTGTGTGTGGGGTACAGGAGGAGATGAGGTGTGTGTGGTGTACAGGAGGAGATGAGGTGTGTGTGGTGTACAGGAGGAGATGAGGTGTGTGTGGTGTACAGGAGGAGATGAGGTGTGTGTGGTGTACAGGAGGAGATGAGGTGTGTGTGGTGTACAGGAGGAGATGAGGTGTGTGGTGTACAGGAGGAGATGAGGTGTGTGTGGTGTACAGGAGGAGATGAGGTGTGTGTGGTGTACAGGAGGAGATGAGGTGTGTGTGGTGTACAGGAGATGAGGTGTGTGTGGTGTACAGGAGATGAGGTGTGTGTGGTGTACAGGAGGAGATGAGGTGTGTGTGGTGTACAGGAGATGAGGTGTGTTGGGTGTAGTGGAGGAGATGAGGTGTGTGTGGTGTACAGGAGGAGATGAGGTGTGTGTGGTGTACAGGAGGAGATGAGGTGTGTGGTGTACAGGAGGAGATGAGGTGTGTGGTGTGCAGCGGGGGAGGAGATGTGTGTGGTGTACAGGAGAAGAGGAGGGGTGTGGTGTACAGGAGATGAGGAGTGTGTGGTGTACAGGAGGAGATGAGGTGTGTGTGGTGTGCAGGAGATGAGGTGTGTGTGGTGTACAGGAGATGAGGTGTGTGTGGGGTACAGGAGGAGATGAGGTGTGTGTGGTGTGCAGGAGATGAGGTGTGTGGTGTACAGGAGGAGATGAGGTGTGTGTGGTGTACAGGAGGAGATGAGGTGTGTGTGGTGTACAGGAGGAGATGAGGTGTGTGTGGTGTACAGGAGATGAGGTGTGTGTGGGGTACAGGAGGAGATGAGGTGTGTGTGGTGCACAGGAGGAGATGAGGTGTGTGTGGTGTACAGGAGGAGATGAGGTGTGTGTGGTGTACAGGAGGAGATGAGGTGTGTGTGGTGTACAGGAGATGAGGTGTGTGTGGGGTACAGGAGGAGATGAGGTGTGTGTGGGGTACAGGAGGAGATGAGGTGTGTGTGGTGTACAGGAGGAGATGAGGTGTGTGGTGTACAGGAGGAGATGAGGTGTGTGTGGTGTACAGGAGGAGATGAGGTGTGTGTGGTGTACAGGAGGAGATGAGGTGTGTGTGGTGTACAGGAGGAGATGAGGTGTGTGTGGTGTACAGGAGGAGATGAGGTGTGTGTGGTGTACAGGAGGAGATGAGGTGTGTGTGGTGTACAGGAGGAGATGAGGTGTGTGTGGTGTACAGGAGGAGATGAGGTGTGTGTGGTGTACAGGAGGAGATGAGGTGTGTGTGGTGTAGGGAGGAGATGAGGTGTGTGTGGTGTACAGGAGGAGATGAGGTGTGTGTGGTGTACAGGAGGAGATGAGGTGTGTGTGGTGTACAGGAGGAGATGAGGTGTGTGTGGTGTACAGGAGGAGATGAGGTGTGTGTGGTGTACAGGAGGAGATGAGGTGTGTGTGGGGTACAGGAGGAGATGAGGTGTGTGTGGTGTACAGGAGGAGATGAGGTGTGTGTGGTGTACAGGAGGAGATGAGGTGTGTGTGGTGTACGGGAGGAGATGAGGTGTGTGTGGTGTACGGGAGGAGATGAGGTGTGTGGTGTACGGGAGGAGATGAGGTGTGTGTGGTGTACAGGAGGAGATGAGGTGTGTGTGGTGTACAGGAGGAGATGAGGTGTGTGTGGTGTACAGGAGGAGATGAGGTGTGTGTGGTGTACAGGAGGAGATGAGGTGTGTGTGGTGTAGGGAGGAGATGAGGTGTGTGTGGTGTAGGGAGGAGATGAGGTGTGTGTGGTGTACAGGAGGAGATGAGGTGTGTGTGGGGTACAGGAGGAGATGAGGTGTGTGTGGGGTACAGGAGGAGATGAGGTGTGTGTGGTGTACAGGAGGAGATGAGGTGTGTGTGGTGTACAGGAGGAGATGAGGTGTGTGTGGTGTACAGGAGGAGATGAGGTGTGTGTGGTGTACAGGAGGAGATGAGGTGTGTGTGGTGTACAGGAGGAGATGAGGTGTGTGTGGTGTACAGGAGGAGATGAGGTGTGTGTGGTGTACAGGAGGAGATGAGGTGTGTGTGGGGTACAGGAGGAGATGAGGTGTGTGTGGTGTACAGGAGGAGATGAGGTGTGTGTGGTGTACAGGAGGAGATGAGGTGTGTGGTGTACAGGAGGAGATGAGGTGTGTGTGGTGTACAGGAGGAGATGAGGTGTGTGTGGTGTACAGGAGGAGATGAGGTGTGTGTGGTGTAGGGAGGAGATGAGGTGTGTGTGGTGTACAGGAGGAGATGAGGTGTGTGTGGTGTACAGGAGGAGATGAGGTGTGTGTGGTGTACAGGAGGAGATGAGGTGTGTGTGGTGTACAGGAGGAGATGAGGTGTGTGTGGTGTACAGGAGGAGATGAGGTGTGTGTGGTGTACAGGAGGAGATGAGGTGTGTGTGGTGTAGGGAGGAGATGAGGTGTGTGTGGTGTACAGGAGGAGATGAGGTGTGTGTGGTGTACAGGAGGAGATGAGGTGTGTGTGGTGTACAGGAGGAGATGAGGTGTGTGTGGTGTACAGGAGGAGATGAGGTGTGTGTGGTGTACAGGAGGAGATGAGGTGTGTGGTGTACAGGAGGAGATGAGGTGTGTGTGGTGTACAGGAGGAGAGGAGGTGTGTGGTGTACAGGAGGAGATGAGGTGTGTGTGGTGTACAGGAGGAGATGAGGTGTGTGTGGTGTACAGGAGGAGATGAGGTGTGTGTGGTGTACAGGAGGAGATGAGGTGTGTGTGGTGTACAGGAGGAGATGAGGTGTGTGTGGTGTACAGGAGGAGATGAGGTGTGTGTGGTGTACAGGAGGAGATGAGGTGTGTGTGGTGTACAGGAGGAGATGAGGTGTGTGTGGTGTACAGGAGGAGATGAGGTGTGTGGTGTACAGGAGGAGATGAGGTGTGTGGGGTACAGGAGGAGATGAGGTGTGTGTGGTGTACAGGAGGAGATGAGGTGTGTGTGGTGTACAGGAGGAGATGAGGTGTGTGGGGTACAGGAGGAGATGAGGTGTGTGGTGTACAGGAGGAGATGAGGTGTGTGTGGTGTACAGGAGGAGATGAGGTGTGTGTGGTGTACAGGAGGAGATGAGGTGTGTGTGGTGTACAGGAGGAGATGAGGTGTGTGTGGTGTGCAGGAGGAGATGAGGTGTGTGTGGTGTACAGGAGGAGATGAGGTGTGTGTGGTGTAGGGAGGAGATGAGGTGTGTGTGGTGTACAGGAGGAGATGAGGTGTGTGTGGTGTAGGAGATGAGGTGTGTGTGGTGTACAGGAGGAGATGAGGTGTGTGTGGTGTAGGAGATGAGGTTACGCTCTTATTATACATCCATGGGCGTCGCGCTGTTTTGTGTACAGTGAAGTGCAGTGGTTGTGCGTATGAAAATAAAACAAAGCATCGAGGGAAAAAGTGCTTTGTGTTGCATTTTTGTATGAAACACGCTCTATAAATAAAGATTGATTTATTGAAAAAAAAAATATATATATATCGATGCAATTTCCTAATCGCTTTACTCTTATTGGGGTTCTTTCATCCAGTGTAGAAGGTTTCATCAGTGGTCATCTGGACTGTTTTTGCACATTCTGCCATAGACATACATGCAGAATAACCCCAACATGATGGCTACTCAAAGTACGAAAAAAAAAAATAAAAATTAAATTGGACTTTTGATAATGTTTCGTCAACGTTTCAGCTCCCACCCAGAAGAGATTTTAAAGTGCAGGTACAGGCTTGAGCCACATGTATCCTCCTCCAAGTCCAACTCAAGCCTCCTCCCTTCTGGATAGGAGCTCAAACAGCTTAACTGCAGAAACAGTAACCAGATGACCACCACTGAAACAGTCTATACAACATCTGCCCTTTCATTTGTGATCTCAGTTACTGATGTGAGCGTTTATTGTCCCAGGTCTACTCCCCTCTGTACACCACGATGTTCTTGTCAGTCTCATAGATCTTGACTTCATACAGGAGGCCTGCAGGCAGCTCCATCACCATGTGGTCCCAGATGTACACCGCTAAGTTCTCCGTGGTACTGCAAAAAAACACACAACTTCAGGGTTTGAATAAATGAACTATAGCAATAAATATTGTTTTTGGATTGAGACATATTGCATGTGAAAAGATTAGTAAAGAAAATGTAGAAACGTGTTGAAGCAGACACCAGATTTTCACACAATGAGAGCTGTATTATGGAATATATATAGTTTATATAGATTATATAGTTTATAATGTATTCGACAGTACAAACCTGGCAACTGTGGCAAAATATGGAACATCCTTGTCGAGGTGTTTATGGTCCAGTGGAGTCATAACCACATCCTGCACAAGACAAAACAAATACTGGATCAATTACATTATAACAGATGAAACATGACAATACCCAATGATGACATGAAAAACACAGACCTGGGTTTTAAAGTGTGGGACTTTCTGTAAATATAACATTACCTGTGTGATTCTATGGAAATAGAAAATAAGGGAAATAGAAAGAAAAACATTCCTCAAACACACATTACAATTGGCAGGTATTGCGCTTAATGAAACTACTGCAAATCACATCAGGATTGTGAAGTTGTACTGTAATGTATTGTATATGTATATGTACTGAATCAAGTGTTTGTATATTTCTGAAACGTTTCGGTGGAGAAGCATGGGTGAAGTAGGCTTGTGGATTAGGTTCTTGGACAGAATAGTCCTGCTGTGTAGTGTAAGGAGGGTCAGTTTGGGAGAGATCACTCACACGCTGGAACATCTAAAACCTCTTCACACATGTTTTAATAAGAGAACAATGTTATAACATAACAGGTAGAAAGCTCCAAAAAGTACATTTTGCATAATACCCCATCTTTAATTAATATGCAATAGTTAAAATCCATTTTTCCTTTTAAATGTGATCCTTACCTCAATAACTCTCTTGAGGTCAGTCAGGTTCATGACCATGCCCGTCTTAGAGTCAATCTGCAATAGAAATATCGATGGAATTTTAAGACATACAGACAAAATAATACGTTTTATATAATGCTGTTATACCCGGGGCGGTATGAAGAGTTTTGGAGAGCCTATGCAAACAGCTGTTTGGGGGCCTTCTTTGCCAAAATCACTACTACAAAAAGTAAAATGTGGCCATACCGGCTCGTCAAAGCCTGATCCCGTCAGATCTCAGAAGCTCAGGGCCTGGTTAGTACTTGGATGGGAGACACTGGGAATTCCAGGTGCCACAGTGGGGCGCCAGTTGCTAAAAACTGTCGTTGTGTCCTTAGGCAAGACACATCACCCACATTGCCTAGTATGAAAGTGATGTGTGCGTGAGTGTTGGTGGTGGTCGGAGGGGCCGATGGCGCAGATTGGCAGCCTCGCTTTCCGTCAGTCTGCCCCAGGGCAGCTGTGGCTACAATAGTATCTTATCACCACCGGGTCTGGAGTGAATGACTAATGCTCTGTAAAGCGTCTTTGAGTGTCCAGAAAAGCGCTGTATAAAACTGATGCATTATTATTATTATTAAAATGTAAAAAAAAAGCTATAAATATTTGGCCTTGTTGGAAGAGGCACAGAGCTCATGTACACACATGCACGATTTATGTTTGTGTCAAAGAGCAGATCTGCTGTGAGTTTTAGAGCGGAGAAGTTTCACATCATCTAGTCTCCCATTTAACCCTCTGCACTCCAAATCGTTTAATACATAAACTCAGAGCAGCGTGGATCACATACACACATCTGCCTCACTATTTAAGAGACAGAAAACGTTAACTCTAGTTCGCTAGTTGAAAAGGCCTAATGTATTGCAATGCATTTTGGAAGGTATTTTCCATGTTGATGACGCAAGTACTGTAAAGCTATTCTATTTATGCTCCTTTTCCCCTACATATTATATATAGATATGCTCATATGTACCTCACAGTATGATATTTGTTGGTGTTGGAGGCCAACAAAATTATGAATGCTACTTTTCTCTCATCATACTCCAGATAATTAAGATTTAAAAGTGCTTCATAAGTTATTTCAGCATGTAGATTGTACTGAAACAGAACACAACACAAAGGATCATGGTCTATGTAGTTCTTTCTGTTTTTTAGCTGTTGCTGCTCCATAACAATGAATTTAAGCAAAGGGACTGTAGTTCGATATATTGTGAGATTATTGTAAGACTTCGAACAATATGACATCACGATATTTTGGTTATTGTCACGGCCTTGTAAAGCTATGATAAAAATTGACCTCAGGATAGGTACTATTCCACTAAACCAAGTCAGAATGATAAAAACCATGTAAACCTGTCATATACACGTGTGAGGCTCACCTTCCCTCGTACAGTCACCTCCACTGTGAAAAATAAATAACGCAATTATATTAATGAGTCATAAAATTGAATGATACAAAAATCTGAATGAAATAAAACCCAAACCTTTGTAGTTGTGTCCATGTCCATTGGGGTTGTTGCACTTCCCATACACCTTCTTATTCTCCTCATCACTCAGAACAGGACTGTGGAGACAAAAAGGAACATACACTCAACAAAAATATAAATGCAACACTTTTGTTTTTGCTCCCATTTGTCATGAGATGGACTCAAAGATCTAAAATTCATTCCAGATACACAATATTCCCATTTCTCTCAAACATTGTTCACAAATCTGTCTAAATGTGTGATAGTGGCACTTTTGCTTTGCTGAGATAATCCATCCCACCTCACAGGTGCCACATCAAGATGCTCATCAGACACCATGATTAGTGCACAGGTGAACCTTAGACTGCCCACAATAAAAGGCCACTCTGAAATGTGCAGTTTTGTCTCACAGCAAAATGCCACAGATGGCGCAAGCATTGAGGGAGCGTGCAATTGGCATGCTGACAGCAGGAATGTCAACCAGATCTGTTGCTCGGGCATTGAATGTTCATTTCTCCACCACATGCATGTATTTGCATTTAAAAACTATTAAATCTATCTTTCACTGAAATAAATGTGGACAGGGCTGATTCTAGTCACAGAATAGTGGTGCAGCAGGTTACTGTGGTTAATGCACACACCTGGGCAGGCACTGACTGGCAGACAGATCTAAATATTTGCAAGAGTGAATCTGTTTACCAGGTACAAGTGAACGCACCAGGCAGCACCACCGTCATCACTCACACGCACTCTGGATAATAACTGCAAGGAAATAAAAAAGAAACAACTTCCCTGGGAATAACTGGAAAACTGCTTTAGTCTTTTTCCGGGTTTGGACACAGAACAACATAACAACAGAACAGATGTTCCTGGTTTAGTGCCTGGTTTAGTTTAGCACTAGATGTTTAGGAGCCGTTCTACTCTCGTTCTGGTTTAGACCTGAATCAGTCAGTTTAATCCTGGGAAGGGACGTACATTCAGACATGTGCACGGATTCAGAGCGCACGGACTATGGCACGGATACGCGCGTAGAAATACCAACCTGTGGAGTCGGTGACACGCACTGAAGCTCTCGACGCGAGAGATGAACCCGATGCGCTCCGCCATGTCAGTTAGAACCGGAGAGACGCGAGCTTTGCACGAGGTGTGAGCGGGGAAAGGTCCACGGAACACCGGCAACAGATGGAGATGAGAGACTAGACCGGAACACAGGCGCTTAAATCCCCAGTGAAAGGCCACGCCCACCGCAGAGAGGAGCCGCGGATTGGCTCAGAGGAAGGGACGTGCTCCATGCGTGCGCTCATGACCCGTGAGCAGCGTGCGTACGGTCCGTGTACTTTTTCATTCATTCATTCTTCTATTTTGGACTGAGAGATTAAATTTTAAAAAGGGTGCAGCTTGGTGTTTTATTTAAAACAATACAACCAGAAAGGGCTCTATTCTGTTTTCAAAATGTATTACTGTTGTCAAATTGTGGCATTAGAAAAATGGATACGTTTCTAATCGTTTTTAATTTGTAATATTTTATTTATTCCTTATTTGAATTTCATGGTATGTTTCACCCGGAAGTACATTACACCGTGTGACTCGCGAGAAGATAAGCGAAAAACACGTAGCAAAAAGCAGGCATGTGAGTACACACTTTTAACTATTGGAAATCATCACTAACACAACGGTAAACTTAAAATACGACCATAACTCCCACAAAACTGTCCAAAAAGTTTGTTTTTAACTGCGTGAACTTTGGAGCTTTGAGCTAAAAGTTTGGCTAGTAATTTTAAGCAAGTCCGCTCAGACTTCCACTTTCCATCAAACACTAATTTTTTTTACTGTTAGACCATGGAGTGATTAAAGAGGAAGAAACGCCACGTTTTCACACACAGGGGGGCTCGGAGGTAAGGTAAAAACACGCATTATTTCATGCAGTATAATAATATTTACTTGTAAATCACGTAATATAAGCCTCCCACACATGCATTTCATTCTGGGAATACGGCCATACCGGCTCGTCAAAGCCTGATCCTGTCAGATCTCAGAAGCTCAGCAGGGCCGGGACTGGTTAGTACTTGGATGGGAGACCACTGGGAATTCCAGGTGCCACAGTGGGGCCAGTGGCAAAAACTGTCGTAGTGTCCTTAGGCAAGACACATCACCCACATTGCCTAGTATGAAAGTGGTGTGTGTGTGAATGTTGGTGGTGGTCGGAGGGGCCGATGGTGCAGATTGGAGCCTCGCTTCCGTCAGTCTGCCCCAGGGCAGCTGTGGCTACAATAGTAGTTTACACCACCGGGTCTGGAGTGAATGAATAATGCTCTGTAAAGAGTCTTTGAGTGTCCTGAAAAGCGCTGTATAAAACTGATGTATTATTATTATTTATTACATTATATTGACACCTGTGTCTGTTCGGCCAGTCACATTTAATATAACAATGAGAAAACTGTTTGAAATGTTTTATTATGAATTTTCTTTTCTCATCTGCAACTTCCTGGATGAGGACACAACACACTTTGGATGTGAATGTACTTTGCTCTGTGGACCTCATTTTCCTGTAATAGTTGGTAGTTTTCTTAATGTGTCATTACAGGTTTTCACTCTGCAGGACAGGACTTTGAACCAACAGAACCAATCAGATGTAAGGTTCATTCTGCTCTTCCTCCTTCAGAAGACACAAGATGTCTCCACTGTCCATGTCCAGAGTCACTGAGGACTTCTGCAGACTCACGACCTGCAGAGTCACGACCTGCAGAGTCACGACCTGCAGAGTCACGACCTGCAGAGTCACGACCTGCTGAGTCACGACCCGCAGAGTCACGACCCGCTGAGTCACGACCCGCAGAGTCACGACCCGCAGAGTCACAACCTGCAGAGTCACAACCTGCAGAGTCACGACCTGCAGAGTCACGACCTGCAGAGTCACAACCTGCAGAGTCACGACCCGCAGAGTCACGACCCGCTGAGTCACGACCCGCAGAGTCACGACCCGCAGACTCACAACCCGCAGACTCACGACCTGCAGAGTCACGACCTGCAGAGTCACAACCTGCAGAGTCACGACCCGCAGAGTCACGACCCGCTGAGTCACGACCCGCAGAGTCACGACCCGCAGAGTCACGACCCGCAGAGTCACGACCCGCTGAGTCACGACCCGCAGAGTCACGACCCGCAGAGTCTCGACCCGCAGAGTCTCGACCTGCAGAGTCACGACCTGCAGAGTCACGACCTGCAGAGTCACAACCTGCAGAGTCACAGCCTCTGAGTCACAACCTGCAGAGTCACGACCTGCAGAGTCACGACCTGCAGAGTCACGACCTGCAGAGTCACGACCCGCAGAGTCACGACCCGCTGAGTCACGACCCGCAGAGTCACAACCTGCAGAGTCACGACCTGCAGAGTCACAACCTGCAGAGTCACGACCCGCAGAGTCACGACCCGCTGAGTCACGACCCGCAGAGTCACGACCCGCAGAGTCACGACCCGCAGACTCACAACCTGCAGAGTCACGACCTGCAGAGTCACGACCTGCAGAGTCACAGCCTCTGAGTCACAACCTGCAGAGTCACGACCTGCAGAGTCACGACCTGCAGAGTCTCGACCTGCAGAGTCTCGACCTGCAGAGCCACGACCTGCAGAGTCACGACCTGCAGAGTCACGACCTGCAGAGCCACGACCTGCAGAGCCACGACCTGCAGAGTCACGACCTGCAGAGTCACGACCTGCAGAGTCACGACCTGCAGAAGACCTGTGGGGCCTCTGGGTGCATCTGGCTTCCTGCACCGCTGTCTGCTGCTGTCCTGAATGTGTCCTCATAGTGATGTCTCCAGGCAGTTTAGGTTCAGAATAAGTTTATCTGAACGTTTTTCACTGTGACATTTGATTCATGGTGAGATGTCCCAGTTATCTGATGTGTCTTTTAATAGTAACTATAATTACATGTACTATAAGAATGTACTATTGTACTGCAGTGAAGCAGTATTCAATCTGATCATATTTGGCAAAGATAATTTGTTCATTTTGGATTGGCACCTGCTTCTGTAAAAAAAAAAAAAAAAAGTTACACAATGGGAGTACACTGACATGTTTTATTTATTTATTTATTTATTATTAACCTATGAATGCATTGTGTGCGTGTGTGTGTGTGTGTGCGCGTGTGTGTGCGTGTGTGTGTGTGTGTGTGTGACGGGTTTAATGTTTGACTCTTCATATTATGACAAAGTGTTTCCAGAAGTTTATTTGATTGTTTAATAAACCATTTTTTCTCAAAGGAGAGTCTTTATAAAATGACTTAAATGCATTCCCTGTACACATGTAATCCCTTATCAATTTAAAAATACTTAATGCACATCTCATCACTGTTTTTGAAACTTTAAGGTAATTTAGCCTATTTTAGATGTATTGGAGAAGCAGCAATATTTTAGCCATAAAATGTGTTTTGGAATTATTAGAATAACTTGTTCTCAAAATGTGACAGTTTGATTACCTGTGCGTAATCTTTGTTAATGATCTGTGTGCGTAATCTGCAGGTGCGTGTTGTTAGCATTAGCATTAGCATTAGCATTAGCATTAGCAGCATGTCTCGGTTGCTGGGCGACGGGCGCGGCTCCGTGGGCTGGACCTGTCCCATTTCGACACAGCCATGCGGTCCACGGAGGTGTGTTCGAAGACTGCGGCCTATGCGGCTTCAGGAGGCTACAGCCTATGCGCTTCAGGAGGCTACAGCCTATGCTGCTTCAGGAGGCTACAGCCTATGCGGCTTCAGGAGGCTGCAGCCTATGCGGCTTCAGGAGGCTGCAGCCTATGCGGCTTCAGGAGGCTGCAGCCTATGCTGCTTCAGGAGGCTACAGCCTATGCGGCTTCAGGAGGCTACAGCGTATGCGGCTTCAGGAGGCTGCAGCCTATGCGGCTTCAGGAGGCTGCAGCCTATGCTGCTTCAGGAGGCTACAGCCTATGCGGCTTCAGGAGGCTACAGCGTATGCGGCTTCAGGAGGCTGCAGCCTATGCGGCTTCAGGAGGCTGCGGCCTATGCTTCAGGAGGCTGCGGCCTATGCGGCTTCAGGAGGCTGCGGCTTCAGGAGGCTGCGGCCTATGCGGCTTCAGGAAGCTGCGGCCTATGCGGCTTCAGGAAGCTGCGGCCTATGCGGCTTCAGGAGGCTGCGGCCTATGCGGCTTCAGGAGGCTGCGGCCTATGCGGCTTCAGGAGGCTGCGGCCTATGCGGCTTCAGGAGGCTGCGGCTTCAGGAGGCTGCGGCCTATGCGGCTTCAGGAAGCTGCGGCCTGTGCGGCTTCAGGAGGCTGCGGCTTATGCGGCTTCAGGAGGCTACGGCCTATGCGGCTTCAGGAGGCTGCGGCCTATGCGGCTTCAGGAGGCTGCGGCCTATGCGGCTTCAGGAGGCTGCGGCCTATGCGGCTTCAGGAGGCTACAGCCTATGCGGCTTCAGGAGGCTGCAGCCTATGCGGCTTCAGGAGGCTGCAGCCTATGCGGCTTCAGGAGGCTGCGGCCTATGCTTCAGGAGGCTGCGGCCTATGCGGCTTCAGGAGGCTGCGGCTTCAGGAGGCTGCGGCCTATGCGGCTTCAGGAAGCTGCGGCCTATGCGGCTTCAGGAAGCTGCGGCCTATGCGGCTTCAGGAGGCTGCGGCCTATGCGGCTTCAGGAGGCTGCGGCCTATGCGGCTTCAGGAGGCTGCGGCCTATGCGGCTTCAGGAGGCTGCGGCTTCAGGAGGCTGCGGCCTATGCGGCTTCAGGAAGCTGCGGCCTGTGCGGCTTCAGGAGGCTGCGGCTTATGCGGCTTCAGGAGGCTACGGCCTATGCGGCTTCAGGAGGCTGCGGCCTATGCGGCTTCAGGAGGCTGCGGCCTATGCGGCTTCAGGAGGCTGCGGCCTATGCGGCTTCAGGAGGCTACAGCCTATGCGGCTTCAGGAGGCTGCAGCCTATGCGGCTTCAGGAGGCTGCAGCCTATGCGGCTTCAGGAGGCTGCGGCCTATGCTGCTTCAGGAGGCTGCGGCTTCAGGAGGCTACAGCCTATGCGGCTTCAGGAGGCTGCAGCCTCCTAAATTGGGACACGGCTATAATGTGCCTCCAAAGATGCCATGTCGCGGATGAGCCTACAGCCTACAAACTGCGCCTAACCCGCCCAAAAGCTTACGGGTAGGCGATCTACTTCCAGGCCACACCAAACCTAAACCGCAAATAAACTAAAACGCAATTCAGAACGCCATTTTTACAAATTGCTTTTTCCCTTTTTATACAGTTCAATAATTCATTTTCAATTAAAAAAAATGTCAAAACATGGCGCTGGATTCCATTTCACAAGTTACTTTCAATCAGAAAAAATCATCAACGAGTCCTTTTTCATTTCTCGTGCCACTCCCAAAATAGAATAATGAATGAATGAAAAAGTACACGGACCGCGTACCTCAGGTATGTCCAATCATGTGCACATGATGAGCGCGGAGGAGACCTGCCCTAAGGTCCCGACTCAGCCCTTCAGATAGAGGAGGGTTACTGTTAGGATAAATAACTAGGCTTAGCTATTCTGTTTAACTGCTGCTATATTTCATTATTGTACCGAGAAGATAAAGGCTCTGATCACAGCTGTGAGACTCACTGTATGTCAAGACAAATGTGTGATATTCCAATCTATCTAACAGCAAACTAACTAAATAGGACAAGATCTACTGATAGGGCTGATGTCATGAGTTGTTGGACAGAAAACACCCGGATGGAGTCTGATTGGACTGTGTGACGTGCCAAGAGGCCTGTGCACCAATGAAGAGGCACTAAGTCTAAACCACGGTAGCCTCCCACTATATTTTGCGTATAAAAAGATAGTAGTATAAAGTATAGGTGTAAATATCCAGTCTCTGCATGGGAATGTCGGCATAGACTCCTGTACAAGTTTGGCTTTCTAATGTTGAAATAAGTAAATTATCTGGACTTTATTTCTGTTTCAAGTTTATTTTTGTCTAGCAGAAACTAACGAACATGCAAGGGAAAACCTGGTTTCCTTTACAATACTCTTGATTAGAATCCGATTTCAGTCGCCTGGTACTAGTAGCCTTCGATTTGTAATTGCCAGAGGAGGTAGAGTAACCAATGATTGTCCTCAAGTAAGAGTAACGTTACTTCACAATAAAATGACTCGAGCAGAAGAAGGCTATGAATGAGTGGTCTAAGAAATGACTCAAAGAAGAATCAAAAGGTATTTGGGGAAACTATTATGTACACAGTAAGATTAATCTAAAAGCATGATTTATAATTTGAAATGTGTTAGAATAAAATGCTTATAATGAAGTTATTTAAAAAATGTACATCAAACAATCTCATGGTACAAGGCAGGCTCAGAGGATGAAGGGCCTTTGTTAACCTATCTCTGCTAAAACCAGATGTGTGACCTCTTATGACCTTTTCCCTCCTTGCAGGACTGTTCACATCGTAAATTTGTTCAAATGTAAAACAAAGTCATGATATACTTCACTATGTTATCTGTGGTAAGCTTAACGAGATTATGTATACGTTGATCAGGTTGCCTTTGTACTGACATGATGGATTGTTTGAAATTAATAAAACCGTACTGCAAGGGGAGGAGCTTTGGAAGAGCAGCGTGGACGAGCCTAGTAAGCGCACGCACGGCCGGCTCTCCCCGTGCAAAAAGGCACGTGAAAAAGAACTGACTCAGTGGTTTGATTTTAATCCCAATTGGTAGGAGACTGGCGTTTAAATGTCACAAATACATTCACTGGATTGTGATTGTATAAAAATTCATGACATAATGGTCCTTCGAGCCGGATTCGGTGTACTTCTGCTGGAGGATGAACAACAGAGATTGGAAAGCGCGCATCCAGCTTGAGCTGGGAAAATCCGTCTTTTCTCGACGGCAACCCCTGTGGGGCATCCTCTTCGTGGAAGGACCCGGTCAACCAGATCCAGTTATATCACCTGAGGTCAGAAATTTAACTTCTAGAGAGTGAAGTTATATAGAACTACATAGAGATTTGTAGTTATTGTAGTGTGTGAATTGTTGAATGTATGGAAATTCAAATTGATCATTGTTAAGATGTATCAAGGTTGAATCTCATTCAGGACACAGGTCGATGTTTTGTTGAAAATTGATCCAGCGTCCTTCTCGGTGTGTGAATTGACACCCAGTTTATGACCGCCCATCGTGGTAGAAGCTTGTCATAAAACACAGAGAAGTTTCGTTGATCAACAGTAAGCAAAACTTAGACACAAAGTATCATGGCAGAGTAAAAGAGAAAAAAAAACAGTAAAAATAGAAACAGACTCAGAGTATGAGGTGAATTTATCCAGAGAGTTGCAAATTCCTATGAAAATGAAAAGTAAAATATAATTTTGGTGAAAAATTAGATGAAATAAAGTTAAGTGAGCTAATGATGGACCTATCAATTCATGATAAGTAAAAGCGCAAAAGCGTTAAAACATTTAAAGTGTCTCGTCCGAAGGGCGATGATAGCACAGTGGTGAAAAAAAAAAGCCCTCTACAGGCAGGACAGGTAGAGGGTGGTGAGGAACAAGGTGAAAATGACAAATTGGGTGAAAAAGAAAAGAAAAGGAGGAGTTTAGGACTATGGGGCTTTATCCAAAACTTCCAGAATTAGAAGTATGAAAAACACAAGCCAACCAAAATCTAGTTTGGGCATTTCCCACTAATCCAGAGGCCCAGCAGAGCCCTCCACCCGCATATGATAAGAAAACTCCACCCCCCTGAGTTTCCCATCTCCTAGGTCAAAAGGTGACAGAAAGGCAGAGGCGCGAGGCCTAGTCAACTGTGCCAAGAGAAGAGAGGGAGAGGGGGAGGGGGGGGGGGGGGGATAGAAAGAGAGGAAAAAGTAAGAGACAGAAAGACAGAAAGAAATCGAAAAGAAATTGAAAGTGACAGACAAAGGGGAGATAGTGTCAGTGAGAAAGACAGAAACACAAATTCCGTAAGCATGACTAAATAAGAAATACAAATATAAGTGTCAGGAAAATAAAAGAATATTGACACAATAGGCTTTGCCACATGTGTCAAACAGGGGGAAATAAGGTTAATACAATAGGTTTTAATAAATACTAAAAAAAAATTTTTTGTAAACAATGCCTAATCTGTATTAAAAATAATGCACAAAGACAACAGAGACTTAGAGGAGCTTTCCCTACTCCAGAGCATCCTTTTCACATGTTACACATGGACTCATGAAGACAAAAGAACAACCAGACTCTGATCAAGATCTTATTGACTATTTGAGAAAAACCCTGTTAACAAGAAATGTTGTAAACAACAATAAACTGCCAGAAAGAACTATTTCTCCACAGGGCAACACGGCAAAACCAGGAGACCACGTGTTCATAAAGACTCTAAAGCGGAAGACAGGACCAGTCCAAGGTGGGACCCATCAAGTCGTCCTGGCTACATCTACTGCAGTAAAGGTCAAGGAAAGGTCAACCTGGAGCCACATCAGTCGCATTGTAAGTGAAGGAACCAGTTGGACCGGACAGATCCAGACCCAGCCTCCGAGAACTCGCAAACGCAGAACGCCTAGACTACTCCTAGACCAGGACTCCACGACAAGAGTGAGCAGTAGGTAAACTACGGTTCACTCCAACGGTGTTCTTACGAGGAAGTTAACCTCGGGCACTGAAAAAAGATGACAGCTCCATCCATCCCGTGGGAAAAACAACTGTCTGAGAGAAGAAGACGTCAGACATGACACCCAGTTAAGATGGTTAAATAAGGTGTTATTGTAATGATTCTATTCATGGTGCACATAGCAATATTGTTTGTGATACATATCAAACATACACACCCTGACTTGGTAGTGAGTGCACAATTCACACAACACAAATGTAACAACTGTCTTTGAGACTGTGACACAGCCTACAACTGCACTGACAAAAGAGGACAAGACAGAACTGACCCTGACGAAGACAACCAGGACTTTGAACACAAATAGGCAGACTGAAACACAAGTTAAAATGACTAAGAGCCAACATTATCCTCAGTGTATGATTTTACACATTTTTGTGATGGCATGTGCTAAGGTTATTAATATAAAGTGAAATGACATGTTCTGATCTTATATGATGTAATTTTTATAAACAGGGGGAAAATGTTAGAATAAAATGCTTATAATGAAGTTATTTAAAAAATGTACATCAAACAATCTCATGGTACAAGGCAGGCTCAGAGGATGAAGGGCCTTTGTTAACCTATCTCTGCTAAAACCAGATGTGTGACCTCTTATGACCTTTTCCCTCCTTGCAGGACTGTTCACATCGTAAATTTGTTCAAATGTAAAACAAAGTCATGATATACTTCACTATGTTATCTGTGGTAAGCTTAACGAGATTATGTATACGTTGATCAGGTTGCCTTTGTACTGACATGATGGATTGTTTGAAATTAATAAAACCGTACTGCAAGGGGAGGAGCTTTGGAAGAGCAGCGTGGACGAGCCTAGTAAGCGCACGCACGGCCGGCTCTCCCCGTGCAAAAAGGCACGTAAAAAAGAACTGACTCAGTGGTTTGATTTTAATCCCAATTGGTAGGAGACTGGCGTTTAAATGTCACAAATACATTCACTGGATTGTGATTGTATAAAAATTCATGACAAAATGATAATATATGAAAGACAAAACATTAAAACATGCACAAAATGTGGTATTTCCAGAAGGAGCACTGCAGGAAACAAACACAAATCATTTCATGTTGTTAAAATAAAGCTTTTGTCTCTTGTAGACTTACAGTGATAATAAGAACCAAAACTTTTACTCAAGTAAAAGTCCTGTTACACTGTACGATATATTACCTGGCCCAAGTAAGAGTAAAATACTCGTCTTACTAACAATTTCTTACTATTTATTGTAACTGAATACTACCCATCATGCTGCTAGTAGTTATCATAATACATCAATGAAATGTCATGAAATGTTATGTTTCTTCTTTTGCCTTCTACTTTATGGATGTGGTACTCAAGTTGTCAAAAGAATAGAAAATCACACACTAATGGAAAGATAGATACTCATTTGTAGTATTGATATTAAAGTATCATTATTAAAGTATTAAAGTTCAGCCTGGTCGTGGAACACTGGACCAGCTCTACACCCTCCATCGGGTGCTCGACGGTTCATGGGAGTTTGCCCAAACATTCCACATGTGCTTTATGGACCTGGAGAAGGCATTCGACCGTGTCCCTCGTGGTGCCCTGTGGGGGGTGCTCCGGGAGTATGGGGTCCGGGGCCCTTTGCTAAGGGCTGTCCGAGCAGGAGACCACAGAGCAGGAGGTCTGTGGTCACAGCTCACAGCGGCTGGGATGAGGATCAGCTGTTCCAAATCCGAGGCCATGGTTCTGGACCGGAAAAAGGTGGATTGCCCTCTCCGGGTGGGTGGGGAGTCTCTGCCTCAAGTGGAGGAGTTCAAGTACCTCTGGGTCTTGTTCACAGTGAGGGGAGGATGGAGCGTGAGATTGACAGGTGGATCGGTGCGGCGTCGGCAGTGATACGGTCGCTGTATCGGACCGTTGTGGTGAAGAGGAGCTGAGCCGAAAGCTCTTGATTTACCTCAGTCTATGTTCCGCCCCTCACCTATGGTCATGATGTAACACCTTAGAGGGGTAATTACAGGGTAATAAAACAAATAGATGGAGGAGCTACTATGTAATGGACCAGTATCATTAAGTTAGGTTTGTCTACTGGAGCAAAACGTTGACTTGAGTGATGTAAATGACCACAGACAAGAGAATAAGTTTAAATGTTTTTGCCGGCTTATTATTGAAAATTGGACAAATAAGAAAAGACAATGACATGGACAATGTTAAACATTAAATTCAGAATTGACTTAAACCTTTTGTTAAGTAGTTAAGTTTCAAGCCCTTTGTTATTTATACCAGGTTTTAGTAATGTCAGGTTTTGTTCAGCAGATTTATTTTTGCAGGTTTAGTTTACCAGGTTTTGTTCAGCAGATTTATTTTCGCAGGTTTAGTTTACCAGGTCGCAGCCTTTTAGTTTTAGTTCTATCAGTTTTATCGCTTCTGAGTTAACTCTGTTTAGTTCCATTCACATTCAGTTTCAATTATTTAGTTCAAGTTATTTCAAGTTAAGTTCAAGTTCTACCCTTCAAATTCCAATTATTTACAACCAAAACAATTAGCATTGTAAATTAAACCTCTAACAATATTCGTTTATAGTCGTAGAAAATAATATACAAAAATTACATCTTAAAATAATTCAGCAAAAGGCTGAACTATTCTGTATACCACAGGATTGGAGTTTGCTACTTGTTGCTCCTTTACTTTAACAGTTCAGTGTTCCTGAGTCCGCTGCAGTAGCTTTGCAGAAAGTTGGGTAGATCATTCCAGTTCAGATGCAAACCATGCAGTGACCAGCAGAGGGAGGTATTTCTCCTGTGTGCACGGTTCAGAAGGTTCGTGGGCGGCTCACCATCACCATCTTGTTTCAACCACGTGCTTTCCAAAGTTTGTTTAGCGGAATATTCTTCACTCCTTTCAAAATGGCCTATCATCAGCAACATAAAATGTGCATAAATACACAAAAATAACATTTGGCAGGTTTAAATAAATAAAATGACCGTTTCTGCCTCAGTTAGTGCTTGTTAAGGTGCCGCCGCCGCCATGATGGGCGGATGAAAAACAACATGAACTTGCATGCCCGTGTTGAATTTAGCTTTTAAATGCACCGTGTGCTTCGCCATTTTACCATCAAACAACATAAAATCGCTACCATAGCTTTACAATTTCCACCAAGTAGTTCTATATTGCATAGATATTTCTTAATACAAAAGAAAATACATTTCTTTTTACTCACCAAGTCCTGTTCATCATTATACCAACTTCTCCACAGGAACAGGTTGGAAAAACAAAAATACCTTTTTATATTTCTTTTTCAGCTTAGAAAATAACTTTAAACTCGTATTTGGCTCTCCTTTTGTTTTCTGCTGCAGCCTGCGTGTGCCGTCTGTGTATCCTCCTCACTAACAGGGAAAAAACTACAAGATCCGGTTGGCTGTTGCTAGTCACATGAGTCTAAAGACATTTTAAAACATAATTACCCAATGAATTTACATATTTTTAGCTTTTAACATATTTTTAAATGAAATAAAATATTGCAGATGTTTGTTAATGAATAGATGTTTTTTAATGAATATTTAACCTTGACATATTTATTGACTTTTATCCAACATTCTTCTTGCTGTTGTTATTGTCCTGCTTTTATCACTGTTATTATCATTGTTAACCTGGGTAACACCCTCCCCTCTTAACTCGATGCAAGTCCCTTTGCATAAAGCATAGTTCAGACAACTTTCACTTCGATAGAACCTGGGACAGCTCCACTTAGGCTTTGGAAGAGGGACTGAACTATGCTAATGAGAGGGTTACCTAATTGAAGGTAGATTAACTGTTTGGGCATCTTCCTTTCTCTGAGAGATCTCCTGACATTTTGCTCATTTGTCTTTTCATTTGGTTTGATTTCTCCTTCATTTACAGGTACAGGTAAGTTTTCCTTTTCAGGCAAGTTTTCCCTTTCAGGGAAGTTTTCTGTTTCAGGGAAGTTTTCTGTTTCAGGTATGTTTTCTGTTTCAGGGAAGTTTTCTGTTTCAGGTATGTTTTCTGTTTCAGGGAAGTTTTCTGTTTCAGGTATGTTTTCTGTTTCAGGGAAGTTTTCTGTTTCAGGTATGTTTTCTGTTTCAGGGAAGTTTTCTGTTTCAGGTATGTTTTCTGTTTCAGGGAAGTTTTCTGTTTCAGGTATGTTTTCGTTATCCAGTTCATTTACATTTTCTGGTATTTTTCCACATTCGGGTCTTTTGTCATTTTCAGATATTTCATCATAATCAGGGTTTTTGTCATAATCAGGTGCTTTGTCACCATCAGGTAGGTTTTCATGTTCAGATTTGTCATTGTCCTCAGGAGCTTTTTCAGAGATTGCTACAATGTTTGGGAATGAGTTTTGTTCCTCGACAGGAGGATTTTGGTACATTTTGGGAAGACTACCCTGTATTCTTCAGTTTTCCTTGAGATTTCTTTGAGAGGACCTCTGGAGTAATACAGAGGGAAGCTATCATCTTCCTCATACTCATTTTCAAGCTTGGGTTCGGAATCAGTTGTGGGGTGTTGGCGTGTGCTAGGTCTGCAAGGCTTTTGCTTTACTGGCGGAGTTTCAGGCAAGGTTGGCAAGAAACCACATGGCAATAAGAGGTCTCGGTGAAGTGTACGGGTGGGACCATTTTGATGTTCAGGCTTAACTGTATACACAGGTAAGGTGTCCTTTTGACTTATGACAACATGAACAGTGGATTCCCACTTGTCAGCCAACTTGTTTTTTCCTCTGAGCCTGACATTTTTCACAAGCACACGATCACCAACATCAAGGACAGATTCAGTAACACGTGTGTCATATCTGTTTCTTTCAGCAACCCTCGCAGCACTTTTGGTAGTCAACTCATAGCTTTCTTGGAGGTGAGTTTTGAGGGCTTTAACATACTGTGAATGGGTCTGTTGCTGACGTTTATTCAAAGGGACATTAAAGGCAAGGTCAATAGGTAGTCTGGGCTGTCTACCAAACATTAACTCGTACGGCGTATAACCAGTGCTTACGCGTGCACTAGTGGTTTGACATAGTCGTGCCAATGTCTCTTATCTTCATCCTTGAGAGTACCAAGCATGTTTAATGCCGTCCTTTTAAATCTTTCCACCACAGGTTTTCCCCTGGGATGATAGGGTGATGTTCTGACTTTCTGAGTCCCTGCAAGGTCACAGAGCTCTTTGATAGTTTTTGATTCAAAGTCTGCACCTTGATCACTATGGATTTTTTCTGGGAAGCCGTAGTGGACAATAAAGTTTTCCCACAAGACTTTGGCTACTGTTTTAGCCTTTTGGTTTGGGGTGGGAGTGGAAATTGCATATTTTGTAAAGAAGTCCGTCATCACTAGGACGTCTGTAGTGTTACTACGGCCTGGTTCAATGGTCAGAAAGTTAATGCAAAGTAACTCTAGGGGTCTGGTGGAGTGCTGCCTTTTCTGGCAGTCTTTTTTGCAGACACATCTTTGACAGGTTTTGATCTTTTGTTCGACATCCAAGGCCATTTTTGGCCAGGAAAAACCTGGTTCGTGCAAGGTCGAGTGTCCGGTCCATTCCGAGGTGACCCATGTCATCATGAAGACTTTTTAAGACCATTTGTTTAGTTTAGTTATATAAAGGACAGTGTGCAGTAACATTAAAAAGATGGCTGCACCAGATTTAGCACAATGCTACTTTCCATCTGCAGTCCTTCACAGACCAACATTTAACATACATAATAAAAAGGAACATTTAATAAAGCAATTAACCTCACAATACAATAAAATACCATAAAAATACAATCAAATGCCATAAAAAATACCAACAACACAGCAGCATTTTCTTTAGTGCAATTATTAAATAAAGTGCATCAGTTTTGATTTTAATGCATGACACATAGTACCCTAGCTAGTACAATAGCTATCGGGTGTACCCACGAGGGTAGCACCCGATAGCTATATACCTGAGTGGTATGTAAAGTGCTTATATAATAAAATTATTGCATGATCTAGTAATCTGGTAGCCATCAGATGGTACCCAGGAGGGTATCATCATATACCCGTTTGGTATTTTAGTGTGTGCATGACTGGTGCTCCAAGAGCCAGTCTTTGATGGCCCTCGAGAAGGATTGAAAGTCGGCCATGTTCTTTAGATAGTATGGAAGCCCGTTCCATTCTTTGGTTGCTTTATAGGAGAAGGCTGATTGGGCAAAGCAGACTTTCTTTTTGGAACATAGCCGTCCCCCTGGAGACAGACCTTAGGGCTCTGGTTGTTATCTGTGAGCACGGCTGTACAAATGTTTTTAAGGAGGGTGGAGCAGCATCATGGAGGATTTTATGTACCAGGCGGATATCAGAATACTTAATCAAGTTATCAAAACTAAGAATTTTGTATTTGTCTAAAATATTGCAGTGGTGGTAGCGCCTAGACTTTTTATCAAGGATTTTCAGGGCCTGATTATGCAGTGATCTTAAGGGGTCCAGACTCTGCCTGACGACATACAATAAGAAATGTGTGATAAAATCATTGCAAAGAAGTAAGATTTTGCTGCCTCAATGGATAATGAACTCCTAATATACTGGAAGTTCATGACATATTATTATTATTATTAAATTTTAAAACCTGACAAACCTTTTTAATATGTTTTTTAAAATTGAGAGTGGGGTCCAAGATGACTCCTAGATACTTAACCTCCTCCACATTTTTAATCATATACTTACTTACATAAATGTTTGGAGGATTGTATTAAGTTTTTCTGTTTGTGAAGTACATAGCAACCGTCTTATCGCCTGATGACAGCTGGACCCCTCTCCTCCTCCTCGCCCGACTCCTCCTCCTCCTCACCTGACTCTCCTCCTCCTCGCCCGGCTCCTTCCCCACCTGGGTAGCTGTGGTCATACTGAACTGGCCCACGGGCCTGGACATCTATAGCCTGTCCGTCCATGGGAGTGGATCTCTCCTTCACTGTAGTTCTCCTCGAGGTTTCTTCTTTTTCCCAGGACCCTGGGTTTTTTGGAGTTTTTCCTTGCTGAGAAGGAGGGTCTAAGGACAGGGGATGACTGGACCATGTTTCATTTGCTGCTTTACATGAATGTTGTTTATTCCTGTTCTGATATGTCTGTGTGTATGTTTTACTCATCCATATCTTGGAACGACCTTAGAGGCAACTGTTGTTGTGATTTTGGGCGCTACAAAAATAAATTGAATACAATTGAATTATCCAAGTTCAATGTTAAGCTATTCTTGTTCAGCCACTCGTTTACTTTTTCCATTGCCATGGAGAGTTTTGTTGCCACCATATTGGCCATGTGCAAATAAAACTGTATCATCAGCGTACATCACAACCTCCACGCCCTCACAAATGGACGGGAGGTCGTTGATGTACAGACTAAAGAGCAGTGGTCCCAAAATCGACCCTTGAGGAACACCTGTTGAACACATTCTAAACCGTGAGGTTTTATAATTTATTCTAACGGACTGATAGTGATTCACTAGATAAGATTGAAACCAAGTAATTGTTTTTGTAGAAAAGTTAAAATTCAATAATTTCATCAACAAATTTGAGCAGTTAATTGTGTCGAATGCTTTACGTAGATCGAGAAAAACTGCACCAACGACCCCTCCTTTATCTAAACTAGCTTTGATCATCTCCAGGTCATTGAACAGATTTGCCACCCTTCGTCTGTCCTTTCCAGTGTTCTGTTCTCCTGGAGAGTTCGAATGTATGGTGAGGTCGATAGGTCCATTCTTCTGTTCTTTTCCATACAGTTTATCTATGCACTTCCAGAGCATTTTACTGTTGCCTTTGGCTTGTTTTATAACTTCTAAAAAAAAGTCTGCTCTGGCTTTTCTTAAATGACTTGTATGACAATATTTCTAAGGCCCTTGTACACCAGCTGATCCGTTCCTAGCCTAGACTTAAGATAATTTTTTTAAGCTGCATCCCTGTCCTTCATTAAAAGCTTTAGTCCGTCATTAAACCATGTTAAAGGTTTTTTACTTTTGAATCTTCGTGGCTGCATTTTTGTGAATTTGGTGAGTATCTGCGAAACCTCGTATTTAAGAGTATTAAAGGCCTGTTCAGGGTCCTGGTCACAGACAAGATCGTTTGTAACGGTGTTTTTTAATTCAAGATTTAATTGCTTCATGTCGCGATTTGGGATGAAATAAATTGTTACCTTTTCTCTGTGTTGGTTCTTATAACGACTTTTGGATAACTTTCTTGCAACCAATGTAAGATTATGGTCAGAAAGACCCGTTATTAAGTTGAAGGTTCTGTTGACACGATCCAATTTGCTTGTGAAAATTAAATTTAACAAAGTTTTGGAGGAGCTCGTTATTCTGGTAGGATTTTTAATTAGTTGAGTTAGATTAAATTGTTTGGCCAGTTGCCTTAGTTTTTTTGAGCGACTTTTGTCCGACAAATTTTAAATGAAATCACCCATTAAAAGTGTTTCCTTATTATTGCAAATTTTAAGGACATCTTTGACTTGACTTTTATTCAACATTCTTATTACTGTTGTTATTGTCATGCTTATCACTGTTATTATCATTGTTAACCTGGGTTACAATGAGCTCTGGGGAATGACCGAAAGGACGAGATCGCTGATTCATTCGGCCGAAATGAGTTTCCTTCACAGAGTGCCCAGCCACTCCCTTAGAGATAGGGTGAGGATCTCTGTCACACGGGAGGAGCTCGGAGTAGAGTTGCCGCTCCTCCATGTCGAGAGGAGTCAGCTGAGATGGCTTGGGCATCTGTTCTGATGCCTCCTGGACGCCTCCCTCGGGAGGTGTTCTGGGCATGTCCCACCGGAAGGAAGCCCAAAGAAAGACCCAGGACACGCTGGAGGGACTATGTCTCTCGGCTGGCCTGAGAACGCCTCTGAGTTCCCCAGGAAGAAGCTGGAGGAAGTGGATGGGGTGAAGGAAGCCTGGGAGCACCTGCTTAGACTGCTGCCCCCACAATCTGACCCCGGATAAGCAGAAGATGATGGATGGATGGATATTGATACTAAAAAAAAAACACAGGACAGAAAGTAACCTTTCCTGAATGGCTTTAGAATGATGAGGAGCTGTATCAGAACAAGAGCACAGAGACCAGTGTACACCCATGGACCACTATGGAACCTACCTGAAACAAATAGTGTTTTTTATTATTGTGGTATCAAAAATCAGTATTGAGTATCAAGTGTTAGTATTGAAAACACGTTTGAAATATGAGTACTTTTTAAGCCAGACAATGACACAATTTGCGTGACTTTATTGTGCAAATATGTACAGACAGTGCTCACCATGAATCTACATCTGAATACTCAGCACAGCACAGAAGCAATACATACAAACTTACATACAAAAATATAGGTTTGTCCACATAGAGAGCTCAGTTTGACAACACATTTATTTTTGTCATACATTCTTAGTTTTCTATCTGAATATACATTATTTAATCCTATTTACACTGCTTCATGACTCTTTGCTCACATGTACACCAGGAGTTTTAATTTGTCTTTACCACCACTTTACCACCTGAAAAGTTACATATTGAGGCCTTAATACAAAAATCAAGACATATCATTGAGAAAATGGAACACTAGCTGTAGCATAATGCTTTATAAGAATATTCACAAATACACTGTATTCAAATGTACATTTAATCCACAGGGTGTTAAATGGATATGGCTCATGCTGCAAAATATTCTATCATATTGACAAGCGAAGACGACACATTTGTCCTGTATTATATCATGTGACTGACATTGCATTAGCCAATCAGAGAAGCACATGGTTCACCCACATCTGAAAAAATATAACAGCTTACAAAAAAAAGTATGAAAGTGGTGTGTGCAGGGCAGGACTCCCTTGAAAAAGAGATTCGTCATCTCAATGGGACTTTCCTGGGTAAATAAAAGTAAAAAAAAAATAAAAATAAAAAATTGCAGAGAATTAGGTAAATCTCTGTCATTGCCCAATTTGGCCCCTTTTCATTTAAAATTGTAATTTTAAAAGTATTTTATTTGTTTTGCATGTTCTGTCTGTTGTATTGCTCAGTTTAAATACATTGATATCAAAGTTTGATTATTTGTGAAGTTTATTCTTCAAAATAGAAACCGAAAAGGATCTTATTTAACCAGAATCATGAAAGTTAGTGGTTTTATTTATGAAATCTAAGTTCCAATACATAATATATATTTAATAAATAATAAATTTGTGCAAACTATGGTTAGAATAGCAACTTTCACGCTAGAGCCAAAGAATCTGGGCATGCTCAGTTTGAACAAAACGGCTCAAATGAAAGTTGAAGGTGCATTGTGTAACTTTTCTGGTGGAGGGTCCATCATATTCTTTTCTCCATGGAGATGTTATTGCCTTGTCTGGAATTCTTCACAACATGGTATTAAACTTTTTTTTTTATCATCATGGAAACCAAACAAGACATTACAGGTAAAATCTACGAAGAGTCAGAATGCCTGTTTTTCTAGTTATGTTTGAGATTTAAAAACACCTGCAATTGGATAAATGTATTATAGAGCTGTTTAATGTCATACTGTGGAACATTCCAGGCAGAGCACTGACTTATGCATATAAACAAGCAGGTGACGACCTCTAACCAAAACAGTTACAGTGACTGGGTCTGGCTACAGCCATTGGGGAGAGCCATGATTAGTGGAGCTCCATTCATGAAACACCCAGTTTAGTTTAATACTTGATTATCGAGCCCTAAAGCTCATCCTAACCACGCAGCTTTAGTAAATGAGCAACTTGTAGTCATTTAAAAGATGCAAATATAGAGTTTTTGGACTGCAGCTGCACGTAGACCCTCTTGGAGAACTGACCACGGTTAAACTGAAAATTGCTCTTAATTTTGTTTTGAAAAGTACAAATGTCTTCAACCTTTAATACATGTGTTACAAATAAGCATCTGTGATTGGATCACTATCAACTGAGCAAGCACAAACAGCATATGAATCTGATGACTGTATACTGTGGGGATTTACATATTTACAATCCGTTGACTTCTGCGTAAAATAATGAAGGGCCCATATTTTGCTAAACTCGTGAACTTTGAACCATGTGGTATTGTTTGCTCATCCAAAACATAAGATAGCTGCAGCGGTGTTTGGTTTTGCATGTAAAAATTTTAAATTGCAACTATATATTTGATTTTAAGAAAGCAGAAGGAGACTTACATTTGGTTGCCAGTTGCCACTGACTGAAACAATAGAGCAGAGAGAGAAAGGCCCAGTAGAGGCTTTCCTGTTGTGTGTTGTGTTTCCTGGAGGCTGGACACAGAGGGTCACTTTTGTCCTGAGGGCTGTCGATCTCACAGCGAATACAGTCTATACAGTGCACATGAAAGATAAATTTGTTTAATAAACCTACTTTATGTCATATTTTAGCTGCAAAAATTCTTCATTGTAAGGAATGGGATTCTCTGTTAACCAGAAGTGGTTTACGGCAAAAGTGTTTAGGCAGAGTGGCAAAAGGTCCATCCATCATCTTCTGCTTTGTCCAGTTGGGTCACAGGAGCAGCAGTTCACCACCCAGTTCTCTGTGCATCTGACCCCTATGAACTCCAGGCAGAGGGGTTCATAGGGGTCGGGTGCGCTTAGAATCATAGGGGTGCTAGCATGTTTTTTGGGTTGATGGGTGAAACCCGAGTGCCCAGGGAAAACCCATCCAGACACGGGGAAAACATGCAAAGTCCAAATTGCCTCCCTGGTACAAATAAAGTGATTATATTTGGATATGGTCAGTTGATTGATTGAAATGTGGTTATGGGCAGAGTTTAAGAGTTTGGTCCCACTGTAATTTCACATGCAGTCTGTATGGTTTTAGAACTGGCTCTCCTCCAGGACCTCCTCCATGGTCTCCCCCAGAGTCATGTCCCCATCGCTGCTGGACAGACTCTTCCTGGTCAGTCCCTCCTGCCCACCCTGAGCCCTGGAGCTACACCCGGGGGCAGTGTTCTTCAGTGCTACCGGGAGCAGAGGGGGGCGGGGACAGCCGGAAACCCCACCCTCTTCATAGGACTCGCTGTGAACGGAGCACTGGGGCCGTTGCTGGTGGGTGCCCTTCCACAGCTGCTTGAGTGGGGTGCCTCTGAAGCAGCTCTGCATGGTGAAGTGGTGGGTAAACAGGAACAGCTGCCAACGCTTCTTCAACTCCGCCTGGACCTACGAGAGACAAGGTACCCAACTGATACTGTGCAGATGGTGTCACCAACTGTTAGGATAAATAACTAGGCTTAGCTATTTTGTATAACTACTGCTATATTTCATTATTGTACCAAGGTCATGTGAAGATAAAGGCTCTGATCACAGCTCTGAGACTCATAGATATATGTCAAGACAAATGCATGATATTCCGATCTATCTAATAGCAAACTAACTAAATAGGACAAGAATAATTATTGATAGGGATGATGTCAACTCCACAACTCCACAACTCACTCCACACTCACCCACTGTTTAATTGAAATCAAAACCTGGTTACAACAAAACTTTCTCAAACTCAACAGCAATAAAACTGACATTATCATAATTGGTCCCAAAAACATCTCCAAATCCTTTCAAATTTTTCAGTTGACCTTTGACAATAACACTCTGACTCCATCACCTGTTATCCGCAACCGTGGTTTTCTTTTTGACTCCGATCTCTCTTTTGAACAGCATGTCAACCAAATAACCCGGACTGC
>CM068360.1:332500-382500 GCA_034769755.1 Odontamblyopus lacepedii
GTCTAATTAAAAAGCATTATATTATCTGATAATCAGGAAATGCGTGGCCACCATGGTATTTTTTAACTTTAATGTCATGGCAAAAGGTCTGGTCTCTGAGAGTTGTGAAAAGCGATACACACTCATCATGGTGAATAAATAGGATGCTCAGGATGCATAAGGTAAGTGAGGAATAACTTTGGACCCCAAACCTTTTAAAATGTCTGTTTCAACAATTTTCAACAATGTCCAATATTCTTCATTAGCTGCAGTCCTGCGCCTTCTACTGGTATTTTGTGTACGTAAACAATAGGCATTAGATTAGTCACATAGCAAAAGAAGGCCTAAATAATACTGAACCTGAAGTTTGTTTTTGTAATCAAAAACGTGTGATCATTAAAACTGTACCTCTCCATTGGCAAAACAGTAGAGCACTGCCACCAGGAAACCCTGAAAGTACAAAAATACATGTTAATATTCCACTCACCTGCCTGGATGGAGCCCCACCTGCCTGGATGGAGCCCCACCTGTCTGGATGGAGCCCCCACCTGCCTGGATGGAGCCCCCACCTGTCTGGATGGAGCCCCCACCTGCCTGGATGGAGCCCCACCTGCCTGGTTGAAGCCCTCAACCCTAATAAGCTGATGTCCAGTCCCCCACACGTCTGCCTGTCCGTCTGAACCCTGCTCTCTATAAAGTGACTGGTTCCTCAAAGTTCTCAGGTCTGAAGGTGCCGCATGGCGACAGCTGGTTGGCAACAGTGTCTGGAGAGAATTTTCATTTACTGCATCCGCCGGTGGGTTTTTTGCTCTGGCACCAGGATCGTGTGTTCATTGAGAGACTGAGGATGGGACAATGTGTTTGCTGATGTCTGTGTCAGATTATGTTTCCATGTTTTTCACTGTGAAGAACATTGGGGCAACTCTTGTTGTGATTCTGGGCTATAGAAATAAAATTGAATTGAATATCCATCCATCTTCTCCCGCTTAATCCAGCTGGGTCGTGGGGGCAGCTTGCCCAATCCTCATAGCACCTGACCCCCCATGAACCCCTCTGCAGGTGGTGAGCCCACAGGAGGGTGGACTTCATGGTCCTTGATGTTAGTTCATAGGGGTGCGGGCATGTTTTGAATTGATGGGGGAAACCGGAGCACCCGGAGGAAACCCATCCAGACACAGGTAGAACATGCAAACTCCACTCGCCCGGCTCCGGCTCCTCCTCCTCGCCCAGCTCCTCCTCCTCACCTGGCTCCTCCCCGGCTCCTTCCCCACCTGGGTAGCTGTGGTCATACTGAACTGGCCCACGGGCCTGGACATCTATAGCCTGTCCGTCCATGGGAGTGGATCTCTCCTTCACTGTAGTTCTCCCCGAGGTTTCTTCTTTTTCCCAGGACCCTGGGTTTTTTGGAGTTTTTCCTTGCTGAGAAGGAGGGTCTAAGGACAGGGGATGACTGGACCATGTTTCATTTGCTGCTTTACATGAATGTTGTTTATTCCTGTTTTGATATGTCTGTGTGTATGTTTTACTCATCCATATCTTGGAACGGCCTTAGAGGAAACTGTTGTTGTGATTTTGGGCGCTACAAAATAAATTGAATTGAATTGACATCCTCCAGCTAAAGCAGTCCTGACCAAGACAAGCTCAAGATCTGGAGATGGGTCCCACTGTTCCTGACAGGTTGCCCCAGTGGCATTGAAGCATGGTTCAAATGCAGAAGACAATTTCCCCTATGGCAGGGGTCGGCAACCCTCCGGAGCCGCATGATAATGGTAATCTTGTAACATTCAAATAAAATGTCTTTAATATTTTTGTTGCTCAAAATATGCGTCAAAGCCGCGATGTGCGACACCCGACATGTATCCCGCCCGGGCTTACCGGCACCTACACCACCAGCAGGATTTATTGAGCTTTTTGACCCCTGGTAGGTAAATGATGGATAAATCCAAGAAAAAAAAGTTTCTGAAGAAAACAGAACACTTAATGCTCTGTGGGCAGATTCACGCTCAGGTACACGTGATAAAATGATGATGGAACACAGAAGTAGACACATTTTTGGTTTGCTGCGGGTGGATAATTTAATCTTGGATTTTTATTTCCTACAAGCAGGACTCAAATAGACATTTAGTGATAATGTATTCAATGCAGTTTTGTGCACATTTGTTTCCGTTTTAACTTAAAACCGCATGGCTCATTTGCATACACTGTCCTGAAATCACAGCTCAGTGCTGATGCGGTCAGCTTCTGTCAGACTAAAGGACACGACTCAGTCGATTATTTGTGTTGTATTTTCTTTTTTTTTGTTGTGATTTCATAAACGCAACACACAGTCTTTTATTCAGAGCAGACAGGTAAAAAAAAATCATATGCGGTGTTATCCTCATTTTAGGGTTTTGTGGCTCCGGGTGTTTTCTTTTTGTGAGAGACGCTCCAAATGGCTCTTTGAGTATTTAAGGTTGCCGACCCCTGCCCTATGGGGACAATAAAGTGTAGCTTAACCTTAACTTTGACAAGGTTCACCCTGTTAAAAAAAGCTGACTTGTGCTACAGGGTGCTTGAGTGGAGAAAGCAGCAGTACGTATGCCAGACACTGTACTCAATGTCTCCTGTCTAATAAAGCCTATGGACAAATATGTCCAGACACAAACCATGATTCATTTATTGCCACATTCCACAGAACTGTCCTCCTCATCCCATAGTTCAAATGTTACAGCCGGATTGTTATGGTCAGAGGTTGTAAGAATCTGACTTCCTTGAACACAGAGTCCATGATACAGACCTGGAAGGAGCTCAGAGTCAGGTTGATGAAATTGCGAGCGTATCTGCTGGAGCCCTCCACACACTCGTCTACCAGCACAGTGAAGACCACTTCATGTATGCCCAGCAGAGGCACCAGCACGAGGGTGGCTCGCGCCAGGCTGAGGGCACAGAACAGGTTTTAGTTTAGAGCAGGCTCATTTCAGGTGCACATGCAAGTGCAACAATATATATTGGAATATTACAACATTTAACATGGACCTCAGGAGAGCCTTTGGCTACAATCATCCACAGTATGGCATAAAACTCATCTATCTCCATGGAGAATGTTCCCAAGTATGGCTTTAACTTTGTATTTCCATGTGACCTTGCAGTTGATGAACCGCCTAGATAGTGTTGCTTTAACTACCTTCACATCATAATTTAAGTGCTTAACATGTCAGTGATAATTCTTTAATTTCTTATTTTTTCTTAATATGACCTAGGAAAATAATGCAGAAAAAGCAATAACCCCATGGCAGCTGAAAGTTACATAGTGCACGTTTAACTATTAGGGCAACATGTTTTGTTCACACTTTTTAAAGTGTCTTTAAAATTGTTGGTGGTGCTGTGTGTCAGAGCACCTGTATCTGTAGTCGGAGAAGGTGACCTGGTCTGCCTTCAGTTTGGATAGCAGCAGCATCAGGATCTTGATGAAGATGAAGAAGATGATCTGAGGACACACAAGGTACACAATGACTGTACACAGTGAGAGCACATGGTACACAATGACTGTACACAGAGAGAGCACATGGTACACAATGACTGGACACAGTGAGAGCACATGGTACACAATGACTGTACACAGAGAGAGCACATGGTACACAATGACTGTACACAGAGAGAGCACATGGTACACAATGACTGTACACAGAGAGAGCACATGGTACACAATGACTGTACACAGAGAGAGCACATGGTACACAATGACTGTACACAGTGAGAGCACATGGTACACAATGACTGTACACAGTGAGAGCACATGGTACACAATGACTGGACACAGTGAGAGCACATGGTACACAATGACTGTACACAGAGAGAGCACATGGTACACAATGACTGGACACAGTGAGAACACATGGTACACAATGACTGGACACAGTGAGCATAACATCACAGGTCCATCACCTGAGCTCATGAGAAAGCAGGGGGGAGCAGAGGCCCAAATCACTGTGAAATCAACTGCACTGGCATGGTCACATGATACCGGCCTGAGGGAACGCAAAGCATCATGGGTACAGCAGCCCTGAGCCCACCCCTCCCTCAGTAAAGTACTGTACTTTACTTATATAGTAGCAGTATATTTTAAAGTGGATCGTTTTTACTTTTATATATATGAATAAAATGTAAACAAGGTAGCTACAGCATCACAAAACTCCCCCACAGCCATAGACTGTAAATATATACACTCCCTGAACATGAGATGACATTTTCGTGGCCAAATGAGCAATTCTAGCCAATCAGAGGTGAAGAAGGCGATACCTTCCCCTATCATCCTACAGTTTACAAACTCGCATTCTGGATACCGGCACAACAACATCTGCACATATCATCTGCGCACCGGTCACATGACCCATTATAACCTCCTTCTAGTCCAACTTCCGCCGCAAAGACGTCACGACAAAAGCATCTCAAGACAGCCCTTCTCAATACCCGGTCAATTAATAACAAAAGTCTGCTCCTGCATGAATTCATATTGGATAATGAACTGGTCTTACTGAAACCTGGCACAAACCTCAGGATTACACTTAACACTTACACTTAACCAGACCTCACCACCCGGATACCTCTACTTTGACATTTATCCATCCTTACATTCATAACAGGTTTAGTAAAAACATAATTTCATCTGTAGAACAATAGTGAAGAGTTATTTTGCCATCAGAGATCATAGATTGAAGAAAATGCCCTCTGATATCAATGTGCGTACACAGACACACTGGGGTTTGGACAGGGGAATTGCACCAGCAGCTCTCCTGAGCTGTAGCTGACAGAGCCATGTATTCAGCTTCACATGTTGATAAAGCAACTTCGATTTCCGGAAGATAAGCAGTCCCATCTCAGACAAGCTAAAGCAGTAACCAGTAACACTACATCTGTCATTCTGGTCAGCTGCCCAGTCTGCATCACTTAAGGTCACAAGGTTTAGGTTTACATCATGCTTCTTGTAGCTTGCCGGTCCACAGTGCCTTTCAAATACCTTAACACATATTTAGCTGCCACCCAGTGTTGTTTTTACGGTTCAGGCAAGTACTGAGATAATTTACTGTCAATAAAACTTAGATCAGGCAGAGTAGATGTCATTAAATAGATTAAAATGCCTACCACTTCTCAGTACTTTGTTGGATCAGCAGCATTGCCCTCATTGTCTAGTTTCATTTTCATTTCACATGGTGCTGACCTTGGTTTGCAGTGAGTCATATCAAATTTGTCAAGAATTGTTTGCAACGTACCTCTTTTGATTCATTTTGATTTCCTCTTTTGTCTGGCCAAAATCAATGTCAAGGAAATGCCTTAGTTTCCCAAAATCTTTACATTTCCGTCACATGACGGAGAATTTGATCATCACTCGCTGCAATAATAAGATCGTCAACCCAAATAATCAGCATAACCTTTTCATTTCCAGCTGTTTTACAATAAACACAATAGTCAGCAGCAACAAAACCATTTTGAACAAGAAAATCATGCAACTTCTTATTCCAGTTTCATACTTACTGCTTCAGGCCGTACAGTGACTCATTGAGCTTACACACTAGTTTTTCTCCTGTTTTTGACTTGACTTCGAATCCTTCAGGCTGCTCCATATAAAGCTCACAGTCTATAGGAGCAGGAGATATGCTGTTTGAACATCCATCTGATATAGTTCTAAATTTACTGTGCTGCAGGCTGCATCAGAACACGAACAGAGGTCGTGTCAGCAGTAGGTGACAAAAGTTTTATAATAGTCAATTCCAGCCACTTGCCTATAGCTTTTTGCTGCATATCTGGCCTTATAGATTGTTTCAACAGGATTTTCTTTAATGGCATAAATCCATCTGCCCCCACTGCATTTTTACCCTCAGGTGAAGTAGTCAATGTAAATGTATTATTCTCTATTAGAGAGTCCATTTCCTCTCTCATAGACTTGGCCCACTGCACTGATTTAGAAGAGCACACAGCTTCTTTTGGGCTCTGGGGGACATCACTTGCACCACAATAATAATCGTCAGTATTGATCAATGCCAAATCTTCATCACATTTTACTTCACAGTCATAATCAGTATAAGACTGAGGGGCTCTTCTCTCTCTCTCTTTGGGTAATGAGCACTCTGGCTGCTCTCAACGTAGTTTTTTTAGGTTTGTATCACACACCTCTACTTTTATTTCAGGTAGGATTACTTTTGCCATGTCCGGATTTGATCGTTGGGTTTCTACTTTCTTTTAAGATTCCAAATATTCATACATGTCTTCATCTGTCTGAGTGTCATATTCAGTAGAATTTTTTGTAACAAACTTTACCAGCCTATTTTTGGTCACTTTTCCTGTTTCTGGGTAGAAGAAAAGATATGCTGTTTTTGTCATACCCAACAAATATGCCTTTTTCACAGCATGTGTCCAACTTTTTATTATCATATTTATATGCAGAACACTGACCCAAAAGCTCTCATTTTGGACAGGTCAGGCTTCTCAGCACATAATATGGAGTTTGTCAAAGATGTTTATTATAGTATTTATTTCTGATACCGGCCGTTTGTACTACATAAGTCCACAACTTTTTGGGTAACTTGCTCTCAGTTAGTATACATCTAGCCATTTCAAATAAGGTCCTCCAAGCTCTTTCAGCTGTCCCATTCTGATGGGGCGAAGAAGGAGCTGAAGTTTCATGCCTAATAGCATTTTTACACAACAATGACTGAAATATCATTAGATGTAAACTCGATTCCATTGTCTGAACTTATACATTTGATTTTGCCATAAGGTGCCACATCAGCAATGAACCTCTCATTAGCAGTAACTGTGTCACTCTTGGCTTTTAGAAAATAAGTGAACACAGCTCCAGAACCGTCATCTGTAGATGTTAGAGCAAATCTAAACCCATCTTTTCCTGCTGGCTCTATAGGTCCAGACAGATCTGCATGTACAAGTTCAAGTAAATCTCTCTTTCTATTCTGTGCAGATTTGCTCTTAATGCAGACTTCACATGTCAGATTGGACTTCTCACTTTTTGTTTTCATTTTCATTCCTTCAGCTTTCCAATTTTAACACATCATCATAATTACAGTGACCCAATATTTCATGCCATGTCTGAATGTCATGACACACATTACATTTATCTGCCTCACTTTGTATGATACTCAAATGAAATATTCTGTCTTGCATAAGAATGTCAAAACTTGTATAATTGTGAATGAGCCAGTTCTGTTCTTCTTTGAAGATGACTGTTGCTCCTTGTGCCATAGCTGCGTTAACAGAAAAGATATCTTGGGAAAATGATGGAACATAGAGCGCCTCCATCAGCATCATATCCACAGCGCAGCCTTTACTGTCTCTCAAGCGCACTTTAGCAGTGCCTTTCTTCTGCACAATACCTCTGCTGCGCTCCCTGTCAGCCAGCTCCAGAGAGTGGCTCTGAGGCTTGGGTCAAACGGCTTGAATCGCCCAACAGTTATGAAGTGTTTAGTCACCCCCGAGGCGACCATGAGACCCTTTGTCTTGACTTCACCAACCGGGGTGTCCTCCAACTGCACTTTGAACCCCAATGTGTGGTCCTCCTCGTCCACCGCCTGCTTCACCTTGTCCCACTTTCTGTGCCCACAGTGTGCGTCCTTGTGCATGGCGCTCTTACAGAAGCTGCACCACTGCCTCAACTCCCTGCGCTGCCCAACTTCTGACGTGCACTCCGCGGCTTTGTGGTCCTTCTGGCCACAGGTGTAGCAGGTAAGTTTAATGCTCCAGTTGTCCCTTTTTACCTTCATTACACTGTCCTCTCCCGAACCAGAAGCACTGTATTTCTCCATGCCTTCATAGCTTCTCAATTTTGTTTTGAACTCGGCAAAAGTCAGCTTTTCATCACTCTGCATAATGTGTACAAAGAATGGTTTATATGTGTCAGGCCTTTTAAAATCACTGCAGTCAATAAGCCTTCACTCCAAGTCTCTCCTGCATTATGTAACTCTGTGATAGCGGTCTCCGTGCGAATAATATACTGTCGTCTGTGATGCTTTCATTCACACCTTTCTGGAGTGACGTGAGCTCTGTGTACAAACTTATTACTTGCGGCTTTCCCTTCCCCGCGTAATGGTCGCGTAGGATCTGCAGCGCCTTTCGACCATCATCAGCAGTGTCTCTCATAACAAGGGACAAACTTTTGTCATCCAACACTTGAATTAAAAGAGCGTACACCTTCATTTTTACTGGCATCTTCATCAGCACCCTCAGTGTCCACAGCGGGGGCTTCGCTCAACATAGTGCTTTTGAGGTCAAGCAGATGCAAGTGTGCCAATAACTCTAACTAATATCAGGGATGACCTGTCCTGGGGCATCAACACCACTGGGCTGGTGAAGAAGGCCCAGCAGAGACTTTACTTCCTGAGAGCTCAGGAGGAACAACATCTCTCAAAGGCTGGTGACATTCTATAGCTGCTCAATTGAGAGCATACTAACATACTGTCTCTGTGTGTGGTCCCCTGGCTGCTCTGGGGCACAGAGGAAAATGCTCCAAGGGGTCATAAAGGCAGCAAAGAACATTGTGGCTGCCTTCTTCCCTCTTTGGATGAGCTGCACAGTGCCTCAGTAAGGCTAAATCCATCCTGAAAGACCCATCACACCCCGGACACAAACTGTTTGAACTGCTGCCATCAGGCAGGAGATACAGGTCCATAAACACCAGGACAAACAGACGACAAAACTGTTTTTACCCAACAGCCATTAGTTTACTAAATGGAGCCACTAAAGCAGAGTTTTTACATTTATGAATGTGGACGTGTGTGGCTGGGACATGTGTGGGTGTGTGAGGCTGTTAGGCACTTTTTATGTACTGTACATAGTGTCTGTATATTTGTATCTTTTTACTATTTTATTACCGCTGAATGAAGAATGCACTTAATTTCATTGTATTTGTTACAGTGACAATACATTTTCTAATTCTAATTCTAACCTGAACACACAGACACACACAGACAGACACACACAGACACACACAGACAGACACACACAGACACACACAGACAGACACACACAGACACACACAGACACACACAGACAGACACACACAGACACACACAGACAGACACACACAGACACACACAGACACAAACACACAGACGCACACAGACACACACACAGACAGACACACACAGACACACACAGACACACACAGACACACACAGACAGACACACACACACACACAGACACACACAGACACACACACACAGACAGACACACACAGACAGACACACACAGACACACACAGACACACACAGACACACAGACACACACACACAGACAGACACACACAGACACACACACACAGACACACACAGACACACACACAGACAGACACACACAGACACACACAGACACACACACACAGACACACACAGACACACACACAGACACACACACACAGACACACACAGACACACACACAGACAGACACACACAGACACACACAGACACACACAGACACACACAGACACACACAGACACACACAGACAGACACACACACACACACACAGACACACACAGACACACACACACAGTATCTTTTTACTATTTTACCATTTTATTACCTTTGCACTGAACGAGGAATGCACTTAATTTCATTGTATTTGTCACAATCACAAATAAAGATATTCTATTCTATATGAGGCACTTGTGTGGGTTAAATTATTATTATTAAATGCAGGTCCTGCTGTCACCCTCCCCTTGTGTTAATGGTTTAATCCAAGTCTGTGCACAAAGCGGGAACATCAGAAACATTTAACATTAACAATAAATAATTCCATAATCTGTGAGACATCCACCTGTGTGGGACCAGATGCAGTGGACACATATGAGACAAGGTCAGCAGTAGTAGTGGACACTGTACCTCAGGTGAGAGATGCAGGAGTGGAACTGGGACCGACTGGAGTGGGGGTGACCAGGGGAGTGCAAGAGACAGACATTGGTCTGCTGTGTAATGGGAGGCAAGTGCAATGAGGAATGCAGAGAAAACTAAAAAGGTTGACGTGCATGGGCTTACAGGGGTGTGCACGGGCTTACAGGGGTGTGCATGGGTTTACAGGGGTGTGCATGGGCTTACAGGGGTGTGCATGGGCTTACAGGGGTGTGCATGGGCTTACAGGGGTGTGCATGGGCTTACAGGGGTGTGCATGGGCTTACAGGGGTGTGCATGGGCTTACAGGGGTGTGCATGGGCTTACAGGGGTGTGCACGGGCTTACAGGGGTGTGCATGGGCTTACAGGGGTGTGCACGGGCTTACAGGGGTGTACACGGGCTTACAGGGGTGTACATGGGCTTACAGGGGTGTACATGGGCTTACAGGGGTGTGCATGGGCTTACAGGGGTGTGCACGGGCTTACAGGGGTGTACACGGGCTTACAGGGGTGTACATGGGCTTACAGGGGTGTACATGGGCTTACAGGGGTGTGCATGGGCTTACAGGGGTGTGCACGGGCTTACAGGGGTGTGCACGGGCTTACAGGGGTGTGCACGGGCTTACAGGGGTGTGCACGGGCTTACAGGGGTGTGCACGGGCTTACAGGGGTGTGCACGGGCTTACAGGGGTGTGCACGGGTTTACAGGGGTGTGCACGGGCTTACAGGGGTGTGCACGGGCTTACAGGGGTGTGCACGGGCTTACAGGGGTGTGCACGGGCTTACAGGGGTGTGCACGGGCTTACAGGGGTGTGCATGTGTGAGAGGGGCGCACATCCCTCTGTGCTGCTGTAATGAGGCAAAGACATTACAGACATTCCCCACACTGACAGTGCTTTTAAATGCTGCAGTGAGCACAGATTGATGAAGATGCCCACTCCAGCCTCCAGCAGCAAAGTACAGCCCTGGACACGCCCCCTTTTTAATGCTAGTGCTGAGATTGGGGGCAAGATCGGGCCCCATATGTTTAAGTGCAGTGCTGCTCAAACAGTGAGAACCACTTAATTTAATATGTGACTTTCCAATTACTACCAGATCTAAACCTGGATTCAGGTAAAAAAAAAAAGTCTTAAAGGTCCTATATTGCGCAAAATTGCCTCTTGTGATCTTTAAGTCATGTTACAAAGTTGTTACCTCCTCAAAAACAGACCTGGAGTCAGGGACGTGCACAGGAGTTCTGAGGGGCAGTTGCTCTGACCTGAAGAAAGAGCGTGTGTGCGTTACTTCCATCATTCATTGTTAAAACGAAATGTTAGAATTAGAAACCATCAGAAGACAAGTAGCTTAGTTTGCCTGCATAAAATGAGCAGCCTGACCTGTGTGGAGGAATAACGGGCTGGTGTCTGTAAGCTCAGCTGTCTGATTATTTAGGCTAAAGTGGCAAAAACTGATCCTGGATTTATTAATATTTTTCATCAGACTTGAAGGTGATCATTTGTTATACATCTCAATCTCACCTTTTCCAACGTCAAGGCAGATGTGAACTGTGAAAACCGCGACAACCGGGACAGCGTCCAGTTTACATGTAGAGTCTATGTGGACTCGCGACTAGAGCTTCCAGCGTTTTTATGGCATCAGTGCAGCGCAAATCTGGCATTGAGGCGGCGTATGTTCACGCGGCGGCGTCAGAAGAAGCTCGTCCAGAGTGTCAGAAGTGGAAAAAGCTGAACTTTTGGCATCGGTCACACCACGTCAACCAATCAGGGACAACGATACAGAACTATGCAGAAGAAAGAGAAAGAGGCGAGAACCGGAGCGCGTAGCTCTGCGGCTGGGACCTTGGCGGCGGCTTTGAGCTCCGCGGGTTTACTCCGTGGGTCCGGGGCGCACATTTGTGAACCGTAGGATGGTAGGGGAAGGCTCGTCTCCGATTGGCTATTTCATTTGGCCACGAAAATGTATTTTTAACTGAGCTGAGGTAAGTAACTGAACAGAGGCAGACACACACATACACATACACACACACACACACACCTACACACACACACATTCACACACTCACACTCACACACACACACACACATACACACACAAACATACACACACACACACACACACACTCACACACATGCAGGTGACAACAGAGTAAATGAATAAAAGAAAAAGAAGGAGGTGTAATGTGTAAGAAGACAGTGTGTGAGTCATTAACACTATGAAGTGCCTTTGGTGTCCTCAGACTCAGGACAGCTGAATAATTAAACTCTGAGCTCTTATTATAAGTGACAGTTGCACACATAACAGTACAAAGTCTTGTAAAATGTGTTTCCTTCAAATTATACCTTTTTTTCTTTGGATGTACGTGATGTATGTCCAACACACAGTTCTACTAATTTCACTGTGTGTAATAAGTGGTTACATGGTTTTATTGTCACAAGTTATTTGATACAAGTCATTTTGATCATGTATATTCTATTTTCATCGGAGGAGAGCCATTCTAGCCAATCAGACGCGAGGAAGGCAGGAACTTCCCCTACCATCCTATGGTTCACATCTGGGGCACTTCTTACTGAGCATGTGCAGCCTCAGGTGCTGTTCGTGTGGAGCTCTGCAGCTCTGTGAACAGAACAGAGCCCCTTCCTCCAGACTGGCACTTGCCCTAATGTAACTACTTTACTTTCACTTTCAAATCTAGTCATAGGCATTTTCATACATGACATTCTGTGTCCATCACATGATGATTTTAAGAATTATTATTATTATATTTATGTTTTATTTATTTATTTTTCCCCTCGGAAGGGCAACTTCAATTGAGGAGGGCATACGGACAGTTGCCAGGGCAACCAGAGCATCCCCCCTGTGCACGTCCCTGCCTGGAGTTGTGTTTGTTTCACACACGTTAGAGTAATACTTTATTAGTCTTTCTACATCTCTAAAGCTCAAAATGCTCTTTTCCACCTTGTGATGTAATTTAGTGCACTGCAAATTCCTCTGATCTGGCCAAGATTTTAAAACATATCAGGTTCTTCATCTTGTTTTCAGATTTATGATCTACTTACTAGTTCTGAAACGGCTTAATCCTAGTCTCGAGGTCGGTTATTTTAAGATAACTTGTCATGTGAAATTATTTCACCATGCATCAAGATCATTTCACTACTTTTCAGTTATTTTCTGGTAGATTTAAGTGTTTATACCTTAAGCCGTTTTGCAGTGTGGTAGTTTACGAGTTAACAGCTCATTTTACCTTTGTTCATTAAGAGAGAGGAAACTCCAGGGCTGAAATTATCCAAATTATTCTAGTGAAGGTGTGTGGAGTTTAAAAACACAGTGGAGCACTCTATTACCACATGATATCACAAGGTGGATCAGTATTTTCTAAATCTAAATCTAGTCTAAATGTGCAGCGTTTGTGTGTTAAACATGTGAAACAAAACACACCTCCAGGTCTGTGATGAGAAAACGACATTAGAACAGGATCATATGAGCCCTTTAACAATGCGCTATAAGCTAGTTCTAAATGACCATTAACCCAAAGCAAAACAAAACAGGAATAGATGAGTCCCTGAATAAAACAAATATTCAGACTGCAGAGGGCCCCACATACCACAGATTGAGAAACATTGTTGTACCACTGGTCTATTCTTATTCTACTTCAACACAAAGATATGAGTGAAGTCGTGTCCAGCCTGTGGTCAGATAGAGTCAGAAAGAGTCTGAAAGAACTCACCAGCACAGACAGTGTGATGGGGCCCCGTATGATCCACCAGAACCACCTGTTCACTATGAACCAGCACCTGAAACACAACAGCAGGAAGGTCAAAGGTGCTGGACAGCATTAGAGATCATCTATGTTCTGCTGTACTGGGTGTACAGCATTAGAGATGAACACATCTATGTTCTGTCGTACTGGGTGTACAGCATTAGAGATGAACACATCTATGTTCTGTCGTACTGGGTGTACAGCATTAGAGATGAACACATCTATGTTCTGTCGTACTGGGTGTACAGCATTAGAGATGAACACATCTATGTTCTGCTGTACTGGGTGTACAGCATTAGAGATGAACACATCTATGTTCTGCTGTACTGGGTGTACAGCATTAGAGATGAACACATCTATGTTCTGCTGTACTGGGTGTACAGCATTAGAGATGAACACATCTATGTTCTGTCGTACTGGGTGTACAGCATTAGAGATGAACACATCTATGTTCTGTCGTACTCGGTGGTGTGTATGAAAATGTATGAAGAAAAGTTCTGCACCCTTCACCATAAAAGCACCTGTACTACGCTAAGTTAGAATGTGGTTTCATCAACACAAATATACCTGGAGTCGTGGTTTGTTTCATTCAAACATATTTAACACTAGAGTGACCATAATAATAATAATAATAATAATAATAATAATAATAATAATAATAATAATAATAATAATAATAATAATAATAATAAAACAAACAAACTGTGACACCCCCAGTCTGTGGTGGTCGGTAATAAAACTGTAAATCGAGTGGGTGATTAAGGAACATTGTTATTCACTCGGCCCATTCAGTTCTACTGTGTCAGTCACATTTTCTTTGTGTTTTGGTCATTTTTAAGCAGCTTTTCTGCATTTTAACAAATGACAATTTATGTTTCTCTTTACTGTTGGCAGAGATCAGATTGGTCAAAAATAGAGACACCAGGGATATTTTTTTGTATAAAACTGAGACAGATCAGTGGTTTTGGATAAATCCACTGGGGCAGGGGACACAGGGCTCAGGACTGGGACGGTCCTGGGAAAATAGGGACGTCTAGTCACCCTATTAATGCACAAATCCTGCATATTTAAACTAACTTCTTTTTTCAAGCAAAAAACACTCCACCTTGTGATGTCATGTGGTAATATAGGAAGTGCTCCACTATGTTTTTCAACGCCACTAGAATCATTTGGATGATTTCAGCCCTGGAACTGCCCGTCTCTACTGAACTAAAAGGAGCTGTTAAACGTGAAAGTGCTTCATGACATCACAAGGAGGAACATAACATTTTGAACTTTGTAGACAGACTAATAATAAAGGATTTCCCAAACATTGTGAATGAAACAAAACACAACTCCAGGTCTGTTTTTGAGGAGGTAACAACATTATAAGACGGTTTAGAGCTCACAAGAGTCAATAATATAGGACCATAAAACTTAGCGCACACATTTGTGGCCACACCGGCTCCTCAAAGCCTGATCCCAGATCTCAGAAGCTCAGCAGGGCCTGGTTAGTACTTGGATGGGAGACACTGGGAATTCCAGGGGGCAAAAAACTGTCATTGTGTCCTTAGGCAAGACACTTCACCCACATTGCCTAGTATGAAAGTGGAGTGTGTGTGAGTGATGGTGGTGGTTGGAGGGGCTGATGGTGCAGATTGGAGCCTCACTTCCATCCGTCTGCCCCAGGGCAGCTGTGGCTACAACAGTAGCTTACACCACTGAGTGTGGAGAGAATGAGTAATGAACTGTAAAGTGCTTTGGGTATGTCAAAAGATGCAATATAAATGCAATGATTCATTAATTAAATTAATTCCACTTTACAATATTGATACTCGCAGCATCAGTAACATCATGTTGGGGGGGGTACAGCATGAATGTCTGTAGAAGAATGGTCAGCAGTGCACACAATAGCCTCAATAAAAATATAAAATGCAGGTAAACAACATTTTTGTGGCTGATGTCATGTTATTTTGTGGCTGGCGATATTATTTGAGAGGGACTTGTTTAACAGGACAGAGCAGCTCACGCTCCAGCCAGGTCAGGTCTTGTCATGTTCAGAAGTTAAAACAAATGAAAGACTAACTTGAGTAACAGAGCTTCAGATAGAGCTGTAGGGATGGGACAAGACACAACTGAGACTGAGTCTACAAGATTAAATATTAACATACAGTAATTCCTAATACAAACATTTCATGGTTTAGCTTTCAATGTTTGCCTCACAATTTTGTATTTATTTGATTTCATAGTTTTGTTTCCGTTCTAGTACCACTTTTTGGAACTGTAAAGCTGTAACCCCTTTTACCCAGTTTTGTAGTGTAACAAAAAGCACGTTGAAAGAAAAACCTCATGTGATATTTTTTCTCTTGTGTCCACAGTTTTGTCTCACGGGATCTTGTGGCACGAGCCCCTGTACCATCCCTAGTGCGTGTAGGCCTGTGTCATTCTTACTCTGTGTTTTCATATAAGATCTGGACCACAGTCCAAGGGGTCACGAACAGGATAGGTGTTGCTAAAAAAAAAAGAAAAAAAGAAAAAGTTATCCAAAGTGACATTTCCTCTGCATCTCCAGTGATCACAGGCCTACCCCATCCAAGCAGCATGTAGGACTTGAGCAGCCTCTTCTTGGTCAGCACTGCAGAGAAGAGCAGCGTGTGCAAGAACAGGGCCTCCACCAGCAGCCAGAGGTAGTTACAGAACACGCAGTACTCCATCCACACCCGCGTAGCCTTGCACAGCACTGATATATGAGGAAGGACAGCCTGTGGAAGAGGGCGCAATCAAAACAATGACTTACATTCAAAATATTAACTTTAAAGGTGCACTGTGGAACTTTTTATGCGGAGGGCCAGTCAAACGCTTTTTTTTCTTTTTACAGTCTGTGCTTAAATGTTTTTACTCAAAGTTTCCACATTACTTAAAAGAGTTTCTGATTTCATTTAGATCAGCATATAATTTACGTCATATTGAACAACTATTTTTAATGTTCCTACTATTAAATTTTTTAAAAAATGGCTGCATGGTATTTAACTTGAAAACCCCAAATGAATGGAACAGCTTACCCTCCTCCATCCCATCAGTTACATCAATTCACCTGTTTAAGGCCTTCAGATACTGACAAACATCCTGCTCCTGTTTTCCATAAAAATACATTTTTGTTTAATGTCTGATGTATCTGATGTACATAGAGGTCTTTTTTCCTTCAGTCATTTACAAATACAGGTGTGGGGATGATAAACTCAGAGGATGTATAGTGTGAATGTCGTCTGTGTGTTGTGTTTTGATTTATTCTTTCTTTTCTGTAATTTTTAGTTATTGTATTTCGGACCCCCTCACAAACAAGATGTTACATCTCATGGGGCCATCGTAAGTTTTTGTTTTGATTTCTATGCCTTTTTGCCCTACATTGTAAGATTTGTTGTCAAGATTGTATTCTAATTTCTGTCTTTTTTACCAATATCTTTAAAAAATTGCACTTGATTTAACAACATTCTTAGCAGACAATAACAATACAAAACCAATATACTGAATTTAGTCTTTATTTTAAATCAAATTAACTGATTGCATTTAAAGAGACCAAAGAAGCCTTCTACATTCTAATTGAATCCGGAGGGGTCTGAAACTGGAACATAGGACAAGAAATGTCATAGCTTAATGCTTTGAATGTTTACTCTGTAAAGATCTGCACTGTTTGTCGGTCCCCTGTGTTGTCTTTTCCCTTTTTTACATGTAAAACAGCGAAGTTAACATGGACCATGTGCCTCTCTGATTGGTTAATCCATCTGTCAATCACACCCACTGAAATAGAGAAGAGAGGAAACAGCTCCAGATCCACTTGTCTTTGTAAAGTTTTTGTAAAAGCATGTGGTTCTAGACAGGTAAGTTTTGACTGTTAGATAACGAGCTACAGACTTATACACACTGCTGGACTTGTGCATTACCTCATTTACCACAAGAGGGAGCCATAACCAGAGCTACAGTAAATCCTCCTAAATCCCTGTGTGTCAGATGCCTTCCCATCCTTCTACTGTATATCCCGGTGTCAGATCCTGACGTACTGTTTTCTTATGTGTGAATTGCTCTCCCACTTTCGCATGTCCTCCCGTCCTCTTCTATCCCTGTGTGTTAGATGCCATCCCATCCTTCTTCATCCTTCTGTGTCATATGCTTTTGAATCCTTTTATCCTGTTATCCTGATCTGGAGGCAGGTCAGATGGCTGCAGATAGTAAGTAAGTAAAGTTTATTTATATAGTGCTTTTCACAGACATAGGTTACAAAGTGCTTCACATACAGAAGATAAAAAACAGCTTAAGATACATTCAGAATAAAATCAGTTATTGCAGCTCTAGCCTAAGGGGGCGGGAACGCCTGTTCAAAGAGAAATGTTTTTAAAAGCATCTACACTTTCTAGAGAGTGTAGGTGAGGAGGCAGTTCATTCCAGAGTTTAGGGAAGATGGCTTGAAAAGATCTGTCATCTCACGTTTTAAAACTTGTCCAAAGGACCATTGACAAGTTTTGGCTGGTAGACCATCAGATCTGTGATGTAAGCCGGAGCCTGGCCGTGTAGGGCCCTAAAGGTCAACACTAGGATCTTAAAGTGGACACGAAAAAGAACAGGGAGCCAATATAAGGATGTTAAGATTAAAGTGCTATGCGCTCTCCTGCTGGTGCAGGTCAGAAGCCTTGTGGCAGAGTTTTGGACCATCTGCACCTGGGTAAGTTCCTTCTTGCTCATGCAGATAAACAGACTGTTAGAATAGTCTAGTCTGGAGGACACAAGTGCATGAGTTATCATCTCTACCTCAGCTTTAGAAATCATTGTGCAAAGTTTAGATATGTTTTGCAGTTGGAAAAGGCAGTATTTAGTGAGTTGCTTCGAGTGAAGTTCTAATGACATTGCATCATTAAAAAATACTAGATTTCATAAGTTGTTTTTAACAAAATTTCCCAGGGCACCTAACTGCTATTTAATGTTGGGGACAGCCCTTTCCGAGCAACGGCGACAGCTGGTTGGCAACAGTGTCTGGAGAGAATTTTCATTTACTGCACCTGCCGGTGGGTTTTTTGCTCTGGCACCAAGGATCATGTGTTCTGAGACTGACGATGGGACAATGTGTTTGCTGATGTCTATGTCAGGTTATGTTTCCATGTTTTTCACTGTGAAGCCCATTGGGGCAACTCTTGTTGTGATTCTGGGCTATAAAAATAAAATTGAATTGAATTAAAGTCAGGTCCCACAGAACAGGTCCCACAGGACCTGACTGGTAGAATTGATCAGAATTCCATAATCCACTGTGTCGAAAATCAAGGAATGATCCAACAGGACCAATAATGTACAACTTCCAGAGTCAGTAGACATCATGATGTCACTGGACACTCTCAGCAGGGCAGTTTCAGTGGAGTGGTGTTTCCGAAATCCTGATTGAAAAGTGTCATAGGTGCTGTGTGTTTCCTGGAAAGATGTTAGTTGTTGGAAAACCACCTTTTCTAGGGCTTTTGCCAAGTGGTAGCCATGGCTAGAAAAAAGAGAGGATTTCAAAAGTGGAGATAGAGACCTCTACAAGGACGCTGAGTACAGGATTAGCAAAGAAGTTGGCACTGCTAGACACCAGTTCTCTGAGAACATGCAGCAACAGATTTCAGAGGATGACTCGGCTTCTGTGTGGAAGAATTTTAGGAAAATTACCAACTACAAACCTAAAACTCCACTCTCCACTGATGATCTGCCCCTAGCCAACAGACTAAATGACTTCTACTATCGTTTTGATGAGCCGTCAAGCAGCTCTCACATCTCCAACCGTCCCAACAATAGAGACTACCTGTTCTTTCTCCTCTGCTCTTCTCCCTGTACACCTGCACCTCCCACCACCAGTCTGTAAAGCTAATCAAGTTTGGGGACGACACCACGGTTATCAGACGCATCTCGGACGGGGATGAGTCCTGGTGCAGTCAGAACAACCTGGTACTTAATGCCCAGAAGACAGTGGAGATGATTGTGGACTTTAGGAAGCACACAGCCCCACTCCCTCCATCATCCTGACCGACACCCCCTTCACCACTGTGGACTCATTCCGCTTCCTGGGGATCACCCAGGACCTCAAATGGGAGCCCACCATCACCTCCATCATAAAGAAGGCCCAGCAGAGGATGTACTTCCTGAAGCACCTGAAGAGGTTCCACCTGCCAGCACGGACAATGGTGCAGTTCTACACTGTCATCATCGAGTCCATCCTCACCTCCTCCATCACTGTGTGATGCTGGAACCACCATCAGTGACAGAGACTGCAGCGTGTTGTACCCTCTGCTGAGAAGGTGATTGGTTGTAGCTTCCATCTCTACAGTGAACCTCCAGGACATGGACACGTGCAGGTCAGATCAGGTCAGATCAGGTCAGATCTGACCCTTGTAACCCTGGTCACGGACCTGCTTCCCTCAGGCAGGAGGCTACGGTCCATTTGGACCAGAAACTCTCGCTACAAAAACAGTTTCTTCCTCTCTGCTGTTGGACTCATGAATAATAAAACTAAGACTGTTCCCACCCCCGCTCTGTTTCAGTCACATGACCCTGTGCTGTATTTTTTGCACCTGTCTGTTCACATTGATCATTTCCTTCCCTGTTATTTTCTTATATTCTTATGAATTTGTAAATGTTTGTGTTATATTATAGTTGATTGTTTTCTACTTTATTTTATTCTATTTTATTTGTTGCATGTTTAATGTTTGTCTACATTCTGCTCCAAGTACCGCAGTAATTTCCTAATGCTGTGAACCTGTTCATTCACATGACAATAAATCCTTTCTGATTCTGATATGGATATTGGGTGAAAGTATTTAATTCTGCTGGGTTCAAGTTAGATTTTTTGAGATTTGGTTCCCCAGCAGCATGTTTGAAGGTAAACACCATACAAGAGAGACAGACTGAACAGTTTGGTAACCCAAGGCCCAGTGGTGTCAAAGACATTGATACACAGCCTGGATAGGAGGACATCTAGTAAGTTAGAGGAGGGTTTCATTTTAGACACAAGGTGCTAAGATGTCCTCAAGTGACACCAGTTTAAAGGAAGTCCAGACCTGGGAGGGAGGTTTGATATATGTCGGGCTGCAACAAGAGGGGGGAGGATTTTTCTCCTTTATCTCCATGATTTTGTCAGTAAAGGATTTAACAAAGTAATTGCAGTCTGCTTTACACAGCAGTGGGGTGGCAGGAACAGCAGGGGACATAATAGACTGTATTGTGTCAAATAGCACTTTGGGATTCTGTTTGGTTGTTGCAATCAGTTGAAAGAAATATTTGGATAATGTCTCATCAATCATATTGTTCAGTGAGGTCATTAAATCCCTAAGCTTTAGTCTATGGACCTGGCTTTCCATAATAGTTAAATTTTTCCAACATTTTCTCCGCATGTCCATAATGATTCCCTTTATCCATCGACAAGCCTGTTCCTGGGAGACATTTTTGGACTTTAGGGGTGCCATTTGGTCTTAAATGGAACCACAATAGTTGTTGAAGTGAAGCAGCAAGTTGTGAACTTCCAAACATTCATCAAATATGATCAAATAGGATCAAACATGGTGCGGAATCTCTCCACTGTAGTCTTTGTGATGATTCTTCTTTCAGCCCTAACAGATGCAGGTTTAGGCTCAGGGAGCAAGTTTAAGTCAAATAGCACACAGTAATGATCACTCAGATGCAGGCCAAGTGCAAACAGTCTAGGGTGTGACCTTTAGTGTGGGTGGGGCCCGATACATGCTGCTTAAAGTAACAGTTAAAAGCTCCACTGCTGGACTGGATGAGTCATCCTCAATGTGCATGTTAAAATCTCTAAGGATAAGAACATTTCCCAATTTTATTATAGATGTAAAAAGTCACTAAAATCATTTAAAAATGTGCCAGCAGGGCCAGGGGGATCCATCCATCTTCTTCCGCTTATCCGGGGCCGGGTCGCGGGGGCAGCAGTCTAAGCAGGGGCTCCCAAGCTTCCTTCTCCCCAGCCACTTCCTCCAGCTCCTCCGGACGGACCCCGAGGCGTTCCCAGGCCAGCCGAGAGACATAGTCCCTCCAGCGTGTCCTGGGTCTTCCCCGGGGCCTCCTACCGGTGGGACATGCCCGGAACACCTCCCGAGGGAGGCGTCCAGGAGGCATCCGGACCAGATGCCCGAACCACCTCAGCTGCTCCTCTCGACGTGGAGGAGCAGCGACTCTACTCCGAGCTCCTCCCGTGTGACCGAGCTCCTCACCCTATCTCTAAGGGAGCGCCCGGCCACTCTGCGGAGGAAACTCATTTCGGCCGCTTGTATCCACGATCTCGTTCTTTCGGTCATTACCCAGAGCTCATGACCATAGGTGAGGGTAGGAACGTGACTGAGGTAAATCGAGAGCTTCGCATTTCGGCTCAGCTCCTCTTCACCACAACGGTCCGATACAGCGACTGCATCACTGCCGACGCCGCACCGATCCGCCTGTCAATCTCGCGCTCCATCCTCCCCTCACTCGTGAACAAGACCCCGAGATACTTGAACTCCTCCACTTGAGGCAGAGACTCCCCACCCACCCGGAGAGGGCAATCCACCTTTTTCCGGTCGAGAACCATGGCCTCGGATTTGGAACAGCTGATTCTCATCCCAGCCGCTTCACACTCGGCTGCAAACCGCCCCAGTGCTGCAGGTCCTGGTTCGATGAAGCCAACAGGACAACATCATCCGCAAAAAGCAGCGATGAAATCCTGTGGTCCCCGAACTGGACCCCCTCCGGCCCCTGGCTGCGCCTAGAAATTCTGTCCATAAATACAATGAACAGAACCGGTGACAGGGGGATGCTAAATCAAAATACAATAAAACGCAGTAGAGGAGCCAACTTTCATCATTTGAAGTTCAAAAGAGGAGTAATGATCACTGTCAGTCATTCTGCATGTGTAGCTGTCTCGGTACATGGCAGCAAGTCAACAGGGGCAGGCATCACAACAGCTGAGCAGCCAACATGGCGCAGCTCATTTATATGAACAAATTCTCCATCTCTCTGCCAAGTCTCTGTAAGGAACAAGAACTCCAGACCTTCCCTCATGAAGAGTTCATTAATAGAAAATTATTTATTAGCAATCAAGCAAGCATTTAGCAGTCCGATCCGACTCTTTCACACGTTCGCCCTGTCAGATGCGGCGTACAGTGTGACCTATCTCGGTCAGGTGACGTCCAGCTGTACTGGTAGGTCAGTTCCATAGATGTAAACAAAGACAGCCAAGATGGTGTTGGGGACCAGGAGGGTTGGCCAATTATCAGGGCTGTGCTGACTCAGTCCACTGGGGATTTATGAAGGCAAGGTCGGGAAAGTGTGTCTGAGTGCGTGTTGTTGTAGTGGGACCGGCGTCATCCAACTGCAGCTACGGCTTTGGCGAGTGAAGCCCACTGACCACAGGGGACGCTTGGTCTGGACCTGGATGCCTGCCCTACGGCCTCTCCTCTGCACCCTCTTCTTTGGATTATCTGGGACCCGTGACAGAAACAGGTATTCTTGGGAAGTGGGTGAACAGACAAGGGATGGTGGGAGATTTTGTTTGTAGCAGTCACAGGCATTGTAGCGGCGTTCCATCAACTCTTTGATGTTGAAAAGAGCAGTGCGATCATACGTCCAAACAGCATTGACATAGACGTTAAGTAGTAGGGCTGATATGACTATATACAATATCAAGATTAGTAGAGAAAGTTGGCTTAGAAGCAGTCCAGCTGTGGTGAGTCCACACAAAGTCGCCATCTTGATGTTGTGGTGTGGTTGGAAAATATAGCAAGGTAATGGACCTTGTTACTTCTAGAGCTGATAAAGGATGACTTCTGAAGTTGGGCTTAGGTGGATGTTGGGTGAGGGCTTATGTGGGTACTGGGGGAGCATTGGGTGGTACCTTGGTTGAGTGCTTGACTGGGTTTTAGAGCAGGATGTTGGGTGGATGTAGGGAGGGGCATATGTGGGGTTGGGTAAGGGCTTAGGTGGATGTTTTGTGGGTGCTTGGGGGACCTTGGATGGGGGCTTGCGTGGGTACACTGCAAAACACTTCAAAAAAGCTTAAAATTCATTAAAATTCTTAAATCTATCAGAAAATGACTTTAAAGTAGTGAAATTATCTTTATCTATTATCTGCATGGACAGATCATTTTACTTGACAGTTCTCTTAAAATAAACGACCTCTAGACTAGAATTAAGCAGTTTCAGAACTAGTAAGTTGATAATAAACCTGAAGACAAGATGAATAACCTGATATAAGTTTTAAAATCTTTGCCAGATCAGAGAAATTTGCAGTGAAGTTATGGAGGACCTTTTGTGGGTTCCTGGATTAGGTGCTAGAGAGGGGAGTTGGGTGGGCACTGGGTGGTGGGATTGGGTGCTTCGGTTAGTGCTAAGTGTTGGGTGCTTGGGTGGATGCTGAGTGAATGTTGGGTGGTTCCTTGGATGAGTGTTGGGTGGTTCCTTGGGTGAGTGTTGGGTGGGGCATTGGGCGGCTGCTCAAGTGAGGGCTTAGGTGGGTGTTTTGTGGATGCTGGTGTACCGTGGAGCTGGTGTAGGAGCTCCAGCCTTGGTGGTCTTTGGGCAGGTGGGTGTACATGAGATGCTGCACCAGGTCTTTGCAGATGACCGCAGCTGCCCTCAGGATGAAGGACACAAACAGGTTCATGTGGATGTAGTTCCTGGTACAGTGGAGCTTTCTGGAACAAAACACCAATTACAGGAGAGTAATTAAAAAAAGACATTTTAACCATGTTAAAAGTGTTCCCTCATCATTACATGTGTAAAAGTTGATTTTACTTTTGTTGAAGTTTTGATTGTGTAATCCTGTATTCTCCTGCATTTGAAGAAAAATTTCAGATAAGTTGACCACAAATAAATGAAAACAGATATTACTTAGAGTCACATTGTTCAAATAGCGTTGTCGCTCTTTGGCAGCTGGAGAAGAACTGGAGAAACAAGGGTGACCGCAGTGACTGCAACAGTTACAGAGGCATCTCCTTACTCAGTATCGTCGGCAAAGTCTTTGCGAGAGTCGTCTTGGCTCGGCTGCAGGTCTTGGCTGCACGCATCTACCCTGAATCACAGTGCGGATTCAGAGCCGGCAGGTCTACAATTGACATGATCTTCTCTGTGCGACAGCTCCAGGAGAAATGCCGTAAACAGAACCAGCCCCTCTACCTTGCTTTCATTGATCTGACGAAGGCTTTTGATCTTGTCAGCAGGAGTGGACTGTTCAGCATCCTGAAGAAGGTCGGCTGCCCTCCAAGACTGCTTGCCATCATTAAGTCCTTCCACGAGGACATGCAAAGCACAGTGTGCTTTAACGGAACAGTGTCTGAGCCATTCCCGATCAGCAGTGGAGTTAAGCAGGGCTGCGTGCTTGCCCCAACACTTTTCGGGATCTTCTTCTCTGCACTCCTGTCCTATGCCTTCCATGACAATGATGATGGTGTGCACCTACACACAAGGTCTGACGGGCGCCTATTCAACCTTGCCAGACTTAGGGCGAAGACCAAGGTCCGAAGTGTCACCATCAGGGAGGCCCTCTTTGCTGACGATGCAGCCCTAGCCGCTCACACCGAACCAGCCCTGCAGCGACTGGTGGACCGCCTGGCCCATGCTTGCAGCGAATTTGGCCTCACCATCAGCCTCAAGAAGACGGAGGTAATGGCCCAGGGTACTGACTCCCCTCCATCTGTCCACATAGGGGACTACACCCTGAACCCCGTCAGCCAGTTCCAGTACCTCGGCTCAACTATCTCCTCCAACCTTTCCTTTGAGCCAGAGATTAACTCTAGGATCGCCAAGGTGGCAGGAGTGATGTCCAAGCTTCAGAAGAGGGTGTGGTCCAACAGCAACCTGACCGACAACACCAAAATGCAGGTATACAGGGCCTGCGTCCTCAGCACCCTGCTCTACTCGAGCGAGGCCTGGACAACTTATGCTGCCCAGGAGAGGAGGCTCAACAGCTTTCACCTTCGCTGCCTCCGACGTATCCTCAGTATCCGGTGGCAAGACCAGATCCCCAACACAGAGGTACTTGAGCGAGCAGGACTGCGGTGGCTTGGTCACGTGCGTCGCATGGATGACGGCCGCATCCCAAAAGACCTGCTGTATGGCCAGCTGGCAGATGGAACCAGGTCTCGCGGTCGCCCCTTCCTCCGCTTCAAGGAGTCATGCAAGCGTGACATGAGACACGCGGGCATTGCTGTTGATACTTGGGAGCAACTCTCTGAGGACCGTGGGGCCTGGAAGTCAGCTGTCCGTGGCGGGGTTGAGCAGGCCGAGGCTGAACGCAGCACAGTGTTGAAGCAGAAGAGAACTATGCGCAAGGCAAGGTCTAGTGACCCAGCAGTCTCAGCCCACATCTGCCCAGTCTGCTCAAAGGACTGCCACTCTCGCATCGGCCTGCACAGTCACAGCAGGAGATGCATCACCAACAGTGACCCAATCTAAATGTGCAGCCATCATCTTTCGAGATGGAGTGAGGCCAGATATATATATATATATATATATATATATATATATATATATATATATATATATATATATATATATATATATATATATATATATATATATATATATATATATATATATATATATACATATACCTATATATATATATATATATACCTATATATATATATATATATACACACAGACACACACACACATGCTGCTGGTTTGTACTGACCTGAGCATGCCCATGAGTAGGGTGGCCAGAGACAGGGACAACAGTGACAGGGAATATCCGATCACCGAGATGAGCCTGAGGGTGGTCTGACGTAACAGCTGCTCTTCCTGTCCACGTATAAGAAGAAAGAAAACATATGCCTTTAAAGGTCCTATATTATGCAAATGTGACTTTTATGCACTTTTAGCCATGTTATAATGTTGTTACCTCACCAAAAACATAACTGGAGTTGTGTTTTGTTTCACTGACAAAGTGGAGCACTTCCTATGTTACCACATGAAATCAATGAAAGGTGGAACAGTGTTTTCTGTTTGATAGAAGAACTCAGGTTTTTGTGTACAACATTGTGTGAATGAAACAAAACAACTCAACTATGGAAACCTTATAATAGATCAGAAAACAGTGTCATATGGGCCCTTTAACTTCACTTCACTGTTAGCATGGTAGATGGTGTTAGCGTAACTGTAAGGTAAGGTAAGGTTTATTTATATAGCGCTTTACACAGACACATGTCCCCAAAGTGCTTTACACAGCATTTTACAGAGCTCCATTCACTCCATACCCGGTGGTGGTAAGCTACTGTTATAGCCACAGTTGCCCTGGGGCAGACTGACGGAGGCGCGGCTGCCAAGCCAAGCGGCGCCAACGGTCCCTCCGACCACTACCAACACTCACTCACACAACTTTCACACCTACAGTGCATGTTTTGAGTTGATGGGGGATGCTTATAAATTCATCGCCATGAATAATTAGCTCAGAAGGTATAAGGTAAACAAGGAATAACTTTGGACCACAGCAAACCATGTAAAGAGTCCTTCAAGTGTCTGTACCTCCTCTTTGAAGTAGTGGTGTTCCTGACATTCAGAGTCTTCTCTCCACACATCTGTGGTGTTGTCCTTCTGCCTCCACATCCCATTCTCCAGACACTCCCTGTGAGCCCGCCTTGTACTGTCTGTAAATAATCACATTATGTCAGTCATCCCCAGGGCATCTCTGGATACAGAAGTAAATTGGTACCACAGAAAAGCAAAAGAAACATAGTCTATCTTCTCAAAAAAAAGAAGCCATTTGTGCAGTGATTTGCCCTACTAGTAATAGCAGTACCTTGCTGTATCCATGGTAAGTAAGAGGGACAGGGGACGGACACGTTCCCAGGGCCAGAGTGAGGCCAGCAGGCAAACGAGTCAAAACTCCCGTTACAGAACACTCCTGTGGAACATAAGGAGAAGTTTGTGACTCCAACATATGGTCAAATTATAAATACAAAAGAGTTTGACTGACCAGGCTGAGAGAGACCGATGAGAGCCAGAGTCTTGCTGCAGTTCTCCTTATACTCTGTCCTTTTGGAGATTAGGGTATCCAACAGTGTCCCCCACACCTGTAAAATAAATAACTAACTAACTATACATATATATATATATATATATATATATATATATATATATATATATATATATATATATATATATATATATATATATATATGTATATATATATCCATCCATCTTCTCCCGCTTAATCCGGCTGGGTCATGGGGCAGTTTGCTGCCCAAACCTCATAGCACCTGACCCCCTATGAACCCTCTCTGCAGGTGGTGAGCCAACAGGAGGGGCTCACCACATATATATATATATATATATATATATATATATATATATATATATATATATATATATATATATATATATATATATATATATATATATATGTGTGATGTATGTGATATATGATGCTGTTATATTCATAACAATCTACCGATCTCCTGGTCCTTATGCCGAGTTTCTGACAGAGTTTTCTGACTTTATTTCAAGTTTAGTTTTGGAATGGGAAAGGATTGTTATAGTTGGAGATTTCAACATTCATGTTGATAACAGCAGTGAGTGCCTCAGCAGTGCTTTTGGTGCTCTCCTGGATGGGGTCGGATTTACCCAGAGTGTGAACAAGCCGACTCACTGTCACAATCACACTCTCGATCTCGTCCTAACTTATGGTATTGAGATTAATGATTTACTTGTTCTTCCTCAAAACCCTATACTCTCTGACCATTTTTAATTACCTTTCAATTCGTACTAAAAGACTATCCAGCTCTGCAGGAGAAAACTATAATGAAAAGAACAATATCAGAAAAATCGGTAGCCGAGTTCAAAGAAATAATGGAGCCAGTATTAAATGATATGCCATGTGACAATGAGAACAACTTTAATCCAATTATCATGGATCAGTTTGTTGATAGGACAATGCTCACCTTAAAATCTGCTCTCGATGTTGCAGCTCCGCTAAAACAGAAAAGCATTAAACCAAGACCTCCGGCTCCTTGGTTTACTCCAGAACTGTGATCACTCAAACAACACGTGAGACGCACAGAGAAGCTCTGGCGCCGCTCGCGCTCCGAGCAGTCTCTGAAGGCATGGAAGCTCTGCCTGCTCTCTTATAAGGCCGCTCTGCCAAAAGCACAAACCAGATACTATTCAAACCTAATAGAAGTAAACAAAAGCAACCCCAGATTTCTGTTCAGCACTGTAGCCAGGCTGACAAACTCGCACACTGCCCCTGAGTCTCTTCTCCCCTCAAAGTTCAGTTGTGACTTTCTTGAATTCTTCGATTACAAAATTACAACCATTAGAGACAAGATCAACGAAGCCACTCCAAAAATCAGCCCCGAGCAAATTCAGCAAATCCAGTCAGTAACACCAATATCCCATAAATCCTCTAACAGCATTAGACAAATTTACTCCTGTCGATGAGGCGGAGATTACCTCAGTCATCATGTCGTCCAAACCATCAACTTGTTTGCTCGACCCTATTCCAGTCAAACTCCTCAAAGAAGCTCTCCACCTAATAATAGGTTCCATCCATAACATAATAAATATGTCATTAGAAAATGGCTTTGTTCCTCAGTCCTTTAAATATGCTGTAATTAAACCGCTTTTGAAAAAACCTAGCTTAAATCCTGATGAACTAGCCAACTACAGACCTATCTCGAATCTTCCATTTCTCTCAAAGATTCTGGAACGAGTTGTGGTGAAACAGCTTTGTCACCATCTGCAGGGCAATAATTTATATGAAAAATGTCAGTCTGGTTTCAGAGCTCACCACAGCACAGAAACTGCTCTGCTTAAAGTGACAAATGATTTGCTACTAGCTGCTGATAACGGGCTGGCTTCAGTCCTGGTCCTACTGGACCTCAGTGCAGCGTTTGACACCATTGATCACAACATTCTACTGCAGAGGTCAGAATGTGACATAGGTGTCAGAGGGACCGCCCTCAAATGGTTTAAATCCTCTCTATCAGATAGGTACCAGTTTGTTAGTGTAAACCAGTGCACCTCTCCCTGCTCTAAAGTAGCTTGTGGAGTTCCACAAGGATCTGTGCTTGGTCCAATCCTGTTTACTCTGTATATGTTGCCATTAGGTAACATTATCAGAAAACATGGCATTAATTTCCACTGCTATGCTGATGACACTCAGCTGTACTTATCAATGAAACCTAATCAGATCAAATCGATAAGCTCAGTGCCTGTGTGAAGGACATCAAAACCTGGATGACCCTGAATTACCTGCTCTTAAACCCTGAAAAACAGAGGTCATTGTTGTCGGTCCTAAAGGTCAGAGAGATTCTCTGTCAGACCAGATAATCTCACTTGACAATGTGAGTATAGCCTCTAGCTCTACTGTAAAAAACCTTGGAGTCGTATTTGACCAAAATCTCTCATTCACAGCTCATATAAACCAAGCTTGTAAAACTGCATATTTTCACCTGCGAAACATAACTAAAATCAGAAATATTTTGCCTAAAAATGATGCTGAAAAACTTATCCATGCATTTGTTACATCCAGACTAGATTACTGTAATTCTCTGCTCACCGTCTGCACTAAAGGTACTTTAAGAAGATTCCAGTTGGTCCAAAATGCAGCGGCCAGAGTCCTAACAGGAACTAAAAGACGTGATCACATCAGTCCTGTGTTAAAATCACTTCACTGGCTTCCTGTCGAGTTTAGAATTAAATTCAAAGTTCTCCTCCTGACATACAAAGCCTTAAACAATATGGCCCCATCATATCTTCAGGATGCCATTGTCCCCTATCAGCCAAATAGAGCACTTCACTCTCAGAATGCAGGATTATTAGTGGTTCCTAGAGTGTCTAAAAGTACAGTGGGGGGGAGAGCCTTCAGTTACCAAGCTCCTGTGTTATGGAATCAACTCCCTGTTGGTGTTAAACAGGATCCACAGTCTCTTTATTTAAGACCAGGCTTAAAACCTTCCTCTTCGGAATAGCTTATGACCAGGTTACTTAGTTGATGTCACTAAGATAAGCTGCTGCAGGAGATAACAAGCTGGGGGAAGTGTGGCAACCTGAGCACTGTCCTCTGTTTCCTCCTATTTTCTCATCAGCATCACTTACTATGTTCTCATCTGTAGTTTGTTCATTGCTATTCACATGTTGTCCCCTGTCCCACTCCCCCTGTGGAGTGGAACTCTTTCAGACTCCTGATGACAGCTGGACCCCTCTCCTCCTCCTCACCTGGCTCCTCCTCCTCGCCCGTCTCCTCCTCCTCGCCCCTCTCCTCCTCCTCGCCCGGCTCCTCCTCCTCGCCTGGCTCCTCCTCCTCGCCTGGCTCCTCCTCCTCCCCGGCTCCTTCCCCACCTGGGTAGCTGTGGTCATACTGAACTGGCCCACGGGCCTGGACATCTATAGCCTGTCAGTCCATGGGAGTGGATCTCTCCTTCACTGTAGTTCTCCCCGAGGTTTCTTCTTTTTCCCAGGTTCCCGCAGGGCATGCAGGTTCGCCCGGTCCTGCTTGTCTTGTTGAAAAAATGTTGTCAATATTCAATTCAATTTATTTTGTAGCGCCCAAAATCACAACAGTTGCCTCTAAGGCCGTTCCAAGATTTGGATGAGTAAAACATACACACAGACATATCAGAACAGGAATAAACAACATTCATGTAAAGCAGCAAATGAAACATGGTCCAGTCATCCCCTGTCCTTAGACCCTCCTTCTCAGCAAGGAAAAACTCCAAAAAACCCAGGGTCCTGGGAAAAAGAAGAAACCTCGAGGAGAACTACAGTGAAGGAGGGATCCACTCCCATGGACGGACAGGCTATAGATGTCCAGGCCCGTGGGCCAGTTCAGTATGACCACAGCTACCCAGGTGGGGAAGGAGCCGGGGAGGAGGAGGAGGAGGAGGAGGAGAGGGGCGAGGAGGAGGGCCAGGCGGGGATGTTCTAAAAGCATGCATGTGATTCTTGCATTAGTTCATTTGACAGTTATGTCTCAAATGTTCCTCTGTAATGTGTTATTTATTCATCATTGCATCTAGCAAATATGACATTGTTTCTCAAACTGTGGTAGACATACATACACTGCTGCTGGTGGTATTCAGGGCCTACTGAGGTTTGACCATTTGTCTTATAGACAAACATAACAGTCTGTTTTTTTCTTCCTTTGGGTTGTTTAGAACTACCTTCACCTCAAAGAGGTTCATTTTAGTCTTCCAATATTATTTCAAAGTTTTTTTTTATTTTTTATTTTTTTATCAAACCAGTGTGTAGTTCACACATCCATTAACATGTTTTGGATGCCCTCAGCATCGTTGAAAAGAGTTTTGATGTTACATGAAATTACTTTTCATTAGAAATAGAACTTCCTTATCTGTAGTTTTGTTTTATTTTAGACCATGATACGATCTCTCAGATTGCACCGGGTTCAGCTGTGACTGCAATGTTGGAGAGGTTTAGTGTGACACTCACCCTTGGTGTACAGTAACTGCAAGTGTGGCACAGTTCAGGACGTCATTAAAATCATACGAACCCTGCCATGCTGACCACTGCACCCTGCCTCACTGACCACTGCACCCTGCCTCACTGACCACTGCACCCTGCTGCACTGACCACTGCACCCTGCTGCACTGACCTCTGCACCCAGCCTCACTCACCTCTGGACTCTCATTAATTATTTTAGACTCGACACATAATTTTAGATAACTCTTAAAGAGTACTTAATCTCAGACTTTTTACAATCTTTTGTTCACATAGGGTAAGTTACATCATTTGCATATTTCATAATTAAATGCTGTTTAATGTGGTCAATATCATAAACCATATGTTTGCTTGATCGTGCGATGTGTTATTTCAGATATGAGCCACTGATATGGAAAGAATTCAAGAACCTTCAGATCAAATGTTCAATTAATTATTTGTTAATTTAATTAACCTAGGTAATTGATCACATTATATTGGTAATATTTCTCAACATTAGTTGAGATGGTGCCCCAAAACTATTTTCTAGTAAAAGCCATGCTCACGAAGGCCATGTGGGTGCTGCTTTGACGCAGAAGTATCAAATTCCAATCGATAAATTCAATTACCCAATTCTTTAAGTATAGGAATGCGATGGAAATTTATATTCTCAATCTGTCTTTGTGTAATTGAATGTGATCTACCTAAAACGAGAGGAGTCATTAACATGTGTAAAAGGTCAATCTCCAAATCTGGAAGTCTTTGTTGTCTTAGCTGTCCATCCATCCATCCATCCATCCATCTTCTCCCGCTTAATCCGGCTGGGTCGCGGGGCCGTTTGCTGCCCAATCCTCATAGCACCTGACCCCCTATGAACCCCTCTGCAGGTGGTGAGCCCACAGGAGGGCGTCTTAGCTGTCCTTAAATGTAAATTATGTTGATTAGCACAAACCTGTGAACAAAAGTCACTCTGCTTTGATATATATGTAACTTGTATAAATACTCAGAGCTCAGATTGTCTGGGGGAGATACAAGGGGACGCAGGGCAGAGACTTCAGATGCTCTGGGGTAGAGACTCACAGGCCCTGACCATATCTGCTGTGACAACAATAAATCTTTGTCTGTATTCCAAAGACTCATTGGGCTTCGCAAATGGATTAATTATTTTTTCTTCAAGATATTTTTTTTTTCCCATAACAGGAAACTCTTAACACTTAGAGAGAATATACATTTCTTCCTACACTATGCATTCATTTTTAACTTGTACAGGAACAAAAACAAGTACCACTGAGTAAATTGGGCTTACAGTATTCTAGAATGTTTACAGTAAAACTGGGCAAAAGGACATGGCTCTTTTCCATGGTGGAATATGCCTTCTAACTGTAACCTTGTGCTCAGAGTGCACACGGTGCAGCTCCAGTCTGATGGCCACAAGTATAGATGTGTAGAACATAAGAGCACTGTTGGTGATGCACGCTGTTCCCATCCATTTTGGGGTGAAAACATCCTGTTTCATTCATTGGTGGTAGATCAAATTTTTTGGATCTTTTCTCCTTTTTGGCGTAAAATGTCCCCTTTAGTCCTCCAGACCGCATCCCTCCTCCTCCCTCTCCCCTTTAGTCCTCCAGAGCCCCCTCACTCTGCCCTTTAATCCTCCAGAGCCCCCTCACTCTGCCCTTTAGTCCTCCAGAGCCCCCTCACTCTGCCCTTTAGTCCTCCAGAGCCCTCACTCTGCCCTTTAGTCCTCCAGAGCCCCCTCACTCTGCCCTTTAGTCCTCCAGAGCCCCCTCACTCTGCCCTTTAGTCCTCCAGAGCCCTCACTCTGCCCTTTAGTCCTCCAGAGCCCTCACTCTGCCCTTTAGTCCTCCAGAGCCCCCTCACTCTGCCCTTTAGTCCTCCAGAGCCCCCTCACTCTGCCCTTTAGTCCTCCAGACCGCATCCCTCCTCCTCCCTCTCCCCTTTAGTCCTCCAGAGCCCTCACTCTGCCCTTTAGTCCTCCAGAGCCCCCTCACTCTGCCCTTTAATCCTCCAGAGCCCCCTCACTCTGCCCTTTAGTCCTCCAGAGCCCCCTCACTCTGCCCTTTAGTCCTCCAGAGCCCTCACTCTGCCCTTTAGTCCTCCAGAGCCCCCTCACTCTGCCCTTTAGTCCCCCAGACCCCGTCCCTCCTCGCCCCTCATTCCCCCTTTAGACCTCCAGACCCAGTAGGGGTCTTTGCCAGTGGAGTCTAGGGCAGTGGTTCTTAACCTTGTTGGAGGTACTGAACCCCACTAGTTTCATATGTGCATTCACCGGACCCTTCTTTTTTTTTTTTTTTTAACTCTGTTTATTACTGTTTTAAGATATACAAAATATACAGAGTGGTCTCTGACATATTTCACAATTTTTCATATTTGAATCATTCAGAGACAAAGGCTGACAGTATTGAAATATTTGAAATGTGAAAAAATAAGTTAACATAAAAAAACAAAAAAAGAACAGCACAAAAGACCTGCACACATACAATAACATATACATTATGGGGCTGTCTCATAATTACCTACTGTTAAAATAGTCAATAAAAAGTTGCCATATTGCGTAAAAGAGTTCTTGTTTGTTTCTCAGTGAGAATTTAATTTTTTTCCAATTGTAAATATTGCATTATATCCCTCAGAAGATTTTGATGCGTAGGGGGATTTTTGCTTTTCCAGTTAAGCAAGATCAGACGTCTGGCCAGTAGCACATAACTCAGGACATTCTTTTGTTTACTGTTTAACCTCACATCAGCAGCAGACATTCCAAAAAGTGCCATCGTAGGGTCCATTGGAAGCTGAGTCTTTAAGATCACTGATAGAGTTCTGAATGTCCTTATCCAGTAAAGAGCGATGTTGGGGCAACTCCTAAATGTGTGGGACAAAGAGGCAGGACTACATCCACATCGTTCACAGGACGGGTCCACTCCTGGGAACATTCTGGACAGTTTCTGTTTAGAAAGGTGTAGCCTATGCAGGATCTTAAATTGGATTAACCAATGTCTGCTACACACCCAGGAGGAGTGGACCCGTTCCTGAGCTTCTCACCACTGCTCTTCTGTGGTATTTATAGTTAAGTCATTGCTCCAAGCCTCTTTCAGATGGTCCAATATGGCTGTACAGTCAGTTCGTGAAAGGTTATGATACACATTTGAAATAGAACCTTTCTACAGTGGGTTTTGGAGAAGTGTCCTATCCATAATATATTCCCCTGGTTGACTAGGAAAGGATGGAAAAGCCACTCTTGTGAGATCACGGATTTGCAAATATTTGAAAAAATCTTTATCCATTTTAAATTTTTGCTTAAATTGTTCGAATGTAGCAAACATTTGTTAATGTTCGCACTGAGCAATGATTCCACTTAAAGTATTTCTTAATTTGAGACCAAATTTTTAGAGATTGGGACACCACCGGGTTCTGACATTTAAATTTTGTAAGATCCGAGGTGCAGTATAGTAGTGATCTCAAAGAATTTGGGAAGAAAGCTCGATTCTCCATCCGCTCCCAGTCAGATTTGAAGCTTTTCCCCAGAAGGATTTACACCTAATGTTACAAGACCAGTAATAGAGACGAAAGTTTGGCAATCCCATTCCCCCCATAGGCTTGGGTCTCTGCAAAAAAGATTTTTGATCCTTGGGTGCTTTTTATTCCAGATAAATGATTAAATTAAGGAATCTTTTTTTTAAAGAACTTCTTGGAAATTTTAATTGGATTGCATTGAACCAAAATAAATACTTTGGCAAGATATTCATCCTAATTATGCTTATACGGCCAGCCAGTGAGACTGGGAGGTTTCCCAGCCTCCTGAGTTGTTGATCCGTTTGTTGATATAGAATCCCAAAGTTTTCCTTGAAGAGACCTGTCATCTCCCCTGTAACATTTATTCCAAGGTATCGGAAACTGTTTGAGACAGCAAAGGGGGAAGAAGCCAACAGATCTGAGTCAGGAAATAATATAATCTTTGATATATTGATTTTGTATCCTGACACTTTCCCAAAATCAGACAGTGTGGTCATAATCTGTGGTAGGGAGACTGATGGGTCTGAAATATATAGAAGCAGGTCATCTGCATATAGAGACACCTGCTCTGTACCCCCTCTCTGAATCCTCTTATAACTTACTGCGGAGTGCAATGATATGGCAAATAACAGGGGTGATAATGGACAGCCCTGTCTTGTTGCTCAAGATTGTATTATTTGTTTGGACAGATGCTTTTGGTTGGGCATAGAGCAATTGGTGCCAAATCCACACCTCGACATGGCCGAGAAGAGAAAATCCCACTGGACCCTGTCGAAGGCCTTCTCAGCATCCAGCGAGAGCAGAACCTCTGGTGTCTGATTATTAGAACTCTGAGTGTAGATAATACTGAACAGTCTTCGAATATTAAAGAATAGTTGTCGTTTTTTTATAAATCCAGTTTGGTCTGGAGACACCACCGTTGGGAGAACCTCCTCCAAACGACTGGCTAAAATTTTTGCCAATATTTTATTATCTACATTTAAGAGGCTTATAGGTCTGTAGGACTCAGGCTTAGTCGGGTCCTTACCCATTTTATGAATTAAAGAGATATTTGCATCATATAAAGTAGGTGGGAGGAACCTGTTGTTAAGGCCTCGTTATAGACATGTAACAAAAGTGGAGTTGCTCAGTGAATGCTTTATAGAACTCTGCTCTGTACCCATCAGGGCCGGGGCTTTTTGAGCTTTGCATACTGTTAATCGCCTGTTTTATTTCTTCCTTTGAAATAGGCTCCTCCAACAATCATTTGTTTTCCGAACTTATGGTAGGTATTTGAATATTGTCAAAGCATTGCTCTATTATGTTTGGGTTGTATTCAGATTCTGAAAAATAAAGTTTAGAATAAAAATGTTTAAATGTGTCATTAATCACTCTGGGATCTGTGGTAATCTGTCCTGAATCAGTCTGTATTTCTGTTATCAGTCTTGATGCTGCCTCCTCTTTTATTTACCGGGCTTTTCCCCATATTCATAATGTCTGTGTTTAAGTTGTGTCAGTAGTTTTGTAGTTTCTGTTGTATAAAGTAAATTTAATTCCATTTGTAAAGACACTTTTTTGTTATAAAGAGCTGTTGTGTGTGAGTTGTGAGATGGTGTCTGCCCTTTCAGCCTTCAGAAGCTCTTGACTTATTTTTGACTCGTTTGAAATAATCTGGCCCCTCATATAAACTTTCAGTGTTTCCCAAAGTGTGGATCTTGTGATGTCTGGATTATCGTTTAACTCGAGAAATAATGTTATTTGTTTGTGGATTTCTTCTTTTACTTTACAGTTTGATAAAAGAGAATTATTGAATCGCCACCTTTTGTTCACTGAATTACATTCCATCTTTATGTGGAGAGATACCGGGCTGTGATGTGATAGTATTATCGCTTCAGAATCGCAGTGTTTAACTTTCTGTAGATATGCGTAATCGACTAGAAAAAAAAATCGATTCTGGAATATGAGCGGTGAACTGGCGAACAAAAAAAAAAAATCCTTGCGTTAGGGGACTGAGCTCGAAATCATATAGTTTGTATTTTCTTATAAATGTTTGAACAGCTTTGGCAGATTTGGACATAGAAAATACTTTTTGTGATGATCCGTCAATCACCAGGTCTAATACTAGATTAAAGTCTCCCCCAATTATCAACTGATGGGAAAAAAAGTGTTTATAAAGTTCTCATCATCAGTATTGGGAACATAAGCATTGGCTAAAGTGACAAAATTATTTTACAATTTACCTGTAACTATAATATATCGTCCTCGAGAGTCAGACACTACATTTGAGGGTATAAAGGGGATAGATTTTTTAATTATTATGGCAGCTCCTCTATTTTTGGTTGTGAAGTTAGAGTGAAATTTATTTTATTCATTTATTTATGGGACAGTGCACATTAATCAACATTTACATGTAAATATGCCAGAATTAGCCAGACGGCTATTTTTCATCTGTAGTCCCAGGACAGATGTTGGGTGTCCAACATGTTTTGGGTTGATGGGGGAAACCGGAGCACCCGGAGGAAACCCATCCAGACACGGGGAGGAACATGCAAACTCCACACAGAAAGGCCCGGGCGACCCGGGGATTGAACCCGCACCCTTCTTGCTGTGAGGCCTGAGTGTTGCCACTCAGCCACCGTGCCGAAAGACTTGGTCTATCCATTTCACATGCAGACGTCTATGATCTTCATCTTTAAGATGAGTTTCTTGTAAGAATCCTGTCTGTTCCTAATTTTTAAAGATGTTTCCGTGTTTATTTGCTCCGTTAAGTTCCTTACAATTCCATGAAACAAACGTCACCACATTTTGTCGGCTTGCCAAACCCATAACATCATAATTCATCAAATCAGTCATAATCGCACCACAAGAAGATATATTTTGACCTTTTTAAAGACAATTCTAAAGACAGCCTCCATTACGTAGAACACAGAAAAAGTGCAGGTGGAAACACAACAAACTCAAACCCTTAAAAAACAAACCCTGTTCCAAAAGAACCTGAACACAGAGAGTGCTCGTACAAAAGAAAGAGTCCTGTGCCTTTACACTCAGAGGTGTGTGAACATCTGACTTACCACTAAGCTCCTATAAAAATTATAAGTTGTATCTTCTTCCCAAACGTTTAATGTTTTGACTGGTAAATAAAATATTTCCTATTTATACTTTCAACAACCAGTGCAGACTAATGGGTGTACAGCTTTTTTTTTTTATAATAAAATAGTTATGATAAAATAAGATAGAAGAATAGTTATTATAATAATAATCAAATTAAAGTGCGTTTCATCAGCAGATAATATCAGCGAATAATAAAAACTAAAAAGAACTATAACATTTATGTTTTAGAGTACCTGGTTATTAATCAGTCCGACCCAGTACCAAAACGTCTACTTTCGTGATGTGCTGCCCTGCTGCTGCTCATTCCTCCCCAGGTTGGGACAGTGCGTTGGTCTGGATGAATCTCTCCATGGACTGAGGGTCGTTGAACATGTGCCGCTTACCGTCCACTGTTATCATAAGCCTGGCCGGGAAGCCCATGATGTACTGGATCCCTGCGCTGCGGAGTTTGGCTTTCACCTGGTTGAAGGTTGCTCGCTGTCGTCCCACCTCCGGGCTAACATCCTGAAAAATATGCACCGGGGATCCCTGAAAGAGCAGGCGGCCTTTAGCCCGGGACAGAGACAGGACTTCGGAATATCGGAATAGAAGTGCAGTCGGCCGATTATAATACGGGGCGAGCACCATTGGGAGGATTCTGCGGTCTGCTTCTGTGGGCTCGATCAATCACGATGGTGCATTCAAAGTTTTCTTTTCCAAGCACCTTCGCTAGGAACCTGGCCACAAAGTTCACTGTGTTGTTTGCCTCCACACCCACTAGCCAAATGTTCTGTCTTCTATTTTCCAGGTCTGTGCACTTTTCTTGTAACCTCTTATGGTCACTAGCCAGTGACTGGTACAGTGTTTCAAGAGTTACATGTCAGATTGGTCATTGAGATGTTTTTCCATGTCTTTCTGTGTATGTGCGGTCTCTTTCTGCATTGAGTACAGTTTGTCCACCCGCTCCTTGAACTTGCCCCGGATTTTCTTAATGTCCGTCTTGGTTTGACTCTGAAGGCAGCAATGTCATCACGTATTTCTTTACAGTGAGACTTTAATGTCACCTTTCACACTTTCTCTGTGTGCCTTGAACTGTTTTTGCAGCTCTGTACGCAGTATTCGCAGCGAAATGAGCCCCTCTTTGTCCGCATCACCGGAGAGCAGAGCATTAATTTTAGTGGGTTCGTCTTTACCCCCGGAGAGGGAAGCGTGTGGCTCGACATCTGTGGTCGTCTGCGTATATCGCTTTCCTTTTCTAGTATCCATCTTCAGTACCTTATTCGTGTTTTAAATGACAGACTGGGAAGTCAGATATTAATGTGAGCTCGGAGCTGGTGCTTGGCGCTGCTTACTCCATGCAACCGGAAGCGGAAGTCCCACCGAACCCTTCTTAATTGGAAAAATAAAATGTTTTTTTTAAATTAAAAACATAAGTATATGTATCTTATTGGTGCACAAAATGAACTGTGCATCAACATCACTGTGTTCAAATAACAAAACCATCAAAACATGGTTTTCACACAAAAACAAGAACATAATAATGAATTGTTTACTAAAAATCAGTGTGACTTCTGTTGCCTTTTAGAGACCAGTTTCAGAAATGTGCGGCTTCACCTTGGCAAGTGCCACTCTCATGTCATTTTCATGACAAAGTCGATTCCTTTTCTTCGTTTTTATGTCCAGCATCATTGAAAAGGATTGTTTGCAAAGATATGTTAACAAATGGTATGAAAATCTCCAGAGCTTTCTTAGCAATAACAGTACCCTGTTATTACTATGTTTTTACCTTTTTTTTTTGCTCGACATAGTATGAAGGGAAAATATTAAGAAAGAAATTACACTATGTACCATCACGACAGTCACAAGACTATTGTTCACACAAAATTTTCCTGCAGCCAATAATGGCCAAACGGGGCGTGTCATCACGGATCATATGAGTTGGATGTGTGTCCTGACCCCTGCCAAACCCCTGAGACTGACTCACTGGACTCCTGGGGTTCGATCGAACCCAGGTTAAGAACCACTGATCTTGGGGGTCTGGACTGGTCTTCTTTGGGCCTTTGGAACTTGCAGCTTTTGCAAAGGGTAGAGTTCAATTTGTCAACTGGACAAGAGTTTTAGGTAGAAGACATTTTGCCGCTCATCCAAGCTGCTTCTTCAGTTCTGGTTAGCTACTCCAACATCTTTTTAATGAATTTATAATTTTATTTTATTTATTATTTTTTAAGTATTTGACCAAAGCAATGCACATGAGTTAACATGATAATTCATATGTAATGACCTAAAAACCCCTCCGGATGCTGCAGTTTTTTGGCAGAAATGGACCTGCACTTCACCCACACTCAGGGGCAGAGGTCAGTGTGGCAGGGTGCAGAGGTCAGTGAGGCAGGGTGCAGAGGTCAGCGAGGCAGGGTGCAGAGGTCAGCGAGGCAGGGTGCAGAGGTCAGTGAGGCAGGGTGCAGAGGTCAGTGAGGCAGGGTGCAGAGGTCAGCGAGGCAGGGTGCAGAGGTCAGTGAGGCAGGGTGCAGTGGTCAGTGAGGCAGGGTGCAGAGGTCAGTGAGGCAGGGTGCAGAGGTCAGTGAGGCAGGGTGCAGAGGTCAGTGTGGCAGGGTGCAGAGGTCAGTGAGGCAGGGTGCAGAGGTCAGCGAGGCAGGGTGCAGAGGTCAGCGAGGCAGGGTGCAGAGGTCAGTGTGGCAGGGTGCAGAGGTCAGTGAGGCAGGGTGCAGAGGTCAGCGAGGCAGGGTGCAGAGGTCAGTGAGGCAGGGTGCAGTGGTCAGTGAGGCAGGGTGCAGAGGTCAGCGTGGCAGGGTGCAGAGGTCAGTGAGGCAGGGTGCAGTGGTCAGTGAGGCAGGGTGCAGAGGTCAGCGTGGCAGGGTGCAGAGGTCAGTGAGGCAGGGTGCAGTGGTCAGTGAGGCAGGGTGCAGAGGTCAGTGAGGCAGGGTGCAGAGGTCAGTGAGGCAGGGTGCAGTGGTCAGTGAGGCAGGGTGCAGAGGTCAGTGAGGCAGGGTGCAGAGGTCAGTGAGGCAGGGTGCAGTGGTCAGTGAGGCAGGGTGCAGAGGTCAGTGAGGCAGGGTGCAGAGGTCAGTGAGGCAGGGTGCAGAGGTCAGCGTGGCAGGGTGCAGAGGTCAGTGAGGCAGGGTGCAGTGGTCAGTGAGGCTGGGTGCAGTGGTCAGTGAGGCAGGGTGCAGAGGTCAGTGAGGCAGGGTGCAGAGGTCAGTGAGGCAGGGTGCAGTGGTCAGTGAGGCAGGGTGCAGAGGTCAGTGAGGCAGGGTGCAGTGGTCAGCGAGGCAGGGTGCAGAGGTCAGTGAGGCAGGGTGCAGAGGTCAGTGAGGCAGGGTGCAGAGGTCAGCGAGGCAGGGTGCAGAGGTCAGTGAGGCAGGGTGCAGAGGTCAGTGAGGCAGGGTGCAGAGGTCAGTGAGGCAGGGTGCAGAGGTCAGCGAGGCAGGGTGCAGAGGTCAGTGAGGCAGGGTGCAGAGGTCAGTGTGGCAGGGTGCAGAGGTCAGTGAGGCAGGGTGCAGAGGTCAGCGAGGCAGGGTGCAGAGGTCAGTGAGGCAGGGTGCAGAGGTCAGTGAGGCAGGGTGCAGAGGTCAGTGAGGCAGGATATTACCAGTATTCCTTATATCTTTAAAAACAAGGAGTCACCAGCTCATCTGAAAACATGACAACATACACAACACTGTGCAGACTATCGTAACGTAAAGCTCTTAGTTCAACTGCCTGTAATGGGGAGGTAAATCCAGAAGTGCTCCTCTGCCATTTTAAAGTTCATACACACCTGACTCCTTTGGATGATTTCAGCTTTAACCCGCCTACTCAAAAACAGCTTGACTTAACTTACTTCAGTTGCTTCTCATGACACAGGCCTTTGCACAACAATCACACTTAAAAAATAAACAAAGAAAGAAATGGATTGCTTGTGTCCATAGACTGTATATATGAGTGGACATAGCTAACCCGTTAGCCGCCGCGTGCCAAACAGGAAGTGCTCCAGGAGGCTCTTTTGGCTCCTCTCCCTTTTTCCCATTGACTCACATTGAGATCTTATCATCTTTCTCTCTGTAACTCCTGCTGTGGCCTCGTCATTTTGGTCTTAAAATGTTCATATGAAGCCGCTCTACATGATCCTGAATTTTTTTTTTCAGCATTGCTCATGTGAGGCTTGCAGTGCTGAACGCTATGGGTGATGTCACACTCACTTTGTCCACTCATATACAGTCTAAGCTTGTGTCGCACGTATTTGATAAAAAATATATTTATAGTAATAAACATTAAAACAGTTTGAATATCTGAATACTGCAGACAATTCTATTTCTTGCAACACAAAAGGAATGTCTGATAATGAATCCTGGTTTAGAACAATCTTCATTTCAGTAGTTTCCTGACACCAGTGCTTAGCACTTGTGATTTCTTGGCTACTTACATTTAGGAATTTTGTGAGACATAACTCACTTTTTTTACATGCTGCATACAAAACATGGTGACGGTATTATTTATAACTGTATGTATGACTATTTGATAAGACAAAGATAAAATAAGATAAACTTTATTGTCCCCAAGGGGAAATTTGTTTTGGGCCCTGCAGCTTAAAAAAACACAGTTACACTTCATACATTACACAACAGTCGCAAGACACATATTTGGGCACTGCACAATCAAAAAGTGCCCAAATTATTGCCCTAACCTTATTTCACAGATATTTATTGCACAGATAATCATTGCACAGTTAACTATTGCACTAGTTCTATTGCACAATGATTTTTGCTGTTATTGCACCATTAAATAAAGTGACGAATTGTGCCTTTGTTGTGCAGATTTGTTCAACAGTACAACAGAAGTGGCACAAAGGAAAGTTTATATCTGGCACTCGATAGCGTCGGCCTGACTGAGGATTTCATTATCATCATGTAACAGGTGAGAGGGTTTCCCACAATGCATCTGGCCTGAACAAGCACAGAATTTGAAAAATGTCCTGCAAAGAAAGAAACTCTTTCCTGCCACTCACCTTCATGACCTTATTTACCAGTTTTCCAAGTTTAGTTTTGCACTGGACGGTTAAAGAGCCGAACCAGGCGACCGAACTGTAGCGGATCAGACTCTCCAAAACAGGAGAATAAAAACAGGTCATGATTTTTGTGCTCACACCAACAGCCTCAGTCTCCTTAAGAAGAGAAGAGTCTGGGACAGTTTGGAAGAAAGAAAATCCACATGTACATTTGAACAAACTGTCAATGTACACACCCATATATTTATATACAGTGATCCCTCGCTATATCGCGCTTCACCTATCGCGGCTTCGCTGCTTCACGGAATTTTTACAGTGCTTTTTTTTCCAGTGAATCTGTATCTTGTTGATAAAGAAGAGGAGGAAGGACTAAAGAAGAGGAGGAAGGACTCACACTTGGTCGCGCAGCCTTCAGTAGAAAAAGACGCTCCAGCGCAGCGGAGTCAGGACGAAGAGGCGCAGCTGGAGGGACTGTGAAATACGCCAGTGACAATGTTTCCTCCTCGTGTTCATTACTATATAAAAAATATTGTTTTACAACACCGTTCTTTAGACTATTATAGTTATTTGTAAGAAAACGTTAATATTTCTATTTCTTAAACACATTTTGGGCCTGAAAAGAGGTTTTATTTTTTGTTTCATTCTGCAGTAAAGTATTGCATTGTAAAATAACAGTAAAAAATAAAGCTGATACTTCGCGGATTTCACCTATCGCGGGTTATTTTTGGAACGTTTCCCCCGCGATAAACGAGGGATCACTGTATATATATATATATATATATAAGATTCAACCTGCTCTATTTGTCTACCTTCAATAACAGCAGGATCATATGTTTGCAGAGCACAGGGATCAAACACCATCTCCTTAGTTTTATTCACATTAAGAGTTAAGTGATGCTCACTGCACCAAGACAGAAAAGAGCTGTTCTCTTTATGGTGGAGATACAGTCGCCACAGTTAAGCAGACGCACAAATATCGTGTCGTCTGAAAATGTTAGGATTTTGTTTCCTGGCTGCTCCGACATTCATTTGTGTACAGAGTGAACAAAATGGGTGAGTTTGCTGAACCTTGTGGCTCACCTGTGATATAAGTTTTGACTTCAGATAAAGTACTGTTTCCCCTCACTTGTTGCCGTCTATTTGTTAAGAGCGAGTAAAACCATTTCACAAGTGGAGGGCTTACGTTCAAGTCTAACAGTTTTTGGATGAGAAGATTGGGGTGCACAGTATCAAATGCAGAGCTAAAATCTGCGAATAAGACCCTTGCATAAGTCCCAGGAGACTCTAAATGCTGCAGATCAGCTGTGACACACTGATGTCTGCACCCGCTGTGCTAAGGCCCTGTCTATATGCGAACTGCAATGGGTCAAGATGAGGAGAAACTTCAGACCATTATCTTTTCAAAACTTTTCACTACTTGTTAGGGCTACAGGTCTATAGTCCTTATTTGAGCCTGGACAACATGTCTTTGTACTATGACTGACTTTCTCCAAAGATCAGGAACAGTGCACTTTCCAACCGAAGACTGAAAGACTGGATACCAGGCCTCAGACAATTCCTGTGCACAGCTCCTGATTAAAAAAGCAGACAAACCCATCTGGACCAGCAGATTTTTTGGGGCACACTTTGCTAAAAACAGACTGAATACATTGCGGATCAATATTAAAACCAGCACAGTATTCAGAACCATCACAATCAAATGTTAAAACAGTAACACAACAATTTTGTTTATTAAATCTTAGGAAGACGTCATTGAGCTCATTAGCACATTCTTTATCATTGACAGTCACCATCTGAGTTTTCCCTGAATGTGGGGCATGTTTTTCATGAAGTCCCACATGATGTACTTAGTTTAGTGTTAGGAGCCACTTTTAAATACATTTTTAAGGGAAGCTGTATGAGAGGGAGAAGGGAGAGAGTCTCAGACATAATTTATTGCATGTTATTGTAACTGTTCTGTATTTCATGAGAAACGATAAACAGAGCGTGCCTCACACACACTGGAACTATAGACATGGAACACTGCACTTCCACAGATTTAGAGAAAAATCATTCCTAAAAATGGAAACTGATGATTTCTTTTAGTGACTAGGACCATGTGATTTCTGAGTGACTAGGACCATGCTATATTACAACACCACAGAAAATCTGCAGTTGAACAATATTCATTTGAGCTGTTCCCATCAGTATTAAATAATATGACCTGTAGAATGTTGTAACATCATCTGAAATGCAGCAGTCACGGTTAAAGATCTGAAAAGTAGATTTTGCAGAATAGGCCTGATTTGAAAAAGTACTACAACTGAACCTGTGTAGCAGAACCTTAACCTACAGACTTTACTGATCCACAAGGGAAATTATCTGGACAATGTTTGATTCCTTTGAAATAAAATGAATGTGGGTGGTGGATTCTACGACACTGTGGCATTAAACTCTCCATGTAGACAAGCAGGTGGTGAAAGGAACCCGTTAACAGACTGCATGTTTTTCTTCCTGTGGAACATTCTAGGCAATGCAATAGCACCTGAGCCTCCCCCAGAAAAGTTACACAGTGCATCTTTACAGTTATAGTCTATAATCTATTAACTATCAGAAGTTTTGACATTTTGAAAATGGAAGGCACGACTAAACTACATTTTTTATTAAAAATCTATTATTATTTTTGTGCTGCTTTCAGTTTGGTTGTTTTCATACAGTTTGTCTTTTAGCCTCCATAACAATAGCTATACATTTAAATGTCTTATACATTTAAATGTCTTATACATTTAAATGTCTTATATGGGGCAAAATTGGCTCTTGGGAGTTTTAACCCATGTAATAATCATCTAAAAGTTGCAGTTGTGTTTTGTTTCATTCCCACATGTTTGAGTGACCCCATTATTAGTCTGTTCCACTTTGTGATGTCATGAAGTGGTAGTTTTCAAGTTTGTTTAATGGAAATGGGAAATTCCACAGCTGAAATGATTCTCGTGGTTGTGTGGAATTTAAAACCTGTATTATCACATGTCACCACCAGGTGGTGGAATCCTTCCTATTTGAGACCTGAATATGCAGAGTTTGTGTTAAACTAAAATACACCTCCAGGAAGGTTTGTGATGAGAAAACAACATTATAACACAGTGTAAACAGTGTAATATGGCCCTTTAAAATACATTTCTCAAAGCATTTCTCCAATAAAATGCATATTGCTATTTTTTATTTTATTTTTTAACTTTCTCTGTGGACACGGGCAGTACATATGACATTCACAAAAGGTAATTCCATAACTGTTACCGAACCATAGTGTAAACAAAAGCCAAACACAATAGACTAAATGCCTTCCTTGTACAGAGAGTTTCTCTGCATTTTGGAGTTTTCCGTGTTGATGACAGAGGCAGAGGGATTCCATGTTCAGTGTTGGGAAGTAGCTGAATACATGTACCAAAAACATGTGCTCTGAATATTAATACTGAGTTTTCCAGTACAGTTACTTTTTATCTAGTCACTTTCCTAAATTAAAAAGAATACAGGGCGGTACTTCATCATGCAAGTTCAGCTTTGAACTACATGTTATAAGCAACAAAAAAGGAAAAAGATTTTGCAGTGTGTGAATGTGTGGTTTTTCATCTCTTAGATAGTCGACATAAATGAACGCATAATAACAATAATAAAGCAGTTTGTAATGATGTCATGTTTTGACTGGGGCTGTCAATGTTAACGCGTTAATGCATGTGATTAATCACAAAAAAGATCGCACAAATGTTTTTTATTAAGGCAGATTAATCACACAGTTTATTCTGAACGCATATGCACCTCTATGGACCTGAAAGGCAGTGCAGGTTATTGGTTATAGGTCAGTGATCTGTCCACACACGGATGTGAAGATGAGACTGTGACTGGAGCTCAGCAGCAAGTTTCTCTTCAAAAAACTGCCCACAGGACTGTAGATAAACTAAGGCAGTTTGCAGATATTTCAGCCATGAACTTTCTTTCCACAGAAGCACAAGTTTAAAATACCATCTTAAAGCAAAACACGGGTTTGATTCAGCGGCAGCAAAGATGCAACTTGTACCAACAACAAGCCGAGCGCGACAACCCCAATGTCGTCAACAAAGCTACAGAGAAGCTATACAAAAATGTCAAAAATATAACTTTTTGATAATAAATTGCACTTTTGTCAAAATATTTTGATCTTTTTTTGAAGAATAATTAACTGTGATTAATCGTGATTAATTTAAATTTTAAAGTGTGATTAATCTGTTTTAAAGTGTGATTAATCTGATTTTTAAAATGTATCATTTGACAGCGCTAGTTTTTACAGTATATAGAGTGACCAGATTTTTAAAATAAAATATTGGGACATCCCCATATATATATATATCCCCATTAATAATAAAATTGAGAAACGACTGCATAATTAAGGAAGACTGTTATGTAGAGACCATTTACAATGAACATGTGAGTCAGTATAGTCACATTTTACCTAAACAAATGACAGTTTCTGCCTCTCTTTACTGTTGGCAAGGGTCAAATTGGTCAAAAATAGGGACACCTGGGACATTTCTTGTATAAAACTGGGACAAGTCACTGGTTTTAGATAAATCTGCTGGAACAGGGGACACAGGGCTCAAACTGGGACTGTCCCGGGGAAATGGGGACGTCTGGTTAACATACACTATAATATAATTCAACACAGTATAAAAGTTTCCCAAGTATTCAAAGGAAAATACTCTGATTGGACCATGTATCAGAATACATACAAAATACATGTGAATGCAGGTATTCATTATTCTGTCACTAAATACATTTTCAAAGAATTCTTCCCATCACTGTCCATTTTAGAAGTTAGCCCCACTTCCTGTAGTTTTGTACTTTTTTTCTACTTTTTCCCCACAAACTATTGAACACAGGGTTCCCACCAAAAGTACGAACTAGAAACACATGAAAAGCTGTTATACGCACTCAAATAACACTGATTCACTGATTACCTGGTGATTGAGGAGCAGACAGGGCAGCAGCAGGAAACCCACTCTCCTGTGTCCATGTAGCAGCAGAACGGTCATGATGCAAAAATCCTCTTTGATAACTTTTGTCTTTACTATAACATCAAACCGGTAGTGTATCCGTCCTCCCAAAAACGCTTGGTAATTCCTGACACATTCTAGTAGAAAATATGATTTTTTCTATTGTTTCCAAATTTCTAAAAAGAGTTGCAAAAACGATTTAAATTCTAACATAAGCACTAAATTAGTCCCATGAGGAAAAGGTGACGTTAGCCTGCGAACGGCAGAGGAGTTGTTTTCAGCTCTGCACAGTGCAATGATGTGTGTGTCTGTGGAACCTCTGCTCCCCAAGAACCCCTCCCACTTCTCTGCGGGCCCCCGACCAATCAAGATACGGCCCCTGAGAGGACAGATCAAACCAAACTAATACTAGATGTTACATACATCTGGAGTGAAAGTGCGACGGGGAAATGTGTCCTTACGCTTCTGTAATGTACTGTAGTGTAAACAGGACAGGGACACTGGAGCAGACGGAGGACAGAGCAGCATTAGCGGTTAGCTCATCTGTCACGGTGGGGCACCCTCTATATTCAGAAGTGGAAACACCCAGTCACATTACAATATAATATAGTGTGATGTGTGTGCTCCTGTGTTCAAATCATCTCCCTTGTGGATCAATAAAGTTCGTCATAAGCTGTGTCTATTCACACGGAATAAGTACAACCCGGGGATGTCTGAGCATTTACAAACTGCCTCCACACCTCTGTGTTACTTGCAGCGCATTGGCTGTAAATGACTCTGTTTTACTGATACTGACTGAGAGTGAAAGAAAAGAATGCGGAGAGAAAAAAAAAGAGACAGAAAAGGTGCAATTACAACAACAAACACAGATTTGCACAGGACTAGTATTATCACGGGATGTGTGTGTTAGGTGAAATATGGTCATTTGTGGCGGATTTTTCGGTCTTAAACGATTTTTAAACATGCAACAAAATGTGCAGATCACAGACATGAGGAGAACCTGATGAGACTGAAAATCTCCAGTCCCCCAGACTACAGCGGGATCTGTGTGAGGAGCACAGGATCTAAAGCTGTGAGGCTGTGATGGCCTCATCTGTTTCCTGTCTACAGTAAAACCACTCGCTCTGAGACTCTGGAGTGTTCAAAAGATCAGACTCTGCACTTTTGTCAAAACTGTGTTATTATTATTGTGAAATGTGATGCAATACTACAGATACAGGATTTTTAAAAGCACAAAAGTTTGGAGATAAAGTCCACAGGAAGTAGAGTCACTGTCACTAATCTGCAGAAACACGAGGAAACACTGTCTTTTTCCTTTTAAAGACCACTGCAAACTGGATTAATAGCCCAGTTTTGTGGACTGGACTGATATCG